>CM031621.1:1521659-1591659 GCA_018398815.1 Conus ventricosus | reverse complement strand
TGAATTGGATTTTTAATAGCATTAGGAAGTAATAACTTTACATGAGTTACTCATCTTCAACATGGGCCTGTAAAAAAAGTGTAGATTTAATATCATTCCTTGTGCTCCAACACGAGACTGTACAAGAGAGAGTCACAGAAAGGATTTAACTCTTTTTCATCTCATCTTCTATGTAGGCCTTGTAGAGGTTTGCAACTTTTCTTTGGTTTACCTTTCATGTTTCAATATTTAGTCTCTGTGGCAGAGATTGAGAGCATTTTAGACTGAGAGTTGAATCAGTTTCTAATCTTGACTTTCACTGTCAACTTTCAGAGGACGAGTTCAGGAAACAGAATAATATGTCTGGGGTCACAGTCTCAATGTTTGATCTCAGGGTAGAAGAACTCAATAATCTATTCCAATCAGTGTTTCGATCTTCCTTGTATTAGCACAGATTTCTTACCAATTTCCTCTCCTTGTCTTGGCTGTCTAGGAAGTGATGTACACTCCTTTTCTTCTTTTTGAATTTTTTTTCTTTTCATACAACATGCATCAGAGAACAATAAATGCAGACATGTTTTAGCACTTGTAAATCATCATAAGAAAGCTTAAAACTTTCCCATGGTATATAGGAAAGAATTGTGTATTACTATGCGTAAACATATAAACATTATTGAAAAGTGAAAGAAAATGGGAGGGGGTGGGTGGGTAGCTAGGAACTAGGAAGGAAAAGAAAAGAGGGAGAAGAAAAACAAAGGAAAAACAGAGAGAAAAGGACTCATGTTTTGTTTGGGTTTATGATTTTGTTTTCTGTACAGTTTTTATTTTTGGCTGGTGAAAACTTTTTACCCATGTGGAGCATGTTTAAAAACAAAACAAACAAGAAAAGAAGACACAAAGAGTAAGCTATTAAGAACAAGCGCTCCAAAAATTGCATTGTGCGTCTGAGGCCCACTCCTAAAGCAACATTTTTCAATGATTATGTTTTATGCTCAGTGTCTGAGACAGAGCTGAAGCGTCTCAAGGAGGCCTTCAAGAGGTCATCAACCATGGGTGGCTGCATGACGGAGACTCTGTTCAGCCGAGAAGTCCTGCTAGATGGGGTGCCTCCCAAACTGGCACAGGTATTGCATGCTTTCTTTGAGGAACAGATGCTTGTCATCCTTTTGTTTGCTGGTTTGTTTCTCATAATCTGTCATGCTAATGGATTTTCTTTCTTTCTTTTATTTCACTTTGGGGTTCATTTGTATTATGATTGCATCTCCGTTCTTAACCATGGGGACACTCTATTGTGTACTTGTGTGCACATCTACAGACATGTGCGTACATGTATGGTAATCAAGTGCTGACAATACTGACATGTAATGATGTATATTCTTACACATATGCATGCATTAAGCTTGCATTAACAGGCTTGCATACTCGTAGCGAAATCACAGTTAACATACTGTTCATGATTTGTTAATAATATGATTTGTTGCTTCACATAAAGAAATGTGAAAGACATTAGGATAATGTTATTTGATAATCTATTTCAGGCAGAGAGAAGTGCTTGTTTCTCATCACAGAAGAATGCAGTTTTGAAGTGAAGCATGCATGTGATTGGCTGTAAACATCCCCTGTTGTGAGAGTTCCTGACCTCACTGTGTTTTTCATAGTATTCTTAGCAAATGTTGAGGGTTAGCAAATGTTGAGGGTTATATGCACAGATGTATGTACACACAAACACATGCATATCTGCTGACAAATCTTTTCAGTGTTCTTTCCTATGGTGCTGACTAGCCATTAAAAAAAAAGTTATTGACAGAGAGGTAATGTCCTCAAAAAAGGTGGTTTTGGTACTTCTCAGGATTAAAAGAATAGAAAGTTGAGACTGTTTTTGGAAAGGCAACAAGCTTTGATATTGTGAAGACTGAAATTTTTGTTTTTCCCCTAGTCAAAGGAAAAGCACCTGATAGATACATCAAAAAAATTAAGTGCCATCAGTATCACAGTAATCTCATTTTGTAGATCAGACACTGTAGGTTTTTTCCCCAATTGCCGTACTTTTCGAACGTCAGGTGTTAAACTAGCATGTGTGTTGAAAACACTGAAGTTCACTTGCTTTTCTCTTGCAGTTGATGTTCAAAGGGTTTGGGGGCAGTTCCAAAGGGTGTGTCTTTCAAAGATCTGCTTTGTGGCCTTGTGGTGCTAACCAAAGGGACCCGAGAGGAGAAGATCAAGCGTGAGTTGTTTGTTCTGCAGCTTTGCTAGCCATTAGTGAAGTTAATATGTCGTGTGTGTGTGTGTGTGTGTGTGTGTGTGTTTGTGTCTGTGACTCTGTGTGTGTGTGTGTGTGTGTGTGTGTGTGTGTGTGTGTGTGATTTGACATTGTGAAATTGCATGGTTGGTGGAGATGGAGGGGATTGGGAATGAGAATGAGTTCCATGCATGCATGAGCGTGTTTTGTTACTCATGCAGGTATTATGCGTAATTCAAGGGTAACATTTGCAAATTTGTCAAGTGGAAAAGAAAACAGCAAAGAAGGTCACTTGGACTGCGTTAAAAAGATCACATATCATGCAGTTTGAGATTCTGCTATGAGAGCCACAACTCTAAATCATAATATCATCCAAAAAGATATGTTTGGAGCAAAAGTTCGGATAATGGACAGTTTTGGAAGCTGAATTAAACTTTTTTTTTTCTTTATCTGAATTTGATATGGATCTGAGCCATGTGTCTGGTGTAAAAACCGAAGTTTTTTTTTTTTCCCCAAGTGAAAGCTGCAGTAATTATTTTCTAAAACTTAATGGGTCAGACTTGGTGCGAAAAAAAAAACTTGTTTCCAAATTTTCAGGGGATCATGAAAATATAATTTAGGGGGCCACCATTTATAACACACACACACACACACACACACACACACACACACGCACGCACGCACGCACACGCACATACGCACGCACGCACGCACGCACGCACGCACGCACGCACGCACGCACACACACACACACACACACACACACACACACACACACACACACACACACACACACACACACACACATACATACACACACACACACATACACACACACACACACACACATGTTTACATACACACACATTCACACATGCACACACATGAGCATGCTCTCATTGGCTTACAGTTACACGCATAAAATACATAAACAGATAGAAATAGTTAAGCGAAGAGATGCTAATAATAAAGTTAATAAAACATTCCAAATTGTGCTAAATATTTATTCGGATTCATGTTCCAGTGTTAGTAAAGTATTCTCAACTAACAGGAAGAAATGCAAGTATCTCCACTATCAGGATTGTAACAGTTAAATTTGCTTTTTGGGATGTCATCTTCGATTATCATCACAGAATTTCCACTACGTGAGCCATTGCCATCAGTGTTGAAATAATGTATTGCTTGACCATATTCCAATCACCATGCAATGATCATCGGAAGCCTGGTGACAAAGGCAAATGATGAATATTTGTGTAACCTTTGACGAAACCATGGAGACTGGCCACTTTTAATTATCTGAACTGGTCATGATGCATGCCTAGTTCACTCCACTTTTGTTCCATTTGCTGGATTATCACCTGCAAGCCACAGCTGACCTGTCGATTTTGATTCTGAAAGCTGAATTTCGTACAGTTTTTCATGCTTTTCATGTTTAGCTGAATCACGTGATCTTATGGCCCAATCATAGACTGGGTTGTCTGTTTTGATGACTCTTGTTGATTTTCAGTAGAGAAGAGTTCTCAAGCAGAAGTTGTTAATCGATTCAGAACTTTCTAAATCGTCAAGGAAAGTTACATTTGCAACAATTTCGATCATGGCAAATAGTACGAAAGCTTTTTTGCGGGACACGCTGCTCGGAGTCGTAATCCGTACAAGAGAAAATCAGTATGACAAGGTAAATTTTGGTATGTTTTTGTGACGCACTAGTCTAGCCTGAATTCCAGTGCATTATATGGGAATTGTATGAGTCAGAGATGCACATTTGTGCATAAGAATAATCACTGAGCTGTCCCAGTTTCCACCTTGAAAAACAGTAGAATCACAGGAATTTTTTCTGATACTTAATCTGTTTAAACAAATGTCTTTAAACTAGGAACCCCACATACTGCAAATTTTAGGCAAACAAGGAATTACTCAGCCTAAAAGGTAGTTGTCTTTGAACTACACATCGTTCTCATCAGTTTCTTGACCTTGTAACACACTTTTCCTTAGGATATCAAGCTATCGGCACGTCTTTAAAGTGGAGTTGATCTTTGGTCATGGAGTATCTGGTCACAAGTGACTTTGAGTCTCTTGTCAGGAGCTCTCTTGCTGTCCCTGTTGCTGTGTATTCCAGGGACCCAAGGTTCCTGAAGTGGCATGAGGATGGCTCAGTTGTTATCTCCACTTGCCTTTCTTTTCTAGCCAAGAATTGCAAGCCAAGGGTGGTCCTTGACAATAACCTGGTCTGTGCTTGCTCTTCGATGTCTAACGCCAGACTCGGACATGCGAAGGCAATGCAGGTGAAGTGTTATCTTCAGAGAACAGAGTCAGGCTCCCTCACCACCGTGCTTAGCTTGGCTAGAGAAACTCTGGTGTAAATCCCTAGACAGCAAACTCCTGGATCAGATAGATGATCTATCAGGCTTACGTCATGGGCCAAAAACTGCATCTGGCTAAAATGGATGTCAGGGCTTACTAGTTCCAGGCTTTCTTCCTCTATCTTCAGGTGGAGCTTTATGCTTGCTGGCATTGTGTACGTGGTTGGCTGGAAGACCCAAACTACATTTCAAAGATTTTATCTCAGAGACATGGCAGAGAATTAGACAGCCTTTGATAGTGTTGGAGGCACTGTTACCCAGACATGAACACACCCCACTCAGTGATTGCAGTTGAATTTCTTAGGGGACACATGTTGCTCAGACAGCTGTATTCCTGACTGAATGGTTGTGCTTGGTGGTCTCTTTTGGAGCATGGCTTGCTCAGTGGCAACATGTTCCACTGGATGTCTGTACTTTATGTCCTCTTTGGGTTTGTTGTTATTTACCCAGCCTCGGCCCCTTTAATTGAGTATACTTGGTGGTCTGCTTTGGAGGCATGGGTGGCTCAAACAGCCACAGACCTCATTGAATGCTTGTATTTGATATTCTGTTGGGTGGGGTGGGGGGGGGGGGGGGCACATGTTACTGTATTCAACTTCACACCCTGTTGATATTGTGTGCAGGCGGCTTGTGTTGTTCAGACAGCTTGACACCCTGTTGATATTCTGTGCAGGGGGCTGTGTTGTTCAGACAGCTTGACACGCTGTTGATATTCTGTGCAGGGGGCTGTGTTGTTCAGACAGCTTGACACCCTGTTGATATTGTGTGCAGGCGGCTTGTGTTGTTCAGACAGCTTGACACCCTGTTGATATTGTGCGCAGGGGGCTGTGTTGTTCAGACAGCTTCACACCCTGTTGATATTGTGTGCAGAGGGCTGTGTTGTTCAGACAGCTTCACACCCTGTTGATATTGTGTGCGGAGGGCTGTGTTGTTCAGACAGCTTGACACCCTGTTGATATTGTGCGCAGGCTGCAGGGGGCTTGTGTTGTTCAGACAGCTTGACCCCCAGTTGATATTCTGTGCAGAGGGCTGTGTTGTTCAGACAGCTTCACACCCTGTTGATATTCTGTGCAGGGGGCTGTGTTGTTCAGACAGCTTGACCCCCAGTTGATATTCTGTGCAGAGGGCTGTGTTGTTCAGACAGCTTCACACCCTGTTGATATTGTGCGCAGGGGGCTGTGTTGTTCAGACAGCTTGACCCCAGTTGATATTCTGTGCAGGGGGCTTGTGTTGTTCAGCCAGCATCACACCCTGTTGATATTGTGTGCAGGGGGCTTGTGTTGTTCAGACAGCTTGACACCCTGTTGATATTGTGTGCAGGGGGCTGTGTTGTTCAGACAGCTTGACACCCTGTTGATACTCTGTGCAGGGCGGTTGTGTTGGTCAGACACTTCACACCCCATTGGTTTTGTGCTTGCTGCACTGTTAGGACATGGCTGGCTCAGACAACATGACATCTCATTGAATGTTTGTACCAGATATTCTCTGTAGGGGCTTATGTTACTCAGACAACTTCACACCCTATTGGTTGATTACACTTGGTGGTTTCCTTTTGGGCATGTCAGGTGCAGATAGCAACATGCTCTGTTGATTGGTTTGTACTTTCATTGCTCAGGAAGCAGCTTGCCACATAACACCTTTGTATTAAGTGATTTCCTTTTTTTCCTCGAGTTGGTATGTATGCCCTCTGTTTTTTCTAGTTTGTATTTAGTTGCATCATCCTGTGTTCTGTTTGCCTGTGTGAGGAAAACCATTCTTTCTTAGGGCTGTTTTGCCTTCATTAACCAATTGCCAGCTCTGGGCATTTTAAGACTTGACTGCATGAGTTCATTTCCCTTCCTGAAGCAGGGGAATGTGTTCTCTCACATGGCATTTGGTTGGATAGGTAAGTTGAGAAAAAGCAGTTTTCCCATCTGAAAGTAGCTTTATGATATAGTCACTTGCCCAAACCCTTGGATGTCCTCCCATCTTCCTGCTTCAGCTGGAAACAGTGAGGAAACAGAAGCCAAGTTTACAGAAACCAGCTGATTTGTTGTTCAAGGGTGACTGCTCTTTCAGCTGATTGAATTTTGAGGTATTGTTAGGTCCATTGCTCTCCCAAAATTGTAAGTGAATGGGGTTCCAGGTTTAAAATGGCAAGTAAGATGAAGACAGTTCTTTGTAAGTTATTTTGTAAAACTGCTTTTAGTAGGAACATTTCTTTTTGCCTGCTTGACCATAAATTATCAGATTTCTTAGATACCACCTAAATATAATGTTTGATCTGTTCTGTTACGAATCATAGCATGTTGATTTGAAGTAATGATGATAGTCTGAGTGATCGGTTCATTTCTGTTGTTTCAGGGTGCAGTTTGATGCCACTTATGAGCTGCTGTCATATGTGTAAAGGTGTACTTTGGATACACACGGAAGTACTTGTATGCATTACTACATGCATGTATATGCTGATGTGTGCTTGCCAGTGTGAGCCATTATTGCATTCTATAGAATGTTTCCCCTCTGGTTGCAGTGATCTTTGGGATGTATGCTGATGAGAGCTACAGCTTCGTGCAAAAGGACGAGATGGACCGCAAGGTGCTGGAGTCGGAGGGTCACGTTTCACCTGCCCTCTGTGACCTGTTCAGGGAGGTGGGTTAGCCCTCTGTGACCTGTTCAGGGAGGTGGGTTAGCTCTGTGTGACCTGTGCAGGGAGGTAGGTTAGCTCTGTGTGACCTGTTCAGGGAGGTGGGTTAGCTCTGTGTGACCTGTTCAGGGAGGTGGGTTAGCTCTGTGTGACCTGTTCAGGGAGGTGGGTCAGCTCTGTGTGACCTGTGCAGGGAGGTGGGTTAGCTCTGTGTGACCTGTTCAGGGAGGTGGGTTAGCTCTGTGTGACCTGTGCAGGGAGGTGGGTTAGCTCTGTGTGACCTGTTCAGGGAGGTGGGTTAGCTCTGTGTGACCTGTTCAGGGAGGTGGGTCAGCTCTGTGTGACCTGTTCAGGGAGGTGGGTTAGCTCTGTGTGACCTGTTCAGGGAGGTGGGTTAGCTCTGTGTGACCTGTTCAGGGAGGTGGGTTAGCTCTGTGTGACCTGTGCAGGGAGGTAGGTTAGCTCTGTGTGACCTGTTCAGGGAGGTGGGTTAGCTCTGTGTGACCTGTTCAGGGAGGTGGGTTAGCTCTGTGTGACCTGTTCAGGGAGGTGGGTTAGCTCTGTGTGACCTGTTCAGGGAGGTGGGTTAGCTCTGTGTGACCTGTTCAGGGAGGTGAGTTAGCTCTGTGTGACCTGTTCAGGGAGTGAGTTAGCTCTGTGTGACCTGTTCAGGGAGGTAGGTTAGCTCTGTGTGACCTCTTCAGGGAGGTGGGTTAGCTCTCTGTGACCTGTTCAGGGAGGTGGGCTAGCTCTCTGTGACCTGTTCAGGGAGGTGGATTAAATCGTGGAGATTTTTTTGTAAAGAATTTTGATTTTTCAACAACTCTTTGGTCAACTGGAGACAGGCTTTAACATGGAATTTTAGTGTAGAAATTTAGTTTAAATTGAGTAAAGGCTGCAAGGAGACTGGGGAAATGGGTGTGGTTGGGGTAGGAGGATGGATATGGATGGGAGGAGGGCAAAAGGGGGGGGGGGGGGGGGGAAATTAACATTACTGTCAGTGACACAGAGACAGAGGAGGAGGGCAACGGAGGGGGAAATTAACATTACTGTCAGTGACACAGAGACAGAGGAGGAGGGGGAAATTAACAGTACTGTCAGTGACACAGAGACAGAGAGAGAGAAGGAGGGCAAAGGAGGGGGAAATTAACATTACTGTCAGTGACACAGAGACACAGAGAGGAGGAGGGCAAAGGGGGGGGAAATTAACAGTACTGTCAGTGACACAGAGACAGAGAGAGAGAAGGAGGGCAAAGGAGGGGGAAATTAACATTACTGTCAGTGACACAGAGACACAGAGAGGAGGAGGGCAAAGGAGGGGGAAATTAACAGTACTGTCAGTGACACAGAGAGGAGGAGGGCAAAGGGGGGAAATTAACAGTACTGTCAGTGACACAGAGACAGAGAGAAGGAGGGCAAAGGAGGGGGAAATTAACATTACTGTCAGTGACACAGAGAGGAGGAGGGCAAAGGGGGGAAATTAACATTACTGTCAGTGACACAGAGACAGAGAGGAGGAGGGCAAAGGAGGGGGAAATTAACAGTACTGTCAGTGACACAGAGAGGAGGAGGGCAAATGAGGGGGAA
The DNA here is from genome assembly GCA_018398815.1 of Conus ventricosus. Lineage (NCBI taxonomy): Eukaryota > Metazoa > Mollusca > Gastropoda > Neogastropoda > Conidae > Conus > Conus ventricosus. The sequence continues at coordinate 1,582,871 of CM031621.1, read as the reverse complement.
ATTAACATTACTGTCAGTGACACAGAGAGGAGGAGGGCAAAGGAGGGGAAATTAACATTACTGTCAGTGAACAGAGAGGAGGAGGGCAAAGGAGGGGGGAAATTAACATTACTGTCAGTGACACAGAGAGGAGGAGGGCAAAGGAGGGGGAAATTAACATTACTGTCAGTGACACAGAGAGGAGGAGGGCAAATGAGGGGGAAATTAACAGAACTGTCAGTGACACAGAGAGGAGGAGGGCAAAGGAGGGGGAAATTAACAGTACTGGGCAGTGACACAGAGACAGAGAGAGGAGTGCAAAGGAGGGGGAAATTAACATTACTGTCAGTGACACAGAGACACAGAGAGGAGTGCAAAGGAGGGGGAAATTAACATTACTGTCAGTGACACAGAGACACAGAGAGGAGGAGGGCAAATGAGGGGGAAATTAACAGTACTGTCAGTGACACAGAGACACGGAGAGGAGGAGGGCAAAGGAGGGGGAAATTAACAGTACTGTCAGTGACACAGAGACACAGAGAGGAGGAGGGCAAAGGAGGGGGAAATTAACATTACTGTCAGTGACACAGAGACACAGAGAGGAGGAGGGCAAAGGAGGGGGGAATTAACATTACTGTCAGTGACACAGAGACAGAGAGAGAGAAGGAGGGCAAAGGAGGGGGGAATTAACATTACTGTCAGTGACACAGAGACAGAGAGAGAGGAGGAGGGCAAAGGAGGGGGGAATTAACATTACTGTCAGTGACACAGAGACACAGAGAGGGAGGGCAAAGGAGGGGGAAATTAACAGTACTGTCAGTGACACAGAGACACAGAGAGGAGGAGGGCAAAGGAGGGGGAAATTAACAGTACTGTCAGTGACACAGAGACACAGAGAGGAGGAGGGCAAAGGAGGGGGAAATTAACAGTACTGTCAGTGACACAGAGAGGAGGAGGGCAAAGGAGGGGGAAATTAACAGTACTGTCAGTGACACACAGACAGAGAGAAGGAGGCAAAGGAGGGGGAAATTAACAGTACTGTCAGTGACACAGAGAGGAGGAGGGCAAAGGAGGGGGAAATTAACAATACTGTCAGTGACACAGAGAGGAGGAGGGCAAAGGAGGGGGAAATTTTAACAGTACTGTCAGTGACACAGAGACAGAGAGGAGGAGGGCAAAGGAGGGGGAAATTAACAATACTGTCGGTGACACACAGACACAGAGAGGAGGAGGGCAAAGGAGGGGGAAATTAACAGTACTGTCAGTGACACAGAGACAGAGAGGAGGAGGGCAAAGGAGGGGGAAATTAACATTACTGTTGGTGACAGAGAGAGAGAGGAGAGGTGGGTGGGAATGTGGAGGGGGGAAGAGAAGGGAGGTGGGAGTTGGGGTAGGGACATGAGTGATGGGCATGGGATGAGATGTGTGTTGTCTGAGGAATAAGTTGTCTAGATGCACTTGAGAAGTAATTGACGTGTGGTCAGAAAGTGGTGGGAAGGAACATCCCTGTGGGTATGGCATGCTGTGAAGAGAAGGGGGAAGGGACATCCCTGTGGGTTATGGCATGCTGTGAAGAGAAGGGGGAAAGGGACATCCCTGTGGGTATGGCATGCTGTGAAGAGAAGGGGGAAGGGACCTGTGGGTATGGCATGCTGTGAAGAGAAGGGGGAAGAGACTGTGGGTACTGTGGGTATGGCATGCTGTGAAGAGAAGGGGGAAGGGACATCCCTGTGGGTACTGTGGGTATGGCATGCTGTGAAGAGAAGGGGGAAGGTGTCAAGTTTTGTTATTCTCTTCATACAATGTTTCTGATTATTGTGACTGGAAAAACATGGGTAGTTTGGCAGAGTATTCTGCCTTATTTATGTGATTTTTAACCATTGTGTTCATTTTGTAGTATGTCACTCCAACTATGTTGACCACCAACGAAAGCGAACTGCAAGAATCAATCAGCATTTTGCTGCTGACAAATTAGATGCAAACCATTTCTGATTAGCTTGCTGATGAAGAAAGAATGTAAAAGGAAAACACTCTTCACAGAACTTTTTGCGCTCTGGTTGACATGCGATCATCCATTTCAGTTCTTTGACTGAAATTGTCTGTAATGAGTTGACTTGTAAAATCAGTTTGTGTTTATATTCTTTGAAGAATTTTCTTTACTTGTTCTTTTTCTCTTGCTTTTTTCAAGTTCGTGATTTTTTATTTCAGTACATGATTTAGCTTCAAATGTAATTGATATAGAACTCTTTGTAGTGTAAGTATAAACTTAATGACTGTGTATAGTGATGTCTCTGAGCTGATTTACTTATTTATTGGTTGGGTTTTTTTTTCTTTTCTTTTTAGTTGTGGTCAGCAGTTCTGATGTTCCATTGTTTTTTGTTTTTGTTTTTTTTAATATGTAGATTTTGTTTCTCTGTATGAGTGGTCTAATATCTATACCATAGGCTGCTATGATGAATTTCCTGACACTGCACCTTCTATTTACACATTTGCTTACTTGATTAAAAAGTGATGTGGATAGCAGTAGGTACAGGCAGCAGTGATAACACATTAATTGTGAATGTCTTTGCTGGCTGCATGGTTCAGTGTAATGGAAGAGACTGATGTTTTATGTGCTATATCTGGTTAACTTGTCTGCAGGATGCTGATGCATCACCGTTGTCTACTTTCCCAGTACATCTAAAGTAAATGTACATTTATTGGGTGTAGTTAAAGTAGTGCTCTGCTAAAAAAAACACATCATTGGTGAGCCACACAGTAGCAGTATTGATACAGCAGCACTGTAAGAGTTAAAACAGTGTGATTGTTAACTTGTTGCAGCTTTACCAGTAAAACTTTGCTGAATTTAATCAGTCTTAGGATTTGCTTCCTGATTGCAGTCAATCAGGTGTAGCTGTTATCTGGTTTACTAAGAAAGGTTGCACTTCATCACTGTGTCTTTTTGTCTGCTTTGCAGTCAGTCAGGTGTAGCTGTTTTCAGGTTTACTAAGAAAGGTTGCACTTCGTCACTGTGTCTTTTTGTCTGGTTTGCAGTCGGACCAGGTGACATTTGAACAGTTTTACAGCTGGGTGCGGGATCACCCAGATGCCACAATTATTTGCCAGTGGTTGTTAACCGAAACTACCACCCTGTCCCTGTCCAACGACATGGACACCCCCACCTTCTACCAGACCCTGGCAGGAGTGACTCATTGTGAGTACCTTCATATCTGTGTGTGTCTTTTGTTCCATTTCCAGTGTGTAAACTGCGTTTCAGGGGTTATGAGCTGCTAACTCCATCAGCATGTTTTGTTTTTTGTTTTTTGTTTTGCTGTTTTGTCTTCTGTGCTACTCCAGAGGCTGCTTCTTCCAGCTGCTGACCACAGTCACACCCTGGCTGATCCTGTCAAACCCTGGCAATGGCAATCTGCTGGTAGAGTCAGTGTCATGGCGTCAAGAGGCAATCAGCTAGAGGAGACAGTGAACTGCCAAGTCACTGTGGAGATTGTGACTAAACCATGATCATGCCACTTTAGAGACCATGGGTCGTGGAAGAAGGCATGAACCTCACTCACTCTAGAAGCAGAGGCCAAGGTAATTAAAAAAAACAAACTTGTTTTAAGAGCGAGGTTCCAGACAGAGCAACCGGTGAGTAGCTCAAAGTCTCTGGAGGCCAGATACTCCAGGACCGGCGGAAGGCTCCATTCTGAGCGCCAGCTGGTTCCAGTCGTTCCTAATGAGCAGTGCACAACTAGTTCTAAAGGGAAAGGATCATTGCTGATGTCAAGGTCTCTCCCCATCAGCTGGAAGGTTTTGGCGGTTGTTGATCTGAACCTCGTAATAGCACTCACCTTCATTAATTTTATCATAAAGATCCTCAAGAAAACAAGCAACACGTAGCCAAACATCCCTTTGCAAGAGATTGCCAAAGCATTAACAGCAGAAACTGAAGGATGTGGAACAGGAGACACAAAGACTGCTATTTGGTTGCTCCAGCTGGCGGCAAACAGGTCCACATGAGCGGTTCTCAAAACTTGGCACATAGATTTGAAACCTGTGTTGGTCAACATCCAATCCGAGGGAAGAACTTGACCCTTTTGGAATAAATATCTGCCAGAATATTCAGCTTGCCGGGGATGTGAAGAGAGAACTTCGCAGACTGACAAAACAGGTGAACAAAAATTGCCAAGTCATTCAGTGTCATGGACCAACTCCTGTCTAAAGAAATGAACTCACAAAGGGCGATCATGCTTGTTGCCTATCTGGGTATGAAGACAAAATTAGCTCTCTGACCTCCCAATTTTTTTCTTTTTCTTTTTTAATATTGAACACTTGGCATGTGCAGATAGGGAATTTGGGCAGGCAAACATGAAAAAAAAATGCCTTGGTGGATGAATCTTGCAGTCAGATATTCGTGCAGTGTGTGTGGCGTGTACTGTGTGTGTATGCGTGTGTATGCATGTGTGTGTGTGTGTGTGTGTGTGTGTGTGTGTGTGTGTGTGTGTGTGTGTGTGTGTGTGTAAGTTGTAAGCTGTCAGTTTTTCAGACTTTTTCGACGAAATCCTGAAAAATTTCAGCCTAAAAAAAGTCCCTCCTAAAATAGAAAAGAAAACTCCACAAACTTATATCCTGGAACAGTTATGCTTTCAGTCTGGTCAATTGAAAAGTGGAAAAATATTTGGAACATGAAAAAAAAATGCAGTGACAACAGGGGAAGTCAGAACTTTCAGGAGAAATAGTGGCAGAGTAGGTAAGCTACCCAACTCGCCACTTTGAACCTTTTTTTGTTTTTTTACAGAGATTGGATTTGTGTGTGTGTGTGTGTGTGTGTGTGTGTGTGTGTGTGTGTGTGTGTGTGTGTGTTAGTTCCACGCAAAACTTATCTGTTGTTATTGTTTTCAGTGGAAGAGAATGACATCATTGAACTGGAGAAGCGATACTGGACAATCAAAGCACTGTCTAAAACGGGATGCCTGGACCTTGAGCTTTTCCGTCAATGTGTGTGCCCCCCTCTGCCTGACAGCATGTGTGATGGTAAGTAGTGATCGGTCACCTGCACTGTTTTCTTAAGGCAAACAAAAACTAAAACGCACACTGAAAGGAAGGAGCAAATCAAATTTCCTGTCCCTACAGAGAACAGGAATGTTTTAAATGAGTGCTTAGTGAAGAATATATCATTGTGATTATAATTATGAAAGTGACGTGTTCTTGTGAACGTGTATGAATATGTGTGTGCATATGCGCATTTGTACATTTCATGTGTATGATGAATTAAACATTGCATGTGCTGTGTGTGTGTGTGTGTGTGTGTGTTAGTGTGTGTGTGCGCTCGTGCGCGTTGTGTGTGTGTATGTGTGTGTTTACAATAAAGGTGGTAGAACAAAGCAGATTGTCTGGACTCAGTATAGAAATAACATTGGTTGTGGAGGGAAGTACACTGCACTTCTTTCACACAGATGTGAGCATCAGTTGGAAGACATGCAACTACATCTGCATGGAGTGGAAATGTCTTATTTCCAGTTCTGCCATCAGTTTGCCATTGTTTCTCTAAAGACAGGAGGTTTTTAACATTACGTGAAAATAAATCTCTGAAACAAAAAGGACATTTTTTCCTCCTGTGATCAGTCTTACTTCCTACAAATGTTTTACTCTCTTCATTGCTAGATAACTTACCTGAATAACTGTTAATGTGAAGAAAGAGATGGTCTGGATGTTTTATCTGAATAACTGTTAATGTGAAGAAAGAGATGGTCTGGGTGTTTTATCTGAATACCTGTAAATGTGAAGAAAGATATGGTCTGGGTGTTTTATCTGAATAACTGTAAATGTGAAGAAAGAAATGGTCTGGGTGTTTTATCTGAGTAACTGTTCATGTGAAGAAAGAGATGTTCTGGGTGTTCATGAATACTGAAGTATTTGACAAGTTGTACATGTACATGATTTGTGAATAATTGTGAATGTTTGAATATATTGTCGTTTCCTGATATTCATGATTATAACAGCTTTTTTTTTTTTCATTGTATGTGAACTTCAAATTTTTGTGCAGTGAACAGACATATTTAGGTTAACATAACAGCCAGATGATGGTGTTGATGTTGCAGCTCTGTTCATGGCCTTTGATGAGAACAATGACAGTCAGATTGACTTCAAGGAGATGGCGTGTGGTATCTCTGCCTGTTGCCGGGGCCCCTCCACAGAAAGGCAGAAATGTAAGTGTGTAGGGTAACAAGGGGAGTTTGTGAAAGTAGGCATTGCACTCCAGCTGCAAGAATGTTGCAGCTTGGTTTCTTGTCTTTCCTTTTTTTCCCATGAATAACTTCTTCATAACTAAAGACCTCTTGTGGATTTTTGTAGATTCCCAATCAGATCTTCTAATTTACAGGTTCTTTTTCAGGGATGGTATTCGGATGATAGTTTTTACAGACAGTAATGCTTAACTCCTGTCAGTTAAGCCGTCTTTGTTCTGATTTTTGATTGGAATTGGGTTAAGATGGTTTACTTGAAATTAGATAAAGGTTATGCATGACAACATCTCATATTTTACATCAAAATATGGGTATGTCTTTGCACTTTGAATGCGTTTAAAAGAAAGAAAAGAAAATTCTGCAGAATCAGACCACTGTAATTTTTTTTTGGCATTTAACAGTAATAATGGAAAAATACTGAAGGTGTGGTATTAAATATAAACATTTGATAATGAAGGAGCAAACTGGATCAAAATAAGCACTACTGGACATCATCAGATTGCGGCATCAGTCAGCAGTGCATTATATGCTCAGGTGGATGAGATCATGATGACCTGATAATCATTCCCCATAGCTGCCAACTGTTACGGGAAAACCGGGACATATCGTTTTTTAAAAATTTGTCCCTATTTTTGTTGTTTGCTGAAAAAATTCTGGTTTACTATTTTTCAAAAAAAAAAGAAAAAAAAAAAAGCCCAAAATGAAATAAAAGAACGTTTGGCAACTGGTCCGACTGAACAGAAATCGTAAACTCGGAAGTCAGCATGAAAGGGGCATAACTAGGCCCATTACGTGCATGCGCATAGCTGCTGTTCAAATAGTCAACATGGCGTCTTCAAGTGGTAGCACGGAGAAAACCACAAAACCAAAACGATTCCAGCGGTATCTGCCAGCTTATAAAGACAAGTTTCCATGGGTCACTTCTTACCCTTCAAAGGGTGAAAAGTTTGCTTTCTGCACCGTGTGTCGATGTCCGGTGAATATTTCACATGGGGGAAGAAATGATCTGGCCGATCACGAGAAGACCATGAAGCACAAAAAAAAACAACAAAAGCTGAGGAATCGGCAGCCATCAAAAACACTCCGTCAATCTTCACATGCTATGAGGTGTAGTTGTGAGATCATAAGGGCAGAAGGGTGAAGTTGATGGAACTTGAACTGAAGAATGTGGGTGTAGCTGATGGAAGCCCAGGACTGTGAGTGCTGTTGATTGGGAGGGCAAAGCATCTTTTATGTTCATCCTACATCAATATGGAAGATAAAAAAGCTGTTTGGGTAAGTCTTATTTTGTGTGTTTTGTATATTAATCTATAGAAAAAAATATGGTGGCTACCTACATAAGAGGCTTTTTTTTTTACACAAAGTATTGCATTGTATGTAACATACTAATATGCATGCTTTGATATGGTTTAATAATGGGCTTGCTTTTGATTAGTTTTCCTATCAGGAGATGAAAAATATGCCTGTCAGAGTGTAAAAAAGGCTTCAGCTTCAGGGGGTGCAGCCCCTGACCCCCACTGATCAGGAGGGGGGCCAGCCCCCTTCCTGAACCCACCCCCCGTGAGGTGTTACTCTTTTTGATTCTGGGAGGTTGGCAGCTATGATTCCCCATGGACAGCTAGTGCTGGCCCTGTCACAGAATGAGCTTGGCTGTGGCTGTGCCTGCCATGATCCAGAAGAGAGGTGTACAGGATGAGCTGTGCCTGCCATGGTCATGAAGAGAAGTGAACAGGATGAGCTGTGCCTGCCATGGTCCTGAAGAGAGGTGTACAGGATGAGCTGTGCCTGCCATGGTCATGAAGAGAAGTGAACAGGATGAGCTGTGCCTGCCATGGTCATGAAGAGGTGGACAGGATGAGCTGTGCCTGCCATGGTCCTGAAGAGAGGTGTACAGGATGAGCTGTGCCTGCCATGGTCATGAAGAGAGGTGTACAGGATGAGCTGTGCCTGCCATGGTCATGAAGAGAGGTGCACAGGATGAACTGTGCCTGCCATGGTCATGAAGAGAGGTGTACAGGATGAGCTGTGCCTGCCATGGTCTGAAGAGAGGTGTACAGGATGAGCTGTGCCTGCCATGATCCTGAAGAGAGGTGCACTGGATGAGCTGTGCCTGCCATAGTCCTGAAGGAGGTGCACAGGATGAGCTGTGCCTGCCATGGTGATGAAGAGAAGTGCACAGGATGAGCTGTGCCTGCCATGGTCATGAAGAGAGATGTACAGGATGAGCTGTGCCTGCCATGGTCATGAAGAGAGATGCACAGGATGAGCTGTGCCTGCCATGGTCATGAAGAGAGATGCACAGGATGAGCTGTGCCTGCCATGGTCATGATGAGAGGTGTACAGGATGAGCTGTGCCTGCCATGATCATGAAGAGAGATGTACAGGAGGAGCTGTGCCTGCCATGGTCCTGAAGAGGTGAACAGGATGAGCTGTGCCTGCCATGGTCATGAAGAGAGATGCACAGGATGAGCTGTGCCTGCCATGGTAATGAAGAGGTGTACAGGATGAGCTGTGCCTGCCATGGTCATGAAGAGAAGTGCACAGGATGAGCTGTGCCTGCCATGGTCATGAAGAAGTGCACAGGATGAGCTGTGCCTGCCATGGTCATGAAGAAGTGCACAGGATGAGCTGTGCCTGCCATGGTCATGAAGAGAAGTGCACAGGATGAGCTGTGCCTGCCATGGTCCTGAAGAGGTGTACAGGATGAGCTGTGCCTGCCATGGTCATGAAGAGGTGCACAGGATGAGCTGTGCCTGCCATGGTCATGAAGAGGTGTACAGGATGAGGTGTGCCTGCCATGGTCATGAAGAGGTGTACAGGATGAGCTGTGCCTGCCATGGTCATGAAGAGAGATGTACAGGAGGAGCTGTGCCTGCCATGGTCCTGAAGAGGTGAACAGGATGAGCTGTGCCTGCCATGGTCATGAAGAGAGATGCACAGGATGAGCTGTGCCTGCCATGGTAATGAAGAGGTGTACAGGATGAGCTGTGCCTGCCATGGTCATGAAGAGAAGTGCACAGGATGAGCTGTGCCTGCCATGGTCATGAAGAAGTGCACAGGATGAGCTGTGCCTGCCATGGTCATGAAGAAGTGCACAGGATGAGCTGTGCCTGCCATGGTCATGAAGAGAAGTGCACAGGATGAGCTGTGCCTGCCATGGTCCTGAAGAGGTGTACAGGATGAGCTGTGCCTGCCATGGTCATGAAGAGGTGCACAGGATGAGCTGTGCCTGCCATGGTCATGAAGAGGTGTACAGGATGAGCTGTGCCTGCCATGGTCATGAAGAGGTGTACAGGATGAGCTGTGCCTGCCATGGTCATGAAGAGGTGTTCAGGATGGGCTGTGCCTGCCATGGTCATGAAGAGAGATGCACAGGATGAGCTGTGCCTGCCATGGTCATGAAGAGGTGTACAGGATGAGCTGTGCCTGCCATGGTCATGAAGAGATGTACAGGATGAGCTGTGCCTGCCATGGTCATGAAGAGAAGTGAACAGGATGAGCTGTGCCTGCCATGGTCATGAAGAGGTGCACAGGATGAGCTGTGCCTGCCATGGTCATGAAGAGGTGTACAGGATGAGCTGTGCCTGCCATGGTGATGAAGAGATGTACAGGATGAGCTGTACCTGCCATGGTCATGAAGAGAGGTGCACAGGATGAGCTGTGCCTGCCATGGTCATGAAGAGAGGTGCACAGGATGAGCTGTGCCTGCCATGGTGATGAAGAGATGTGCACAGGATGAGCTGTGCCTGCCATGGTCATGAAGAGAGATGTACAGGATGAGCTGTGGCTGCCATGGTCATGAAGAGAGATGCACAGGATGAGCTGTGCCTGCCATGGTCATGTAGAGAGATGTACAGGATGAGCTGTGCCTGCCATGGTCATGTAGAGAGATGTACAGGATGAGCTGTGCCTGCCATGGTCGTGAAGAGGTGCACAGGATGAGCTGTGCCTGTCATGGTCATGAAGAAGTGCACAGGATGAGCTGTGCCTGCCATGGTCGTGAAGAAGTGCACAGGATGAGCTGTGCCTGCCATGGTCATGAAGAAGTGCACAGGATGAGCTGTGCCTGCCATGGTCATGAAGAAAAGTGCACAGGATGAGCTGTGCCTGCCATGGTCAAGAGAGGTGTACAGGATGAGCTGTGCCTGCCATGGTCATGAAGAAGTGCACAGGATGAGCTGTGCCTGCCATGGTCATGAAGAGAAGTGCACAGGATGAGCTGTGCCTGCCATGGTCATGAAGAGGTGCGCAGGAAGAGCTGTGCCTGCCATGGTCATGAAGAGATGTACAGGATGAGCTGTGCCTGCCATGGTCATGAAAAGGTGCACAGGATGAGCTGTGCCTGCCATGGTCATGAAGAAGTGCACAGGATGAGCTGTGCCTGCTATGGTCATGAAGAGAGATGTACAGGATGAGCTGTGCCTGCCATGGTCGTGAAGAGGTGCACAGGATGAGCTGTGCCTGCCATGGTCATGAAGAACTGCACAGGATGAGCTGTGCCTGCCATGGTCATGAAGAACTGCACAGGATTAGCTGTGCCTGCCATGGTCATGAAGAAGTGCACAGGATGAGCTGTGCCTGCCATGGTGATGAAGAGAAGTGCACAGGATGAGCTGTGCCTGCCATGGTCATGAAGAGAGATGTACAGGATGAACTGTGCCTGCCATGGTCATGAAGAGAGGTGCACAGGATGAGCTGTGCCTGCCATGGTCATGACAGACCTGCCTACCCTTCCGTAATCGTCCGTAATTTTACGGAAATTAACCCCCATTACGGAGGTACGATTTTCCGTGCGAAATTACGGAAAAGAAAATTGAAAAACTACGCAAATTTCAGACTCGAAAAATTGTCGACTGCTAGACCTTTCCGAGACCGCAGAGTAACTTCCCTTGACTCAAGCCGAAACCACAGATAGTTCGGAACTTGCGATTGGTCAATCTGGTGCTGTGGGCCAACACGACACGCCATCACATCTGTGCGCGCCATTCGAAGCTTTTTGTTCAGCCATTGTAAGACAAAGTTTCAACCGATTTTTTGCCGGCGATTGTGAAAATGGCGGAGAAATCTTCTAAACGTTTGCATGAAACCGATGACGAGGGTTCGAAAACCACTGTGCCACAACGGAAGAAGGCGAAGAAGCAAGTGTTCCGAAGTAAATACACGCGGACTTGGCCTTGTCATGGACCTGGATTTGTATACTCATTTCTGCTCGGTGTGCAATTCAGACTTCTCCATCGGACATGGGGGAGCAAATGACTGCAAGCGCCATATCTCGGGGAAAATGCACAAAGAGACAGCTGCGAGTGCCTCCAGTCAGAAGATCACATCGTTGTTTACGAAATCCAGCGAGAGCAGCCGTCAGACCCACACACGGAAGATCACCAACGCAGAAAGACTGTTGTGTGAGCTGATCTGCGAAAACAACTTGTCCCTGAGCTGTGCTGACAAGATAGTGGCGAAAATGAAAAGGTCCTTTTCATTTTCGCCACTATCTTGTCAGCACAGCTCAGGGACACACACACACACACATATTTTTTTTTTTTTGTGGGGGGGGGGGGGGGGGGGGGGGTTGTACATTAGGTTCTTCATCAGTGGTGTCATCTGTGGTGACTGCTGTGTAAGTTACAAACTGTCAAGTATATCACCTTTGAATTGACCTGAAACTCCTGTCCTGAGTCCGTCATCTGCCATCATCCCAAGGTATTTTAATTCTGCTTTGTTGTTTTTGTTCCTTTTTTACTGTTTTATATTTTTTGTTAAAATGTTAAAAATGTAGCCTAGTTGGAGTTTTGTACACATTATTTGTTCAATGTTAAAAATGTAGTTGGAGTTTTGTACACATTATTTGTTCAAAAACGCCGTGTATTACGCGTCCGTGGAATTACTGAAGGAAATGCAAAATTACTGAAAATCTCTGTGGTTATTACTGATGAGCACAACATGAGGTAGGCAGGTCTGTCATGAAGAGAGATGTACAGGATGAACTGTGCCTGCCCTGGTCATGAAGAGAGGTGCACAGGATGAGTGTGCCTGCCATGGTCATGAAGAGAGGTGTACAGGATGAGCTGTGCCTGCCATGGTCATGAAGAGGTGAACAGGATGAGCTGTGCCTGCCATGGTCCTGAAGAGGTGTACAGGATGAGCTGTGCCTGCCATGGTCATGAAGAGAAGTGCACTGGATGAGCTGTGCCTGCCATGGTCATGAAGAGGTGTACAGGATGAGCTGTGTCTGCCATGGTCATGAAGAGAGGTGTACAGGATGAGCTGTGCCTGCCATGGTCATGAAGAGAGGTGTACAGGATGAGCTGTGCCTGCCATGGTCATGAAGAGGTGAACAGGATGAGCTGTGCCTGCCATGGTCGTGAAGAGGTGCACAGGATGAGCTGTGCCTGCCATGGTCATGAAGAGATGTACAGGATGAGCTGTGCCTGCCATGGTCATGAAGAGATGTACAGGATGAGCTGTGCCTGCCATGGTCATGAAGAGATGTACAGGATGAGCTGTGCCTGCCATGGTCGTGAAGAGGTGTACAGGATGAGCTGTGCCTGCCATGGTGATGAAGAGGTGTACAGGATGAGCTGTGCCTGCCATGGTCATGAAGAGATGTACAGGATGAGCTGTGCCTGCCATGGTCGTGAAGAGGTGTACAGGATGAGCTGTGCCTGCCATGGTCATGAAGAGGTGTACAGGATGAGCTGTGCCTGCCATGGTCATGAAGAGGTGTACAGGATGAGCTGTGCCTGCCATGGTCATGAAGAGGTGTACAGGATGAGCTGTGCCTGCCATGGTCATGAAGAGATGTACAGGATGAGCTGTGCCTGCCATGGTGATGAAGAGATGTACAGGATGAGCTGTGCCTGCCATGGTCATGAAGAGGTGTACAGGATGAGCTGAGCCTGCCATGGTCATGAAGAGATGTACAGGATGAGCTGTGCCTGCCATGGTCATGAAGAGGTGTACAGGATGAGCTGTGCCTGCCATGGTGATGAAGAGGTGTACAGGATGAGCTGTGCCTGTCATGGTCCTGAAGAGAGGTGCACAAGATGAGCTGTGCCTGCCATGGTCGTGAAGAGGTGCACAGGATGAGCTGTGCCTGCCATGGTCATGAAGAGAGGTGCACAGGATGAGCTGTGCCTGCCATGGTCATGAAGAGAGATGCACAGGATGAGCTGTGCCTGCTATGGTCATGAAGAGAGGTGCACAGGATGAGCTGTGCCTGCCATGGTCATGTAGAGAGGTGCACAGGATGAGCTGTGCCTGCCATGGTCCTGAAGAGAGGTGTACAGGATGAGCTGTGCCTGCCTTGGTCGTGAAGAGAGGTGTACAGGATGAGCTGTGCCTGCCATGGTCGTGAAGAGGTGCACAGGATGAGCTGTGCCTGCCATGGTCGTGAAGAGGTGCACAGGATGAGCTGTGCCTGCCATGGTCATGAAGAGGTGTACAGGATGAGCTGTGCCTGCCATGGTCATGAAGAGGTGTACAGGATGAGCTGTGCCTGCCATGGTCATGAAGAGAGGTGTACAGGATGAGCTATGCCTGCCATAGTCATGAAGAGAGGTGTACAGGATGAGCTGTGCCTGCCATGGTCATGAAGAGAGGTGTACAGGATGAGCTGTGCCTGCCATGCTCGTGAAGAGGTGCACAGGATGAGCTGTGCCTGCCATGGTGATGAAGAGGTGTACAGGATGAGCTGTGCCTGCCATGGTCATGAAGAGGTGAACAGGATGAGCTGTGCCTGTCATAGTCATGAAGAGATGTGCAGGATGAGCTGTGCCTGCCATGGTTATGAAGAGGTGCACAGGATGAGCTGTGCCTGCCATGGTCATGAAGAGGTGCACAGGATGAGCTGTGCCTGCCATGGTCATGAAGAGAGGTGCACAGGATGAGCTGTGCCTGCCATGGTCATGAAGAGGTGCACAGGATGAGCTGTGCCTGCCATGGTCATGAAGAGGTGCACAGGATGAGCTGTGCCTGCCATGGTAATGAAGAGAGGTGTACAGGATGAGCTGTGCCTGCCTTGGTCATGAAGAGGTGTACAGGATGAGCTGTGCCTGCCTTGGTCATGAAGAGAGGTGTATAGGATGAGCTGTGCCTGCCTTGGTCATGAAGAGAGATGTACAGGATGAGCTGTGCCTGCCAAAACAAAGAAGGGAAAAAGAAGTATAAAAATAGTTTACATTTGACTGGTGTGTATCAGGTGATTCATGTAGTGGACATTGTGAGGGAATATGTTATATCCTGTTGTTTGCAGAGTTGGTTTATTTTGCAGTGTTATCAAAATGTGTTTGTGTTAGAAAAGTGTTATGGTGATTGACATGCTGTGAAATTAGACACATTTGTGTGTGTGTGTGTCTCAGTTTGTTTCAAGGTATTTGACAAGGACCAAGATGGACAGTTGAATGAAGAAGAGTTGACTGAAATGCTGCGTTCCCTGGACATTGTACGCAATGAGTACAACTCCCCTGAAGCATTGGTAGGTCACTTTTATTTGTGCCATTGTAGTGCATAGTGAATGTTGAGTGTTGATAGGTCACTTTCCTCCTGTGCTGTCTGAGTGTGCAATGAGTACAGCTGCTCTTTAGCATTGAAAGATCATTTTTGTTTGTGCCAGTTAGTCTGCGCTGTATCAGTTGAACACTTTCCTTCATGCTGTCTGAGTATGCAATGAGTACAGCTGCCCTGAAGCATTGGTAGGTCACTTTCACTGTGCTGTCGTAGCACGCAATAAGCACAGCTGTCCTAAAGCATTGATGGGTTACTTTTTGCTTTGGTCTTCTACTACACAATGAGTTCAGCTCCCATGATGTTTTAGTGGGCCACTTTTTTTTCAGTGCTGTGTCAGTACACAATGAGTAAAACTCTTGATGGACCTTCTTTTCGTCATACTTACCTGTCAAAACAATTGCCTTACCTGTCAAAACAAATGGCTCTGGTCTCCTCCTTGTCCTGATCCTGGCGGACTTTACTTTTTTTCAATTGGCCTCTGTGTTTTGAAGCACTTGAGGAAGAGTGGTGGCTAGGCTTGAACATCCAGACGTGGGCTGAATCAATTTCATGCCGGGCTCTTGGTACATGTTCATTGGTCCAGAATGTTGTTTGGGTCTCAGGTGAGCTTGTTCCCACTGTCCTTTTGGAGGTTCAGGCATTTGTTAGGACAGGCAATATGAAGAAAAGGAATTTACTACAAAAGGTAATTTTATGATATACTTACATGTCCAAACACTATTACACTCTCCCCCTTCCTCACTTGGCGGAAGAGGGGCGAAAACTGAACTCAGTCGATCAGCTGGCTATGTTGTGAGTTCACATGGGGCAATCACTCATTGTGGTGTTTTGAAGTGTTTGTGCTGCTGATCTGCAGGTCGCTAGATGTTTGAAGCATGAGTATGGATAGATGAGATGAAATTATCTATCCAACATGACCTTGCGCATGTTGTTTTTTTGCAAAGGTCAAAAATCTAGTTGACGCCCCCCCCCCCCATAAATTTAATGTGCACACCAATTAGTAAACAAATATAGACATATATACACACGCATGCAAAGAGGAGGATGACATCGAAAGATTTAGGATAATTAGAATAGATAGGTGAACGGACAAATACGGACACCAAGAGATTACTGTCACAATACATAACATAAGAAATGTGTCACAGGAACAATGTCACTTCATCAGAATTCTGGAGAACTTCCCCTCCAATAAGACAGTTAATGTGTAAGCAAATGCAGGAACCGGGATATGATGGAAGACATCACAAAGAGATGGGAATGTCGAAATGTGTTTAAGAATGATGAGAGCGGTGAGAAGACGATGAAAGAAAGGGTTGAGGTATGGACAGAATGATGAAAAGAAGAAAGGTCTCCCCTGCAACATAGGATGGGGAGCATAAAATGTCGACTAGTTTTTACTTTGCCAAGTTATCACTGGAGCACCCTTCCTTTTGTCAGTGGACAGTTACTCAACTGTCCGTATCTGTCAGAGTACATAATTTATAATTTGCAAACAATATTTCATAATAAAAATACGTTCCCAAAACTCGACAGATCCGAAATTGTCATCCGACGCACAGTGTCCAAGTGTTAGTGATCCCTCCAAAAGGCAACGTAATAATGCGGGTTCAAAACTGAAGACGTGTAATCAGCATGAATATGGACATTTGCCCATCTAGCATGTTACCAAATCAAAGAACATATGTGACGGCATCCAACAAAATGATAGATAAGTTGCGCAGGGCTGATCGCGCTGCGGGCAACAAAGAGTGGTGGGGGTCATTTTGGGGTAAAATGAGATTTTTGCACCAACACATAGGAAAACCATTGAAGCAAATGTTTCACTGATTTTACCTAAATTAAGCTAGAAATGTGATTAAATGAATTTTTTTCATTCCGTGTCATCAATTTTAAGCAGCAGCGATTGTGAAAAGTTACCCATTTTCAACAGATAATCCGAGTGCACATCCCTTGCAGAGCCCCTGGCATGTCGCACGTCGTTCGAAAGCTCAGTGTTTCTATTTTTCAGAATCTGTACACAGTTTTCTAAAATACATCAGTCAGAAGGCTAGAAAGAAAATATATGTTACTGATTCTCTTCGATAATCACAACGATCTGGTAGCGGGCTAGCTCATACAGTTTCTGTGGTAACAGTTCTGAAGTTCTAGACTTTGAACAACAAGACACGGAACGAAAAAAAAAAAAAAGAAGAAAAGAAAGAAAATTACGTCCACACAATCACCTCGTCATTGATGACAAGAATATGAGTGCGCCTTGCAAGCAAAAGTAAAAGTAAAGAATTACAGAAATATCCATGGCACACACAAGCCGATTCGTATGTCACACTCGTGCTGGCTTGGTGGTTGAGTAGAGTTAGTTCCTGCTCTACATTTCTTATGAGAATCCTGATGTGTGGCGATGTTGCTTGCCAAGTGGGGATAAGGCATTTGTTTTGACAGGTAAGTATATCATAAAACTATTTTTAGTAATGAAATTCTTTTCCTTTTTCATTGCTTTCTTTGTACTCAGTGTACATTTCTATTGGAAAGTTACAGTTTTTGTCATTTCTGTGAATACATCCCTTGGTGGTTCACTTTTCTTCTTTCTTTCTGTCTTTGCATACATTGAATACCTCTCCTTTGATGCCTCTTTTCTTCTTCCTTTTTTTTTTTTAATATGTTATGAATGTATTCATCTCCCTTGATAGCTCACCTTTTGTTTTCTTCATACACAATTAATACACCTCCATTGATATTACTGATAACTCACTTTTCTTCTTGTTTTGTTGTTGTATGCTATGAAAGTTTCCTGCTTGATGGCTTACTTTTTTTCATACTTTCTTTGTTCACTTTACCTCTTGCTTTCTTGTGCACATGAAGAAATCTCTCTAGATAGTATACTTTTCTTACTTTTTGTACATAATGCTTTTCCCTTCATAGCTGACTTTTCTTTTTTCTTTCTCTTTGTACATGTCTTCCATAGTACTTACTTTTCTCCTTGCTTTGTTTGTGCACAATGAGTACACCTTGCTTGGCGAGCTCGTGTCTGTCTTTTTACATAATGAATTTATTTCATGTGATAGATCATTTGATTCTTTCATAGTACACAAGGAATGCATCTTTCTTGATAGCTCCCTTTTCATCTTTGCTTTGTTTGTACACTATGAATAATCTCTCTCTGGAGCTCCCTTTTCATCTTTGCTTTGTTTGTACACTATGAATAATCTCTCTGGAGCTCCCTTTTCATCTTTGCTTTGTACACTACGAATAATCTCTCTCTGGAGCTCCCATTTCATCTTTGCTTTCTTTGTACACTGTGAATAATCTCTGGAGCTCCCTTTTCATCTTTGCTTTCTTTGTACACTATGAATAACCTCTCTCTGGAGCTCCCTTTTCATCTTTGCTTTCTTTGTACACTATGAATAATCTCTCTCTGGAGCTCCCTTTTCATCTTTGCTTTCTTTGTACACTATGAATAACCTCTCTCTGGAGCTCCCTTTTCATCTTTGCTTTCTTTGTACACTATGAATAATCTCTCTCTGGAGCTCCCTTTTCATCTTTGCTTTCTTTGTACACTATGAATAACCTCTCTCTGGAGCTCCCTTTTCATCTTTGCTTTGTTTGTACACTATGAATAATCTCTCTCTGGAGCTCCCTTTTCATCTTTGCTTTGTACACTATGAATAATCTCTCTCTGGAGCTCCCTTTTCATCTTTGCATTGTTTGTACACTATGAATAATCTCTCTCTGGAGCTCCCTTTTCATCTTTGCTTTCTTTGTACACTATGAATAATCTCTCTCTGGAGCTCCCTTTTCATCTTTGCATTGTTTGTACACTATGAATACTCTCTCTCTGGAGCTCCCTTTTCATCTTTGCTTTGTACACTATGAATAATCTCTCTCTGGAGCTCCCTTTTCATCTTTGTTTTCCTTGTACACTATGAATAATCTCTCTCTGGAGCTCCCGTTTCATCTTTGCTTTCTTTGTACACCACAGATAACCTACCTTGGTAGCTCACTCTTCTTTCTTTATACAGAATGAATACACTTCCCTCTTAAGTTTTTTTTTTTAATCATTGCTGATTTTGTGCTTACAAAGTGATTTTGAACTTTTCTATTTAAGTTCGGAGCTCCCTTTTCATCTTTGCTTTCTTTGTACACTATGAATAATCTCTCTCTGGAGCTCCCTTTTCATCTTTGCTTTCTTTGTACACTATGAATAACCTCTCTCTGGAGCTCCCTTTTCATCTTTGCTTTGTTTGTACACTATGAATAATCTCTCTCTGGAGCTCCCTTTTCATCTTTGCTTTGTACACTATGAATAATCTCTCTCTGGAGCTCCCTTTTCATCTTTGCATTGTTTGTACACTATGAATAATCTCTCTCTGGAGCTCCCTTTTCATCTTTGCTTTGTTTGTACACTATGAATAATCTCTCTCTGGAGCTCCCTTTTCATCTTTGTTTTCCTTGTACACTATGAATAATCTCTCTCTGGAGCTCCCGTTTCATCTTTGCTTTCTTTGTACACCACTGATAACCTACCTTGGTAGCTCACTCTTCTTTCTTTATACAGAATGAATACACTTCCCTCTTAAGTTTTTTTTTTTAATCATTGCTGATTTTGTGCTTACAAAGTGATTTTGAACTTTTCTATTTAAGTTCGCAATGAATACATCTCCCTATTAAGGTTTTTTTTAATCATTGCTGATTTTGTGCTTACAAAATGATTTTGAACTTTTCCATTAAAGTTCACAATGAATACAACTCCCTGAAGTGTTGTGCTGAAATCCTTTGCTCTCTTTCATCATCTGAATTGACCAACGCACATTGACATAATGGCGCATGCATCCTTGTAACAGAATCACATGCATGTGCATGCATGTGTAGATAAATGTATACCTACATACACACATGGTCATGTATGTATTCATAGGTACAAGTAGACATATACATTCATACATAAAGGTATGCAGATAAACGGTGCATACATACATTTGTGCACTCAAGTACAGATCTTTAGATTAGCTTTTGCTCACATTTGTGCAGACATGGACACCGACCCACCTACAGGCACATAGGGTTTCATTCAGTGCAATAGTTTGGTGGCTTTCCACCTTCAGAAACCAGGAAAGACCCTGGAGGGTTTGTACAGCCGTCATGTTGTGATTGAACACCCATGGTCAGTGGTGGTGGTTGTGGTGGAACACCCATGGTCAGTGGTGGTGGTTGTGATGGAACACCCATGGTCAGTGGTGGTGGGTGTCATTGAACACACATGGTCAGTGGTGGTGGGTGTCATTGAACACCCATGGTCAGTGGTGGTGGGTGTGATGGAACACCCATGGTCAGTGGTGGTGGGTGTCATTGAACACTCATGGTCAGTGGTGGTGGGTGTCATTGAACACCCATGGTCAGTGGTGGTGGGTGTGATTGAACACCCATGGTCAGTGGTGGTGGGTGTGATTGAACACCCATGGTCAGTGGTGGTGGGTGTGATTGAACACCCATGGTCAGTGGTGGTGGGTGTCATTGAACACACATGGTCAGTGGTGGTGGGGGTCATTGAACACCCATGGTCAGTGGTGGTGGGTGTGATGGAACACTCATGATCAGTGGTGGTGGCTGTGTGCAGGCTGCCCAGGACATGCCAACCATGGACCCAGCTAGCGTGGCCAAGGAAATCCTGTCTTGTCATGACACCAACAAGGTCTGTTGTGGTGGGGATGGGGGCATGGAAGGGGAGGGGATTGGTGGGATGGTTGGGTGAGAAGTGGGGGTGATGGAGAGAGTGTTGTAGGAGTGAGGTAGCATGCATGGTTGTTGTGTGTAATTCTTTTTGTGTCTGAGTATGTGTGCTTGTGTATGTGCATGATTATTTGGATTTGAATGTGGATATGTCATTATTGCCATGTTTCTTTCTTCTTTTCTTTGTGAGTCAGTATCACCAGTTGTTTTCTTTCACTTCATTGCCTGCCAGTCTTGACTTAGGAATGTGTCGGAGCTATCCTTCCCTAATTCCACGACCTTACCACCTTACTCTGTGCCAGTTAGTCCCAGAGAGCAAAGAGAGACTGCTATCAAGCCAGGCTGCTATCAAGCCAGGCTACCACGGTCGCTTTTATCCATTACTATGGACTAGCTGGCCCCAGGCTGCAGTAGGCAGCTCAGGCCCGCAACTTACTTCCACTCATCCATGCACACAATAAGACAGCTTTATTTAGAAATCTACTGAAGGTGCCTATTGACCAGTGACACAAATGTGTCAGGGGTTTGGGCATCAACAGTATCCAGGGGTAGGGAGTTCCAGTCCACAATTGTTCGTGGGAGGAACGACATTAGCCGGTAGTCGGTGTCTGCAGCTAGTTGGCTGAACCGCTGATCGTGACCTCGTCGCTTTCTCTTCTTGGGAGGATGGAGTTGCTGTTTTAACCTCGGGCAGCTGACTAGGTTGTTCTTGATTTTATACAACATGAGGCTGGGAGGCCGTCTGGCATCCATTCCATTCATAAACACTGCTCCGCAAGTGACCGGGTCATGACGTGTACCAATGACGCGACTCATGTGAAGTTCAAAGCGCTTACTGCGAGAATCGATTTTCCGGGCTGCAGGAAGGAAAGGAGGGATTTTGTGATGCCCGGTTTTCCAGGAAGAAAGGGTAGGGATGAAAGAGTTAAATTTGTCTGGCAGCACAAAACCTGCAGGCTGGTTTGTGCAGCCTGCGTTCTTTGAATGTGTTCTGTTGGAGTTAGCCCCTGTCTTTTTCCCTTTGGTGTTTGTTCATCGTTTTGAATATGGTGGGTTGATGCTTTCATGTTTTGTTCTCATACAGACTGATGATAGTTCATGGTCACAGTAAGGTAAGTTTTACTGACCTTTAATCATGCTCAGACTTTCTGTAGCAATAACAGTGCTTGATGTTGATGTAAAGGCATGGATGTGAGCATCAGGAACTAACAGGTGAACACAATGTTTGCAGAATGGATCCATCTCACAAGAAGACTACCTCATGTGGACTGTCAACAACAACTTGACAGACGACTTTCTCAGCCTTCTCAGTCAGGTACACGCTGTGGCACAATGTTGGCATTTGACAGTTTTACCTGGATGTCTGGTGTTTTTTCTCTCTTTAATAACACCCCAATGTTGTTTTAGGAACATGTCTTTCTCTAAGAATTATGCCTTTTCATTTTCTATTTCTACTTACGTCTTTGTAAGCTAGATTTTGTTAGATGGCTTAGGTGCTGGCCTTCAGGTGAGATAATCAACCAGCAACATATGCATAGTGCCAGGTAAAGAACCCTCAGAAGCAAAAGCATTTTTCTCATACTTACTGTCCAAACAAATACCACATTCCCACATTGCATGGAGCGTGGCTGTACCATCAGGATCCTCCCCAAGAAACTGAAGTGGGAGAGCTAGGAGCTAACCTCGCATCTCTATCCTGATAGTCAGCACTGCTGATTGCTCTTAGTGAGTTCATTTCTTTATTTAAAACTGCTTCAGTTTTCTCCTTTTCCTTGCTGAAGGAACATGCCTCTGTCATCTATGACTTCCAACTTTGTCGTGTTTTCAGACACAGTGAATTCCTACAAATGCTTGTTTAAGCTTGTGTTTGCTTCTGAAGGAGAAGCAACCTTTTCTCCTGCTCCTTAAAGGGGAATTCGGGTAGTTGTTTCCATTTTCACTTTAAATGGCCTGGTCTGTTGTCGTTTGCCTTGTTCCCAGTTGTCATTGAAACCTTATGATACCTCATTTTCCACTTGTGTCTGATCTTCAAGCCTCACATGGTGTCTTTGCACCGACATACTTGAAACCTGTGTCTTCTGTACTGAATGTTCTCCTTTTTCGCCTTGTAAATCATGCAAAGATTGTGGTGTTAGTTACGTGAGTTTGATATGTGGGTCAACCTGCATAACAGTCAACCTGTGTTGGCAAGAGAGTCAGCTGCCTCTCCCAGCCTCTTTCTCACTCTTGCTCGGTGCTCTGGAACCCTCAGCGCCTCATACTTAAAGAGGAGTGGCTGGACAATTTGTTGGTGGCCCTGCCACAAGGCTCAGGATTGAGCGGTTGCAGAGTGGAGTTTCAACAGGGGTCCCAGAAGCAAAAGGGCCGACCTTGCCATACCCCTGGCTGATTCAGGTACATTCAGTGATTCCAACAAAGAGAAAGAGTGTTGTGAAGATGATGATATTGATGTCCACATTGCAAATTCTGGACTTTCGTGTTTTGAAAATTGAATTCAGGCTGTCGGGATGAATTGAGGATGAACTCACTAAGGGAGACTACTCCTATTGGCCTGATGGTTAAAGGGAAGATTGGCTCCCTTCCTCCATTTTTTAATCCTTTTTTTATAATGGAGATCCTGATGTATGGTGGTGTTTCACACATAGTGGAGAGAAGGCATTTGGTGGACAGGTAAGTACATTAGTACATTAAAACTACTTTAAGTCCTAAAATGTATTTTACTTCTAAAAGAATGTTTTATGATATACTAAACTGTCGAAACAGCTGTTATGCCCTCCTTTCTCCCCGCCTCAGGGAAAAAGTGCGAAAGTGAACTAGTTTGAATATGGTACAAAAAAAAAAAAGAACTTATTAAGGTTGATCACTATTAGCTGCATATCTCAGTATGGAAGCAAGGTTAGCTCCCTGCTTTCCTAATCAGGTTTTTTTTTCTTTTTTGTTGTTGTTGTTGATCATAATGATATATATGGTGATGTTCAAAATCAAGTGGGAATGAGGCATTTGTTTGGACAGGTAAGTACTTTAAAAAAAACTACTATAAGTTGTAAAATTCCTTATCACTGGTGAAGTTGTGTCACAGGAGGGAGAAAAAATATGGACAGAAACTCCATGACTGTGACAGTTGGAATATTTATCATTCTTGAAAGGCAGGTAGTCAGGTTTTGGCTTGTCAACAGGGCAGGGAGACTGTTCTTTTAAAATTGTATTTTGCTTGTCATTGAAGGGCAAAGATTCAGTCTATAAGGTGGGAATAGGAGATGAGTAGAAAAAAATTTTGTTTGTTTGTTTTAGACATTTTAAGAAGGTTATGTGAAAGTGAGTTTTACTGAACACCTGCTGTAATGAAGTGAATGTTTCTTTCCAGCCAGACCCTGCATGCTTCAGTTTCAGCAAAAGCTCGTTAAATGAATGATTTTCCCACTGCTTTAACTTTGATCTAGCCAGATTGGATTTGAATCTTACTTTACCTTGTTTAATCGTTTCTGTTTGGGTCTTGACTTAATCCATTTTCTGATCTGTTTTCAGATTTGTCACATTGTTCTGGGCCTCAGGCCACAAAGTCGAGAAGAGGAAGGCAAAATAGTTCAGTATGTATTGCAGATGACCTACACCTAGAGTAACACAGTATGATACAGCTTTGAAGACAAAATAGTTCAGTATATATTACAAGTGACCTACACTTAGAGTAACACAGTATGATACAGCTTTGAAGGCAAAATAGTTCAGTATATATTACAGATGACCTACACTTAGAGTAACACAGTATTATACAGCTCTGACGGCAAAATAGTTCAGTATGTATTACAGGTTACCTAGGCCTAGAGTAACACAGCATGATACAGTTTTGAAGGCAAAATAGTTCAGTATGTATTACAGGTGACCTACACTTAGAGTAACACAGTATGATACAGCTTTGAAGGCAAAGTAGTTCAGTATCTATTACAGATGACCTACACTTAGAGTAACACAGTATGATACAGCTTTGAAGGAAAAATAGTTCAGTATATATTACAGATGACCTACACTTAGAGTAACACAGTATTATACAACTATGAAGGCAAAATAGTTCAGTATCTATTACAGATGACCTACACTTAGAGTAACACAGTATGATACAGCTTTGAAGGCAAAATAGTTCAGTATATATTACAGATGACCTACACTTAGAGTAACCCTGTATTATACAGCTCTGACGGCAAAATAGTTCAGTATGTATTACAGATGACCTACACTTAGAGTAACACAGTATTATACAGCTCTGACGGCAAAATAGTTTAGTATATATTACAGATGACCTACACTGAGAGTAACACAGTATTATACAGCTCTGACGGCAAAATAGTTCAGTATATATTACAGATGACCTAGGCCAAGAGTAACACAGTATTATACAACTCTGAAGGCAAAATAGTTCAGTATTTATTACAAATGACCTAGGCCCAGAGTAACGCAGTATGATACTGCTTTTTAATGCAGAATCCAGACGGTCGTTGTGAGCCTGTGCATCAGCAGCCAGTCATGGTGCTCGCTGCTGAGTGGGTGGAAGGGATGGATATGGGAGACACAGTGTGGCTTGTTGTTTCATGTTCATGCCTGGTTTGAATAATACCAGAGGACTGGTGTGGCTGTGTTTTCCAACTTTTCAGTTTGCAGCAGCAGAAATAGGCGAAACAGGACGGTGCATGAGAAGAAATCATTCTTTACTGAATCAGCTGGAGAGAGAAAAGCCACTCAAGAGCTTTAAGTCTGCCTGTCAGTTTGTGGTGCCGGAGCTTTTATCTTTCACTGGCACAAGTAAAGTTTTACTTGTAAATACCGTCATATGCTGATCTAGCAGAACCTCTGCATTAACCACACCATACCACACTATATCACATCTTACTACAGCAGACCACATTACACCACATACCAGTCTCAGACCATACTGCTAGAGCCGTGCATTGTAGAATGAGAGAAATTCTGATTAGTTGTTTATTTTCATGTTTGTTTCATCCGGGCTTTTCAATGTATTCTTCATGTGCTGCCACACAAAAAATACCCTTTGTAGTCTTCTCAGGATAGATTCTTGAAACACTGAAAAATGGCTTGTCTGAGGGCAGCCATGGTGTAGAATTGACAATCTGCCACCAGTGGTTCCTTCTCACCAATACACGTGAGACTTGCGCCTCTTTTACTTGATGATCTCCTTTCTGTCCTTGTAGCTCATGTGAGGATTGGTTTAATGTAAAGTGGCGTTCGGTTTGCGAGTTCGATATTCGTGTCAGTGTACATACAGTCCGCCAGTTTTGACGGCCTCTTCCCCAGCCACATCCATGCAGCACTGATGTCAGTAGAAACAGACCAGCATGCCTCCCCCCCCTCCCGCCACCCCCACCTCCCTCCACCTGCCCAACCCCACTCACCCCTGTCCACCCACCCCACTCCTCACCTCTTGACTAACACCCCCACCCCCACCCCCACCCCCTTGGCCTGCTCTTGTATGTCATTGGGCTTCTGATGATCATTGCATAGCAACTGGAATATGGTCAAGCAATGAAATGTTTCGGCAGTGACGAAAATGGCTCACGTGGTAGAAATTCTGTGATGTTAATCAAAGAGGATATCCTGTATACCAAGTTTCCCTGTGAAAATCCTGATAGTGTAGGTGCTCCTATTTATTCGCTTTAGTTGATAACACTTTACTTACATTGTAACAGGAATCTGAATGAATGTTTAGCATAATCTGAAGTGTTGTATTAACTTTAATAACTATATCTTTTCTTATCCATTTCAGTCACATTTTCTTTTGCTGTGTATTTATGTGTATGAGCCAGTCACATTGTGCTTGTGTGTGTGTGTGTGTGTGTGTGTGTGTGTGTGTGTGTGTGTGTGTGTGTTTCAGTACATTTTCTAACAAAAAAGAGTATGATCCCCAAAATACTTTTGTGACCCTTATAAAATTTGAAACTAGTCTTTTGTATCAAATCTGACCCCTTAATTTTAGGAAATCATCACTGCTGAGGTCTTTGTTTGGACAGGTTAAGTGTTTAAAAATAGAAAAAAGCCTGGCTTCAGTAGAAAAATTCCAGTCACAGCACAACATCACAATACACCATACCTCGTACCCAGGAGATGATGTCACAGTATGCCACACAACACCCTACCACACCATCCATCCATCAATGCATCACACCCAGCTACACTACATCTGTCTGCACCACACACCTTATGGGCCTTATCATGGAGACTGGGTGGTTGTGGTGTGTCCAGGAACTGGCTGGAGCGAGAAGCCAGACACAAGATGCAGGTGGGACAGGTGTTTTACCTCATCAGTATGCAGTGGTGGAACCTGGATGGAGTATGTCAATATTGGGGTGAGTAGAACAGAACAGATTTTGTACTTTAATAGTAATACACAGTAAAATAGAATGCTTTTTTTTATTTGAAATCTGAAGTTTGGCGAGACATAAAACAAAATATGTGTGTAGGTGGACAAGTGTGTGTGTGTGTGTGTGTGTGTGTGTGTGTGTGTGTGTTTAATCATGTGTGTGGAGTTGTTTTTTTTGGGGTTTGTTTCTGTTTTGTTTCTGTGCTTCCTGCATAGTAATTTGTCTATCAGGAGAGACCACAAAAGGGCTTAAAAACTGCTTAGGTTCTATTTTGGCCAGGGAACTTCTTCCCTTTTCCTTGGCCCCACCACTAGGGTGTTGTCCTTGTGCTCCACTTGGGCCAAGGTGGCCCCTGGACCTCAGCTTTTTTCAAAGATTTTTCAAGTCAGCGGGGTTTCCCCAGCCGGGGTTTGACAGTGCCCACGACGACCCCTGGAGGTCTCCCGACAGGATCGGCCCTAGGGGGGATGAAGGGAGTGACTGCCCTCACACCTCCCAAGAGACCACAAAACAAAGATTACGATACAACCCCCCCATTTATTCAACCAGAAAATAACATTCCAACACCGCACCTGCACGATACAAAAAAGCACCCAACGCACACAACATCACAATCAGATCATGCACTCCAACGCACACAACAGCAAAAACACAAACAAGACTCCAACGCACACAACATGCACAACCAATCAAGCACCCCAAAACCCCACAACATGCAGATTATAAATAATATTTCACCAACGAGTACCAATCACAAATTTCAGCATTCCACACATAGAAGTACCAATTAAAAGAAAAATTTTCCCGATTGACCCTTTTTCCACCACGGAGTGCGTCCCCATCCCGCCCGCAAGTCCGCAGGGGGCCCCTGTCGCACAGGTGCTCCCACCGGGTTTGGTTTTCGCAGGGAGCGCCCAAAGCCGACACCCCGACTCCCAAGCGGGCAGTAAGACGTTCCCGGGGGGGGGGGGGGGGGGGGGGGGGGGGGGGGGGGGGGGGGGGGGGGGGGGGCCTCGGAGGCGGGTCCCCTACGTCCCGGTCCCGACCAAGGCGGCCCCGACCAGCGCGTGGCACCATCTCTCGGGTCTAGCCAGAAGTGGCCCGCCAGCACTGGCACCATCCGTTTGTGCTCCCGGTGAACCCCCGGGGGGGGGGGGACGTAGCTGGGAGAGAGTGGGGAGGAGGAAAAGAAGAAGGAAGGAGGAAGGGAAAAAGGGGACTGGAACCCTGCGCAGTACCGTCGACCCTCTGTCAAATCTTTCGCCACTCGCATGATGGGCAGGGGAAATGTATTAAACGCACACAGTAAATCCATTGAATCAAGTCTTCTCACACGATGCAGGTAAAAGACTGCATTAAATCAACAGGTTATAAAACAAATATGAATTATCTTCACCCTTCTCTCACTCGCTTAACGTTTTCCTTCCTTAGGAAATAAATCAACACAGCGACCATCGCTTAAAAACTGCCACCACATTTGCAAATAGTAATTCAATGGCATAACTGTCACATTTTATAAAAACATTTCAAAATAACACAAATCTCCAACACGCATCCGAACGACCAAATCATGCGTACGCACGCTCGTGAACATAAAACTCTTTTCTCCTTGCACACACAAACAGACGGTGGCCGAAGGATAAAAGCCCGGGCGAATGTGACAGGGGCGGACGAGCGAGACCAAGAAAGTTCCAACCCTGAATCACCAGTTCTCTCCCTTCCCCACCGACTACCGCATCACCAGATGCATAAACAGGAGAAAGAATTTTGGAAATAATTTAGAATGGCCAGTTAAAGATGAATTAACCAGAGAAAAGGTCTCACACAATATTTCTCTTACAATTTCGAAAACAAAAGAAAATTGCGCAAAAGAGAAGACTAAGCCGCTAAACAACAACAATCAAAACAAACAGACCACGAAACTGATGCTTACCAGCTACCCGTGGGTGACCCCGAAGAGGCGGGTCAAAGGACTCTCTCTACCCTCTGTCCAGTCGAGAGGACAGAGGCGAAGATGCGGAAACAGAAGAAATGATGTCCCTCTCCTACAGGCCGACTGCGGGAATTGAAAGTACAGACTGTACTCTCGACGATAAGGTAAAGAACCAGGACTGGAGCAGCCGCCCCCAGAGACATCTTCCGCTCGAGTGAAGAGCTACCTCCCTCAGCAATGGCGGCCAAACATGCCATGCTGCGTCACAGAGTGAGCATACTTCAAACTAAAAGAAACGAAGCACGTGCGACAGGTAAAAAGACAGGCGAGAGGCCGATAAGACAGAAAGTTCGAGAGAAAGGTACCGGCCACCCGTGAACTTGCAGGATGGATAGCACGGGCGGTGGAATTAGAGAGAGAGAGAGAGAAAGCAAACCGAAGTTGAGCTGAACCACACCAAGGTGCAACTGCACCACAAGCCACCCAAAGGGACGGAACACGACAACAGCAACGACAATAAACAAATAAGTAATTCCGCCACCCTAGGTGGGTCGAACGTCATAGGCCTCGTGACAAACTCGTGACAAACCCCCCTTCTAAAAGCATCTGTTTCTCTGAGATACAGTGCTCCTTTGAACCTGTCGCATGTGCAACTTCACAACAATGGGACCGAACCCAATTCTCTGTGATCGACAGAGTACGATGAATCCAATACAAACATTCCACGATAGAATCACACGGGGAAATACATATACTACATTTATCAAACAACTAAGCAAACCTTCCAACCATGAAAGTGAACAATCCGAACCATTGGTGATTCATTACCGTTAACCTCACTGAAGTGACAACTGTCACTACAACCTGATACAGAGACCAAAAAGGGATATAACCCTGGTTGAGGGGAAGTGTCCCTCTGACTGATTTTCCAATATGCTAACTACGGAGCTCGGCTAAGATAGTCAGCACCTATTACAGGAACCCTTGATATGACGGAAGTGAACGCATGACCACAGTCCACGCCAACCCCTTATCCCATGGACTGGGCCCGGTCCGCCACCGGGGGAAGGATGATGATCGCTCCCAACAAACTTTCCGGGGCCCTACCCCTTCACCCCTGGGCCAAACGCCAGGGCTTTACAGTTCTTTAGATTTGCTTTTGTTCACTTTTGTGCAGACATGGACACCGACCCATACCAGTCACATTGGGTTTCATTCAGTGCAATAGTTTGGTGGTTTTCCACCTTCAGAATCCAGGAAATGACCTGGAGGGTTTGTACAGCGTCATGTTGTGATTGAACTCCCCATGGGTCAGTGGTGGGTGGTTGGGGTGGTACACACATGGTCTGTGGTGGTGGTTAGTGATGGAACACCTTGAGTCAGTGGTGGTGGTGTCTATTGTACCACACTGGTCAGTGGTGGTGGGGGTCATTGTACACCCATGGTCAGTGGTGGTGGGTGTGATGGAAAACACCATGGTCAGTGGTGGTGGTGGGTGTCATTGATCACCTCATGGTCAGTGGTGGTGGGTGTCATTGAACACCCTGGTCAGTGGTGGGGGGTGTGATTGAAACCCTATGGTAAGTGGTGGTGGGTGTGAATTGACACCATGGTCTGTGGTGTCGGGAGGGTGTGATTGAACACACATGGTCAGTGGTGGTGGGTTGTCTTTGAACATACACATGGTCAGTGGTGGTGGGGGTCTTGAACACCCTTGGTCAGTGGTGGGGGTTTGTGATGGATACACTCAGGATCTGTGGGTGGTGGCTGTGTGCAGGGCACCAGGACATGCCAAATCAATGGTACCCAGCGGCGTGGCCCAAGAATTCTGTCTTGTCATGGTCACCATCAAGGTCGTTGTGGTGGGGATGGGTGGCATGGAGGGGAGAGGGATTTGGTGGGATGTTGGGGGTTGAGATGGTGGGGGTGTTGGAGAGAGTGCTTGTTGGAGTGTGGTAGCATGCATGGTTGTTGTGTGTAATCTTTTTGTGTCTGAGTTTTGTGCTTGTGTATGTGCATGATTATTTGGATTTGAATGGGATAGGTCATTATTGCCATGATTCTTTATTCTTTTCTGTGAGTCAAGTTATCACCAGTGTTTTTCTTTCACCTTATTGCCGGCCAGTCTTGATTTAGGAATGTGTCGGAGCTATCCTTCCCTAATTCCACGACCTACCTACCTTATTCTGTGCAGTTAGGCCCAGAGAGAAAGAGTGACTGCTATCAGCCTGGGCTGCTATCCTAGCAGGCTACCACGGTTCGCTGTTATCCATTACTAGGACTTGCTGGGCCCAAGGCTGCTGTAGGCAGCTCCGGCCCGCCAATTATTCCACTCATCCATGCACACAATCAGACAGCTTATTTAGAAAAATCTACTGAAGGTGCCTATTGACCAGTGACACAAATGTGTCAGGGGTGTTTGGGGCATCATACAGTATCAGGGGTAGGGAGGTCCAGTACAACTATTTTCGTTGGGAGGTACGACATTAGAGCGGTAGTCGGTGTCTGCAGCAGTTGGCTGAACCGCTGATCGTGACTCGTAGCTTTCTCTTTTGGCGTATGGAAGTTGCTGTTTTAAACTCGGGCAGTGACTAGGTTGTTCTTGATTTTATACAACATGGGTTGGGTCGGCCGTCTGGCATCCTTTCCATTCATAATCACTGTCATCCGCAAGTGTCCGGGTCATGTCGCTTTGTACTTATGTCGCGACTCTTGTGAAGTTCAAAGCGCTTATCTGAGAGTATCGTATTTTCGTGGGCTGCAGGGGAAGGGAAAGGAGGGATTTTGTGTTTGGCCCGGTTTGCCTGAAATGATAAGGGTAGGATGGAAAGGAGTTAATGTGTCTGGGCAGCACTAAACCTGCAGGCTGGTTTGTGCAGCCGGCGTTCTTTGAATGTGTTCTGTTGGTGTTAGCCACGGTCTTTTTCCACTTTGGTGTTTGTTCATCGTTTTGAATATGGTGGGTTGTTGCTTGTCATGTGTTGTTTCATACAGCTGATGATAGTTCATGAGTCACAGTTAAGGTAAGTGTTACTGACCTTTTTCTTGCTCAGACTTTCTGTAGCAAGTTCAGTGCTTTGTTGTTTGATGTAATGCTATGGAGATGTGTGCATCAGGAACTAACAGGTGAAACACATTGTCTGCGAATGGTTCCCATCTCACAAGGAGACTACCTCATGTTGGTCATGTCAACAACAACTTGGACAGGTAACGACTTTCTAGCCCTTCTCAGTTCTGGTACCGCTGTGGCTAATGTTGGCATTTGACGGTTTACCTGGATGTTGTATGGTGTTTTTTCTCTCTTTTATATACCCCCCCCAATGTTGTTTTAGGAACTTTGTCTTTCTCTCGAAATTATGCCTTTTCATTTCTATTTATACGTTCGTCTTTGGGGTAAGCTTGTTGTTTGTTTGATGGCTTAGGTGCTGGCATTCTGGTGTGAGATAATCAAGCAAAATTTGCATAGTGCCAGGTAAAGAAAACCTCTTGAAGCTAAAGCATTTTTTCATACTTACGGTCCAAACAAATACACATTCCCTCATTGCTGGGAGCGTGGCTGTACCATCAAGGATTCCTCCCCCCAATGTAACTGAAGGTGGGAGAGCTAGGAGCGAACCTCGCCATCTCTATTCTGATAGTCAGCACTGGTGATTTCATCTTAGTGTGTTAGTGATATTAAAATGCATTCGTGTTTCCCCTGTTCCTTGCTGTAGGAACTTGCCTATGTCATCATTTGAATTCCAACTTTGTAGTGTTTTCTGTCACCTGTGATTTCCTACAATGCGTGTTTATGCTTGTGTTTGCTTCTGAAGGAGTATGCAACCTTTTTCCTGCTCCTTAAAGGGGGTATTCGGGTAGTTGTTTTCCATTTTCACTTTTTAATGGCCTGGTATGGGTCGTTTGCCTTGTTCCAGTTGTCATTGAATAACCGTTTGTTACCTCATTTTCCACTTGTGTCTGATCTTCAGCCTCACTTGTGTCTTTGCACCGAATACTTATAATGTGTCTTCTGTACTGTTTGTTCTCCTTTTTTCGCCTTGTTATATGCAAAGATTGTGGGGTTTAGCTTTACAAGTGTGTTTGTATATGTGGGTCAACCTGATTTACAGTCAACCTGTGTTGGCAAGAGAGTCAAGCTGACTTTCCCTGCCTCTTTTCACTTCTTACTCGGTGCCTCTGGTACCCTCTGCGCCTCATACTTAAAGAGGGAGTGGCTGGACATTTTGTTGGTGGCCCTGCCACAAGGCTCAGGATTGAGCGGTTGCTAGTGTGGAGTTGTTCAACATGGGTCCCAGAAAGCAAAGAAAAGGGCGACCTTGCCATAACCCTGGCGGATGCGGTAATTTCTGTGATTCCACTAAGAGAAAGGTGTGTTGTGATGTTGATGTTATTGATGTCAACATTGCTAATTTTCGGGACTTTCGTTGTTTTGAAAATTGAATTCAGGCTGTCGGGATGAATTAGATGAACTCACTATGGGAGATATCCTATGGGCCTGATTGGTTTAAGGGTAGTTTGGCTCTTCCCTCCATTTTTAATCCTTTTTTTATAATGGAGTCCTGATGTATGATGGTGTTTCACACTTTGTGGAGTGATGGCATTGGTAGATGGTATGTCTTTTGTTACATTAATAACTTCTTTATGTCCTAATAAAATGTATTTTACTTCTAAAAGAATGTTTTATGTATATACGAACTGTCGGTTATACAGCTGTTATGCCCTCCTTTCTCCCCGCCTCTAGGGATAATGGCGAAAGTGAACTAGTTTGAATATGGTACAAGAAAAAAGATCTTATTAAAGGTTGATCACTTTTAGCTGCATATCTCAGTATGGAAGCAAGGTTAGCCTCCCTGCTTTCCGATTTAGGTTTTTTGTTATTTTTGGTTGTTGGTGGTTGAGCATATTGATTGTATATGGTGATTGTTCTTTATCATGTGGCGAATGAGGCATTGTTTTTGGGTATGGTAAGTACTTTAAAAAAAACTATACTATTTGTTGTAAATTCTTATCATGGTGTTGGTTTGTGTCACAGGAGGGAGAAAATTATATGGACGAAACTCCATGACTGTGACAGTTGGATTGTTGTTTCATTCGTGTAAGGCTGGTAGTCAGGTTTTGGCTTGTTTCAGTGGCAGGGGAGGTTGTTTTTTTTATCGTGTATTTTTGCATGGCTTTGAAGGGGGCATCGATGTCAAGTCTTTAAGGTGGGAAATAGGAGATGAGTAGAAAAAAAATTTTGTTTGTTTGTTTTTTTAGACATTTTAGATAGAAGGTGATGTGAAAGTGTGTCTTTACTGATCTCACTGCTTGTATTGAAAGTGAAATGTTTTTCACAGCCCGACTGGCATGTTCATGTTTCGCAAAGCTCGTTAATGAATTGTTTTCCCTTGCTTTAACTTTGATTCTAAGCCAGGTTTGGATTTGAATCTTACTTTTCCTTGTTAATCGTTTCTGTTTGGGTCTTGACGTAATCCTTTTTCTGTTCGGTTTTCAGTTTTGGCACATGGTCTGGGCTCAGGCCACATGTCGTGAAGTGGGAAGGACAATTTAGTTCTGGATGTATTGCAAGGTTGACCTACCTAGTGTATACTCTGTTTGATACAGCTTGATGTCCAATTAGTTCTGGTTTTTTTTCATTGTGTCATACACTTAGTGTAATCAGTATGATACAGCTTTTGAGGCAAAATAGTTCTGTCATATATTATAACTGATGTCCTTCACTTAGAGTATACTCTGTTTTTACAGCTTGTCGGCCTAATTAGTTCAGTTATGTTTTTCAGGATTACATTGGCTAGTAGTACACAGCATGATTACAGTTTTGAGGACCAAATTAGTTCATTATGTATTACAGGTGACCTACACTTAGTGTTGTTACTCAGGATATGATACAGCTTTGAAGGCAAAGTAGTTCAGTTTATAGTTACTAGGTTGACATACAATAGAGTTAAACACAGATGTTACAGCTTTGAAGGAAAATTAGGTCAGTTATATATTACAGATGTCCTACACTTAGTGTATTCTGTTATTATACAAATATGAAGGCTTAATTGTTCTTATCTTTACAGATGACCTACTCTTTGAGTAACAACAGTATGATTTTCAGCTTTGAAGGGGCCATATTGAGTTCGTATATATTACTGCTGACCGACATATTAGAGTAACCATGTATTTTAATGCTCTGTCGGCTAAATTGTTTTTGTATGTATTACAGATGTCCTTCCACTTAGGTTACTCAGTTTTTTACAGCTCTGACGGCAAATAGTTTTGTATATATTACAGTTGACCTACTAATGAGAGTAACTCATGTTTTTTCAGCTCTGACGGCTTATATGTTCAGTATATATTAAACAGATGACTTGGCCAAGTGTTATCAGTATTATACAATCTGAGGCAAAATAGTTCTGTTTTTTTACAATTGACTAGGCCATGGGTAAACGCAGTTATGATTACTGCTTTTTAATGCAGAATCCAGACGGTCATGTGTGCCTGTGCATCAGCTGCCTAGTCCTGGTGCTCGCTGATGTGTGGGTGGAAGGGATGGTTCTGGGAGACACAGTGTGGTTGTTGTGTATTGTTACTTGACTGGTTTGATTATTTACAGAGGTATCTGGTGTGGCTGAGTTTTCAACTTTTTCAGGTTGCAGCTGCAGAATAGGCCGAAACTGGACGGTTGCATGTAAGTAATCATTCTTTTCTGAATCAGCTGTAGAAGAGAAGCCACTCATGGTGCTTTAAGTCTTGCATGTCAGTTTGTGGGCCGCCCACCCCCGTGCCGGAGGCTTTTTTCTTTCACTGGAACAAGTAAAGTTTTACTTGTAAATACGTTCATATGCTGTTCTAGATGATCCTCTGCCTTTAACAACAACTTTCCACACTATGATAACTTCTTACTTCAAGCAGGACCATTTACACCACATACCTGTCTCAGCCCCATAATGCTAGGAGCGTTGCTTGGTAGAATGAAGAGAAAAGAATTCTGATTAGTTGTTTATTTTCATGTTTGTTTTCATTCCGGGGCTTTCAATTGTATTCTTATTGTGCGGCCATAACAAAAATTACCCTTTGCTAGTCTTCTCCTGGCTTGATTCTTGAAACATGAATAATGCTTGTCTTGACGGGCAGCCATTGGTGTTGATTGCGACAAAGCTGCACCAGTGGTTCCTTCTCACCAATAATCGTCGTGTCTTGCAGCATCTTTTTCTTGATGTTCTCCTTTCTGTCCTGAAGCTCATATGTGGTTTTGGTTTAAATGTAATTTGTGGCGTTCGGTTGCGTCGAGTTCGATAGTCGTGTCTGGTTCATACTGTCGCAGTGTGTGACGGCCTCTTCCCCCAGCCAATCCATGCAAGCATGAGGTCAGTAGAATTTGTCCTGCTTGACGCCCCACCCTCCCGCAACCCCCACCGCCCGCATCCTTGCCCAACCCCAACTCCACCACTGTTCCTCCCTCACCCACTCCTATCTTGGGACTAACACCCCCACCCCACCACAGTGTACCTCCCCCCCACCACTCCCCATTGTACTGGCATCTGTATGTCTATTTGCGGGCTTTGATGATTCATTGCATAGCAACTGGGAATATGGTCAAAGCAATGTAAGTGCATCGGCAGAGTTGACGAATAATGGCTCTAGTGTAGAAATTCTGTGTTGTATCTCATAAGAGGATATCCTGTTTACAAGTCTTACCTGTGTTAATATCCTGATAGGGTAGGTGCTCTATTTTTTCGCTTTAGTTGATAAACTTTTATCTTACCTTTGTTACTGGAATCTGAATGAATGGTTGAGCATATTTCTGATGTGTTGTATTAATCGTTAAATAACTAGATACTTGTTCTTAGCAATTTCAGTCACTTTTTCTTTTGCTGTGTTTTTTTGTGTATGAGCACAGTCACATTGTGCTTGTGGGTGTGTTGTGGGTGTGTGTGTGTGTGTGTGTGGGTGTGTGTGGTGTGTTCAGTATCATTTTTCTAACAAAAGAGTGTGATCCCACTATTATACTTTTGTGACCCTTATAAAATTTGTAATCGTCATGAGAATCATATCTGCCTTATGTTTAGGAATTATTCACTTGCTGGGTCGTTTGTTTGAAAAAGGTTAGTGTTTAAAAATAGATATAAAATAAAAAATGCCTTGGCGTCAGTAGAAAAAATTCCTGTCACCTGCACTACATCACATAAACACCTATACTCCTTACCATGGAGTTTGATGTCTCAGTTTGCCTCTCTTCTCCCTACCCACTCATCCTTCCATCTAGGCATCACTCCCTGATACTATACATCTGTCTGCTAACACACACCTTATGGGCCTTATCATGGGACTGAGGTGGTTGTGGTGGGTACAGGTACTGGCTGGAAGCGGAGAAGCCAGACACAAGATGCAAGGGGGGACAGGTGTTTTATCATCAGTATGCAGTGGTGGAACACCTGGTTGGTGTATGTCAATATTGGGGTGAGTTGTACAGAACAGATTTTTGTACTTTAACTAGTTTTACACTGAAAATTCTGTGAATGCTTTTTTTTTTATTTGAAATCTGTAGTTTGGCGTGAATAAAACATAAATTATGTGTGTAGGTGGACAAGTGTGTGTGGTGTGTGTGTGTGGGTGTGTTCGTGTGTGTGTGTTTTGCATGTGTGTGGAGTTAGTTTTTTTTGGGGTTTGTTTTCTGTTTTGGTTCCTGTGCTTTCCTGCCATAGTAATTTGTTATCAGGAGGGAGGAGAGACCACTAAAGGGCTTATTAACATGCTTTGGTTTCTATTTTTGGCAGGGTGGTATTTTACCCTTTCCCCCCCATTGGCCCCACCTCTAGGGTGTTGTCCTTGTGCTTCCACTTGGCCAAGGTTGGACCTGGTCATCAGCTTTTTTCAAGATTCTTTCAAGTCAGCTGGTTTTCAGCCCTGGGTTTGACTGGGTCAGAAGTCCCCTGGAGGGTCTGGGGGGGCCCCCCCCCTGACAGGATCGGTCTTTGAGTGGGAGTGATAGGAGTGACTTGATCCTCCTCTCGCTCCGCAAGAGACACACTAACAAAGATTTAGATCTTCACCAATTTATTTCACACAGCAAAATAAATATTCCAACAAAAGGCACCATCGCTCGTTCACAATTTAGCACCCAACGCTCACATATCCTGCAACAATCAGATCTTGCACTCAACGCCAACAAACTTGCACAATTCTCGATCAAAGCACTCCATGCATAACACATGCACTATCGCTAATTATAAGCGCTCCCAGCTCCACAACTTGGCACGATTTATAAATTAAGTTCTCACCTTTCGACGTTTCACTAATCACTAGTTCAGCAATTCCAGCAACTTATGACTTGTTACACTATTATAAAGAAATTATTTCCAGTATTGACCTTTTCTCACACCAGGAGTGAGTCCACTTCCGGCCCCTCTGTCATTGTCCGCGGGAGCCCATGTCGCACTCGGTGCTCCGTGCCGGGTTGGTTCTCGCAGGGAGTCGCCCAAAGCCGACCACCTTCGATTACATAACGCGGGCAGTGAAGAGCGTTTGTCCCGGGGGGGGGGGGGGGGAGGGGGGGGGGGGGGGGGGGGGGGGGGGGACGTATGCTGTTTCGGGTGGTCATGGACGGGGGTCCAGGCCCGGCAGTCGAGACGGCGGGCTCCTTGCAGTCACCGGTCCCGGACCATTGGAGTGGCTCGTCCAGCGCGTGGGCACCTTTCGCTGTCAGTGGTCTCAGTCAGATAGTTGGCCTCGACCAGCACTGGCACCAC
Source organism: Conus ventricosus (assembly GCA_018398815.1). Lineage (NCBI taxonomy): Eukaryota > Metazoa > Mollusca > Gastropoda > Neogastropoda > Conidae > Conus > Conus ventricosus. The sequence goes on along the minus strand of CM031621.1, from coordinate 1,544,398 downwards.
CAGTTGTGCTCCTGGGAAAGCCCCGGGAGGGGGGAGGGACGTAGCTGGGAGGTGAGTCGAGTGAAGAGAGGAGGTAAAGATGAAGGATGGAGGAGGAAGGAAGATGGGTTAATGGTACCCTGCAGTCCATAGTATCCGTCTGACTTTGCTGTTATTAGTCTTATCAGCCACTGCATGATGGGCAGAGGGGAAGTGTTTTTTAAGCACACAGTAATATCACATTGAATCACGTCTTCTCAAGATGCAGGGTAATAGGACTGCATTAATTCAACAGGTTTTTTTATAACATTATATCGGATTTATCTTCACCCTTCTCTCACTCACGCTTAACGTTTTCCTTACCTTTGGAATATAATCGACACAGCGACATTCGCTTAATAACTGCCACCACATTTGTAATTAGTTTTTCAATGGCATAACTGGGTAACCCACCTTTTATATAACATTTCAAATACACAAAGCTCCAACCTCGGCATTCCGAACGACATATATTGCGTACGCACGGCTGGTGAACATAAAACCCTCGTTCTCCTTGCACTACACAAACAGCGGTGGCCGAAGGATAATAAAGTCCGGCGAATGTGTCAGGGGCGGATACGAGCGGGTCAAGCAAGTTACTAACATGAATTACCAGGTTCTCTCCCATTCCCACCGACTTACCGCATCACCTGTTGCATAAACTTGGAGAAAGAATTGTTGGATATAAATTTAGTATGGCCCGGTTATAGGATTGTATTAACCAGGAAAAGGTCTCACACATATATTTCTCTTACAATTTCGAAACAAAAGAAAATTGCGCAAAAGAGAAGACTAAGCCGGTAACAACATACAAATCAAAAAACAAACAGACCACGATACTGATGCTTACTGTTCCCGTGGGGTGTCCCCGTTGTGGCGGGGGCAAAGGCTTCTCTACCTCTGTCAGTCGTGAGGACAGAGGAGAAGATGCGGTAACAGATAGAAATGATGTCCCTCTCCACAGGCCGACTGCAGGAATTGAAAGTTCTGACTGTAATCGCGACGATAAGGTAAAAGAACAGTGACTGGTGATAGGCGCCCCAGAGACATTCTTCGCCTCTGTAGTGAAGAGCTAACCTCCTCAGCAATGGTGGGCCAAACATGACCATGATGGTGCACAGAGTGAGCTTACTTCAGTCTAAAAGAACGAGCACGTGAGACAGGTAAAAAGGACTAGGCGAGGGCCGATAGGTCAGAAAGTTCGACTGGGAGAAAGTGGTACCGGCCCCCCGTGAACTGCAGGTTGGATAGCACGGGCGGTGGTATTAGTGAGTGAGAGAGAGAGAATGACCAAAAACCAAGTTGAGATGAACCACACCAAGGTGCAATGCACCACAAAGCCAACCTAAGGGAAGGGTTTACTACGACAACAGCAACGCAATAAACAAATTAGTATGCCGCCACTCTTGGTGGGTTCGAACGTCATAGGCATCGTGACAAATTCCTCGTGTGACAAACCCCCCTTCTAAAAGCATCTGTCTTCTCTGAGTTTCTGTGCTCCTTTGTTACCTTGTCGCTTGTGCAACTTCACAACATTGGGACCGAACCCTATTTCATCTGTGATCGACAGAGTAAGATGAATCCAATACATACATTCTCTCGTTTGTATTAACTCGGGGAATTACATATTACTTCATTTATCAAACAACTTAAGCAAACCTGCCAACCTTCGAAAGTGACCAATAACAACCATTGGTGTTCATTTCCGTTAAACCTCACTGAAGTGAAATACGCGTCTTCTACTACCTGAGACTAGAGACCAAAAAGGTTTTATCCCTGAGTTGTGGGGGAATGTGTCGCTATGGGTCTGTTGTTCCAATATGCTAACTACGGAGCTCGGCTAGTTTGTCAGTATCCGTATTACTGGACCTTGATTGACGGAAAGTGATCGATGACTCTCAGTTCCACTGCTCTTACTCTTGAGGTCGACGTTGATGGCCGGATCCGGGTCATGGCACTGGAGTGGATGAGGTTCGATCTCCAGTACTAATCTTCGGCCGTTCGCTTCTTATTGGGCTAGCTGTGCGCGTCCAAATATGCCTGAGTGGTTTAGCACTGTATAGGGGCATCGAAAGTCCTAAAGCGGGGCTGCCTTGCGTTTCGGACTCGCAGATTCTACCACTACCGAAGTGTAGCGGTGACGCTGATCGGATGGTGGATTAAGGTCTCTCAGGTGACCCCATTTCCGTGCTGTTTGCCTCCCCAACGTGGCACTGTCCTAGGGGATACACGCTTCAAGCGAACATTAGGCGCTGTCGTTGGCTGACATCGCAATCTGCAGGCTGTACTGCCTTACCTGTGAGGTTATCCCTGGCCATACGAAGTCTTGTCTTTACTCGCTCGTGAGTCCGCTTGGATGCCCATTTTGACCTGCCTTGGACGTGATTCTTGGGCCTGCCGGAGAAACAGATTCTCTCTATGCGTTGGGGATCGCAAGCTGTTTGCCACACGATTCGCCTGAGTGGAAAAACCTAAAGAGGATCCCTTGTGGAGCTTGAAGCTCACCTTGGCGTGTGGGCCAATGATGCGGGACGATCCACCAGTCGTCGCTGGCGTGGGAACTTCCTAGTCCTTTGGCCTGAAGACGAGCTCAGCGTGGAAGCGGATCGGCCCCTTTTGCAAAGTACCTCGTCAGTGATCGGCTGTAGTAGGTATAAACTGGGCGCTATTACTGTTCCTGCTTCTTGCTTTGGCGCGTGTGGTGAATCCCACACACGCCTGTACGGGCAAATCGTTGACACGGAATGACTGCGTCAGTCTGCGTAGGGAATAGTATTCCCTACGATAAGGAATACAGAGGTCGCTCCACCGCGAGTTGCCCATTCCTGCCACTGAAGTAGGGGGGGTGGAGATATAAACGAGTATCTGAAGGACGGGTGGATCTGTAAACATCCTCCAATACACGCACAAATCGTAAATGGCGCCCCGACGGGCATAGGGGAACCACTTAATATCCTTATCCTCTTTGTGTGTCTGTTGCTCCCGAATCCCGGATGGTGGCGACCAAGGTTTGATCCATCACAGAAAGCAACACTGGTCAATCGGTAACACCAGAATCTTGGGATGGACCCCACGGTTATGCCGAGGCTTCGAGGATGCTGGAAGGACTTGCCCATGATACCGCGGGCTTTACTTTAGGACTCAAATCTTTCCCTATTGTGGCCAGGACGGACCACAAAGAAAAACTAAAATCGAGCGTGATGTGGTCCGATGAACTGCTGACCTTTGTTCATACCCCACTAGCTGTTGTCGGCTCTCTTATTGTATTAAATCCTGTGGTGGGCTACTCTCAGTATCTGGGCAGATGCCCATATAGCCCTGCGAGCTTCAGCAAAACCACCTCTGGCGGGGTGATGCGCAGCCCGCGAAATCTCTGTGGTGCTGTATTCTTCGACTATACGGATCTCAACTCTGGGGACACAGTGTTGCGAGTGTTCAATATCGTAGGATCGATCATCCGCTCCAACTTAGCTATAATGACGGCCTAGTACCCATAGGTCTGCGCAGCTTTCACCAATAACTGCACGATGGTCTCACATATTATCTGCTTGGAACCTAAATCTTCCTGTCCTGTAGTATATGGGGTAAGGTGGAACACGCTTACGCAGAGCCAACTAACTCTGTACTGCTATGTGCACCTTTCCTTTAGAGTGAGCACACCACTCCCTTGCACAGCACCAGTAATCCAGAAATCGGTGCTTAGCCTTTGCCTCCTCAGACAATTGGTAGTGAAACATGCCTAAACCCTTGTCGCAAATGCTCTAGAACCAGTCATTGGTCCTCACAGGTCTGAACTCTGGTAGATTTTAATTTGGGCCCTCTACTCTATCATGCCTGGTGTATTATCCCACTGGTTTACAGAAGCAGGTGAGCCTGCGATAGGAAGTTGTTCCATAGCTTCCTGGTAGAGCTCCTGTCTGAAGCCTCCTCTCTACGTTGATCATACTCTTCCCGACGGAGGGCAGCTCCTCCTTCGCTGAGACTCTGTCTAGCAGCCTCTCCCCATGCATAATCTCCTGTCTGGCAGTCTCCTTTCGGAGCAAGTGCCTCCTTCTGTACAGCTCTTCCCTACGGAGCTTGCCTTTCCTACGCTGAGTTTCCTGGCATAGCAACTCTTTCCTGCGCTCTTCCCTTCGCAGGGCTTTCATGCCTAGCAGCTCTTCATTCTTGCCGATCCCAGAAAAACTTTAGGACAGAGTGTGTTTTCCTGAGCGGGTGGGTTTCACCACTCCGACCCGGGAGGGGTTTGATCCGTCTGACGTCCCTTGGGTCTAGACTTTCCCATAAGAAAGTCTTTGGGGCTTGCCCCCTACGAGGGAAGCTGGAGAGGAGATGGTTTCGGTCTCTGCGTAACTCAACAGAAGCCTCCACAGTTGCACTTCGGCTATACTCTGTCGCCTTCGAGCGGATGTGCCAAGTCAGGGGTCTCGACTGGGTGACCCCCAGCGAGAGTAGTAAAAGTACTCACTGGACTATCCTGCTCAGCATGGAATGGTAGAATTTACCGGTCGAAGATACTAGGTTCTTATCTGTTGGGACTTCAGTAAACATTTTGAATACCCTTCTTCTTCGACGCCCGCGTAGCCTTACCCACAGCGCCGACGTCGCCAAGGACAACTATATCCTACTATTTTCAATACAGGGGTTTTAACATGTCCACTAGAGAAAAAAAAAAACAAATATTTTTGGGGCCGTGTGTTATGTGTGTTTGTGTGTGTTGTGCGTGTGTGCGGACAAGTTCCGGCGGCTCCTTCTGGATAAACCGCGCTCTACAGCACGAGCAACAGTGCGGTGGGGGGCTACACCGAAAAAAAAATCGAAACAAAAACTATGTCCGGTGCCCCCCACTCTGGCAAACACCGCGTCTACAGCTCGAGCAACAGTGGGTGGGGCTGGCGGATACCGGAAAAAAAAAACAAAACAAAAACATTGCAGGACGGGACTCCGGGAGAGCAGGAAAATAAAAATTACACTAGCGTTAACGATCACCCCTGTTACTCAACAACACGGTTTAGAGAAAAAAAAAAAACTAGATTGGCCTAAATGACAAAACGGAATGGAATGAACCTGAGCGGCAAACAGGAAGGCAAGATTACGGCCGTACCTGCGTGAGGTACCCGGCGGAAGGAGGTCTGGACGCGGTCGACTCCCCTTGTCTCACCTCGGACTCCGAAGTCACGCCGGATGTTACCTCTGGCCACAACAAGTACATCCATTCAATCTTGATCTCACCAGCCATTCCACCCACGAACAATTCACGGACAAACTGATATAAACATATATTAAAACAGACAAACTAAACAGGTACTTGCGATAACGAGAAGAGAGACAGCCAGAGACCCTTTCAATCCCGGACGTGCCCCCACATTTGTTCACGACCGACCCAGGAGGTCTGCACTGACGGATCGGTTAGGTTTTGGGGGTGGGAAGGGAGTGATGACCTCACACGCTCAGCAAGAGACCACACCACAAAGATTTACGATTCTTCACCCCATTTATTCACTCAGCAAAATAAACATGCCTAACACACGCTCATGCACGATCACTATAAAGCACTCCATCGCACTCAACATGCTAATATCAAGATCATGCACTCCATCGCACACAACATGCACATTCACGATCAAGCCTCCAGCACACCAAATGCACCAATCGCAATAAGCACTCCCACACCCATTTCAGGAAAGATTTTTAAATAATATATTTCACCTTACGTCGTACACAATCTCCAATTACAGCATTCCAGCACATATGTCATCGTACACAATATAAAGAATTTTCCAAGTATTGTCCCTTTCTCACCACCACAGGAGTGCGTCCACATCCCTGGCACCATGTTTCAAGTCGCTGGGAGCTCCTGTCGCACTTGGTGCTCCGAAGCGGGTTTGGAGTTGGTTCTCGCAGGGTGTCGCCAAAGACGACACCATCGACGCCAATACGCGGGCAGGGAAGAGGTTTGTCCCGGGGGGGGGGGGGGACGTTAGCTGTTACTGGGGTCGGTCGGGGTCCAGGACGGCCTGTCGGAGACGGCAGGGCTCCCTAGCAGTCCACGGTCCCGACCTATGGCGTGGCCTCGACTCAGGCGTGGCCACCTTCTGTTCCGTGGTCTCAGCCAAACGTGGCCTCGAACTCAGAACGTGGCTCCATCCATGTTCGTGATCCAGGGGATGCCCCCGGGAGGGGGGAGGAGGGTAGCTGGGTATGGAGAGGCGGTGTGGAGGAAATGAAGATGGAGAGGAAGGAAAGAAGGGTCTGTAGAACCTGCCGTCAGTACGTCTGACCTTTGTGTCAAGTCTTTAACTGCCACTGCATGATGGGCGAGGGGTAGTGTGTGTATTAAACGCACTCTTAATCCATTGATAAGTATTCTCACACGATGCAGGTTAGTCTGCATTGTTATAATCATACTTGGTGATAAATCATAATATGAATTTTCTTCTCCCTTCTCTCACTCACGCTTAACGCCCCCCCAACCCCACCCCCCCCCCCTTGTCCTTCCTTAGGAAAGATATCATGAGCACAGGTCCTCGCTTAATAACTGCCACAAATTTGCACAATAGTAATTCAATGCATAAATGTAACTATTTGGATAATAACATTCTTTTCAAAATAACACAATTCTCAAACACGCATCTCCGAACGCAAATTCTGCGTAAGCACGATGTGATCATAAAAGCGTTCTCTCTTTGAACACAAACTGGACGGTGGCCGAGAAGGATAAAGTTCCGGAGGAATGTGACAGGGGCGGACGAGCGTGACCAAAGCAAGTTCCAACCTGTATCACCAGTGGTTCTCTCCTTCCCAACGTCATACGCATCACCAGATTGCATAAACAGGTGAAAGATTTTTTGGATAATTTTTTAGAAACTGGCCAGTGTTAAAAGTGAATTAACCAGAGAAAGGATCGTCTCTCACAATATTTCTCTTACATTTTCGAAATACAAAAGATTAATGCGCAAAAGAGAATGACTAGCGGCTATTTCAACATAATCAAATCTAAAGACACGGAACTGAAGTTACCTGCTACCTTGGGTGACCCCGTAGTGGCGGGTCAAAGGTCTCTCTCTACATCTGTCCAGTCGTAAGTGGTAAGAGTGGCGAGATGCGGATACTGAAGAAATGATGTCCCTCTCTAAGGCCGACTGCAGGAATTGAAAGTACTGACTGTACTCTCGACGATAAGGTATAGAAAACAGGATGGACGCAGGCGCCCCCTGAGACTAGAGACATCTTCCGCTTCGTGTGAACGAGACTATACCTCCTCAGCAATGGCGGCCAACATAGCCAATGTGCGTCACAGAGTGGGCATACTTCTAAACTAAAAAGAAACGAAGCCCGTGGCGTCAGTAAAATAAGAAGGCGAGTTCGAGACGATTGACTAGAAAGTTCCTCGAGAGAAAGAAAGTTACCGGCCAACCGTTGAACTTGCAGGATATGGGATTGCACGGGGCGGGGGATTTAGAGAGAGAGAGAGAGAGAAGCAAACGAAGTTGAGCTGAATCCACACAAGGTGCAACTGCACCACAAGCCACCCTAAAGGGTCGGATACACGGACCACAGCAACTGACAATAAACAAATAAGTTTTTCCGCCACCCTTGGTGGGTCCGAATCGTCATAGGCATCGTGGACAAACTCGTGACAAACCCCCTTATAAAGCATCTGTTTCTCTGAGATACAGTGCTCCTTTGAACCTTGTCGATTGTGCAAGTCTCAACAATGGGACCGAACCCAATTCTCTAGTGATCGACCAGAGTACGATGATCCAATACAAACATTTCCTCTCGATAGAAACCACGGGGAAATTCAATAATGCGTACATGTATCAAACATATTGAAGCAAACCTTCCAACAATGAAAGTGTCTATCGAAATCCATTGGTGATTCATTACCGTTAACCGCACTGAAGTGTCAACTGTCTCTACACCTGATACAGAGACCCTAAAAAGGGATATATCATGAGTTGAGGGGATGTGTCCCTATGATGATTTTCCAATATGCTTTACTACGTGAGCTCGGCCGTAGATAGTCAGCATCGTATTTCTGGAACCATGTTTTTTATTATGTAGGAAAGTGAAGCATGACTCGGCAGTTCCATGCCTAACTCATTGAGTCGACGATTGACTGGTCGGATCGGTCCTCCAGGCACTGGAGAGGATGATGATCGCTCTCCAGTACATACTTCCGGCGTTTTTTCTTCTTGGGCCACGCCAGTAGCGCGTCTCATATCTGCCTGATGAGATTTAGCAACAGTAGGGGCATGATTGTCCTATGCGGGGCTGCCTCTGGGTATTCGACTCGCTGATTTCTAACACTACCGAAGTGTTGCGGTGATCCGACGAATCGGATGGTGGATTTATGGTTCAACCAGCGTCGACCCACAACCTTGCTGAATTGCATCCCCAACCGTGGCAAGGTCCTAGGGTAACGCTTCAAGCGGACCCTTAGGCGATGTCGGTGGGCTGACATGCAACTGCGGCAGTACTGCCTAAACTGTGAGTTCATCCGGGGCCAAAGAAGTCTTGTCTTTCTCGCTCGTGAGTCCGATTGGAGCCCTTATGGACCTGCCATGGGTGAATCAGGGCCTGCCGGAGAGAAAGATTCTCTCAAGCTTTGGGGAACGAAAGTTGTTTGGCCACTCGATCTGCCTGAGTGGAACCCTAATGAGGATCCCTTGTGAGAGCTTGAAGCTCCTTGGCGTGTCTGGGGCCAATGGAGCGCGGTCGATCCACAGCGTAGCTGGCGTTGGACATCAAGTCTTGGCTGAAGACGAGAGTTTTGGGAGCTGGATCGGCTTTGCAAGAACCTCGTCAGATGATCGGCTGTAGAACAGGGCGCAATTCCTGTTTCCTGTTCTTTGCTATTGGGGGTTGTGGTGACTCCCACACACGCCTGTACGGGCAATTCCGTTGACAAGGAATGATATGCGTCCGTCTGCGAAGGTGATGTATTCCTACGATATGGGGAATACAGAGTCGCTCCATCGCGATGGACCATTACCTCGCCCAGAATGTAGGGGTGGAGATAGAACGGTTATTTTGAAAGGTAGGGTGGAGGTAGGTAAAACCAGCTCCAACCCGCCCACATCGTAACGGGAGCCCGCAAGGGCCTTTGGGGCAAAACCTAAATCCTTATCCACAAAGAGTGTTGATGCTCCCGAATCCCTGATGGTGTCGTCCATGGTTGAACCAACAACAGAAAGAAACCACTGGACATCTGTACCACTCAGTAGCTTGATGGGACCCACGTTAGCCGAGGCACGAGGATGCTGGGAATGGAATAGCCCATGCATTCCAGCGGCTTTAGACATTTCTTTTCTATTGTGGCTAGGAGACCACAAAGAAAACAAAATCGACGGTGCTGAGGACCCCGATGGATCTGCTGCATTTGTTAACCACTAGATGTTGTCGGCACACGTTTTGGCTATTAAATCCTTCTGTGGAAGGGCTTCCTAATCCGTATATGGGCGATGCCCATAAGCCCTGCGTGCGTCTGAACACCTCTGCGGTGTGATTCGGCAAGCGCGAATCCTGTGGTGCTGTCTCGCCTATCGGGATCCTCAACTCTGGGACTCTGTGTTGGCGTTGCTGTCATATGTGGATCAGTTCCGCAGCTCATTCTTAGCTAAACTGACGCCCAGTACCTAGCGTCTTGGCGAGCCTATCACCAAATCTGCACGAAGGTCTCATTCATTATCTTCTTCATGGACCTAATATACTTCCTCCTGTAGGTCTTGGGGGTAAGGTGGAATGCTACGACTGACGCAACTGCATGTCTGCATAGTAGCATCTTCATTTAGTGTGAGCACACTCTCCCTTGCTGCCACCTGATTAATCAGAAAAAAGGTTTGCATTGCCTTTTGTCCTCTGTCTAGTGTATGAACAAGCAACTTGTCGATATGCTCTAAGATCATATGTCAAATGGCACTCTCTATAGGTCTGAACTCTGGAAGCTTTTTCTTTGGCCTCTATCTCTATCACCTGCATGGTGATTTTAACCCTGGGTTACAGACGCGAGGGTGCCTGCGGGAAAGCTGTTGTTCCATCGCTTCATGCGTAGAGGCTACTGTTATGGCAGCATCTCTCTACGTTGATTCAACTCTTCCAGTCGAGAGGGCAGCCTCCTCCTTCGCTGAGCTCTGTTAGCAGCCGCTCCCATGCATATGCTTCTGTCTGTCTGTCTCCTTTCGGGCGAGCCCTCCTTCCTGTCAGCTCTTCCTACGGAGCCTTGCCTATTCCCTACGCAGAGCTTTCTGCCTAGAAAACCTCTTCTCTGCGCTTCTTTTTTACCCTTCTCAGTGCTTCCTGACTAGCAGCTCTTTCTACTCTGCGCTCCAGAATCCATAAGGACAGAGGTGATATCCTGAGCGGGTTCACACTCCCGAACGGGAGGATGTTCCGTCTGACCCGTCCTTGGGTCTCAGACTTTCCCATATGGAAAGTCTTCTGGGGCATTGCCCCTACGAGGGGAAGCCTGGAGAGGAGAAGGTTTCGGTCTCTGCGACTCAACAGATGCCCACAGTTGCATCGCTTTTCTCTGACGCTCCGAGCGGTAAGTGCCAGTCAGGGGTATCGACAGGGAGACCCCCCCAGCGAAGAGGTAGTTAAAAGTACTCACTGGACTACCTGCTTCAAGCACTGGAAATTGGTTAGAACGTTTACGTAGTCGAAGTACTGGTACTATTTGTAGGGACTACAGTAACTATTTTGATTTACACTTATTTTCGACGCCCGCGTCGCCATACAACCAGCGCCGGACGTCGCCATGTCAAAGATATCCTACTATTTTCCAAATACAGGGGAAAAAAAACTATTCCACTAGAGAAAAAAAAAAAAATAAAAACAACATATTTTTGGGGCGTGTGTATTATGTGAGTATGTGTGTGTGTGCGTGTGTGCGGACTGTTCCGGTGCCTCCCACTCTGGCAAAACGCGGCTCTACAGCACGAGCAACTAGGTGCTCGGGGGGCTCACCGAAAAAAAAAAAAAACGAAACAAAAACTATGTCCGGCTGCCCCCACTCTGGCATCACCGCGCTCTACAGCACGAGAACAGTGCGGTGGGGCTGGCCGTGAAAAAAAAAAAACAAAACAAAATCCTAGCAGACGGGATAGGAGTGGGATGGAGGAAATTATAAACTCTAGCGTCCGTATACACCCCCTGTATCTATCAACCCGGTAGGAGATAAAAAATAATAAACAAGTTTTTGGCTCTAAATTTACAATAATCAGGAATGGAAGACTGAGCGGCTACAAAGGGCAATAGCTTACGGCCGTACTGCGTGAGGTACCCGGCGGATAGGAGGTCTGGACGCGGTCGATCCCCTTGGTCTCACTCGACTCCCCGTGTCACCGCAGGTTGTTCCCTCAGGCCACTACAAGGATCCTTCACTCAGTGTCACCAGCCAAACACCACGAACAATCACGACAAACTGGGACTATAACTTGATACAAAAACAGACAAATAACTAAATAAAGGTTCTCTGAGAAACGATAGTGTGGTAGAGAGACCCAGCCTGAGCCCTTCACTTCCCGGACGAGCCCCACATTTGTCACAGACCCGGACCCCTGGAGGTCTGCCTGACAGGAGCGGTCTAGGTGGGGTGTGAAGGGAAGTGGATATGTCCTCTCTTGCTCGCAAAGAGACCACACAAAAAGATTACGTTACAAACACCCCATTTATTCACACCAGCTATATTAAACATTCCTACTCATGCACCATGCACGATCACAATTATGAACTCCAACGCACACAAAATGCACAATCACGATCATGCTCTCCAACGCACACAACATGCACAATCTCGATCAAGCACACTCAACGACACACATCAGAACAATCGCAATCTAGACTCAAACACCAAATACTTGCACGATATAAATAATTATTTCTCCATAGTCGTACACAATACCAATTACAGCATTCCAGCACTTTGGACAGGTCACAAGTTTAATGAATTATTTCCAAGTATTGTCCCCTTTCTCACTCCACGGTCGTGAGTCCACATCCCTGCCTGTCAAGATCCGCAGGGTGCACCTGTAGCACTAGGTGTCCGAGCCGGGGTTGGTTATCTCGCAGGGAGTCGTCCCAAAGCCGACACCCTCGGACTCCTAGGGGCAGTGAAGAGCGTTTGTCCCGGGGGTGGAGGGAGGTGGGGGGGGGGGGGGGGGGGGTCGTAGGCTGTTACTGGAGGTCCTGGAGGGGGTCCAGGCCGGCCACAGTCGAGTTCGGCGGGCTCCTCCTAGCAGGTCCACGGTCCAGACACAGGCGTTTGCCTCGACCTGCGCGTGGGACCATCATCGTGTGGTCTCAGCCAGAACGTGGCTCGGAACAAGCAATTGGCACCAATCCAGTTCGTGTCAGGTGAAGCCCCCGGGAGGGGCGGAGGGTCAGTAGCTGGGTGGGATGAGTACGGATGGTGGGAGGAATAGAAGAAGGAAGGGAGGAAGGGAAGAAAGGGTACTGGAACCCTTGACGTCATTACGTCTGACATTTGCTGTCAAGTCTGTCAATAGCCTCTCGCTTGATGGGCGAGGGGATGTTGTATTTAACGCACACGTAAATCCATTGATCAAGTCATTTCTCACTCGATGCAGGTAATATTGAACTGCATTTATTTTCTACTGGTTTTAAAACTAATTGAATTTTCTTCTCCCTTCTCTTCAATCTCGCTTAACGTGTTCCTTCATTAGGACATAATTCAACTCTGAGACCATGCTTAATAACTGCCACCACAATTTGACAAATAGTAATTCAATGGCATATACTGTCCCTTTTTATAAAAAAATTTCAAATATAACTTAACACAAATATCAACCACGTTCCGAACGGAAATTCAGGCGTACGCACGCTGTGAAACATAAAACTCGTTTTCTCCTTGTATCACTAACAGTGGTTGGCGAAGGATAAAAAGTCGTGCGAAGTGACAGGGGCGGAAGATTGCGAGATCCAAGCAAAGTTCCAACCTGATTTCCAGGTTCTCTCCTCTTCCCCAGCTACCGCATCTCCCAGTTGCATATAACAGGAGAAAGAATTTGGAATCTTAATTTTGAATGGCCAGGTTGTAAAGATTGAATTAACCAGAGAAAGGTCTACACAATATTTCTCTTACAATTTCGAAACAAAAGCATAAATTGACGCTAAAGAAGAAGACTATGCCGGTTATCAACATACATAATCTAAAACAAACAGACCACGAAACTGTGGCTTACCAGCTACCGTGGGTGACCCGATGTGGGGTGTTCCTAAGGGACTCTCTATATCCCTCGTACTGTCGAGTAGGAAAGAGGCGTTGATGCGGAAACTCAGAAGAAATGATTTGTCCCTCTCCTTACTTGGCGTTGCAGGATTGAAAGTACTGACTGTACTCTCGACGTTAAGGTAAGGAACCAGGACTGGAGCTGGAGCCCCAAAGACATTCTCCGCTCGAGTGTAAGAGCTATCCTCCCTACAGCAATGGCGGGCCAACATGCCTGCTGCGTCACAGAGTGTGCATTCTTCAAAACTAAAAGAAAAAGAAGCATAGTGCGATACAGGTTAAAAAGACAGGCTAGATGAGGCCGATAGACAGAATGTTGTGTGAAAGGTACCGGCCACCGTGAAATTGCTGGTGGATAGCAGGGCGGTGGATTTAGTGAGAGAGAGAGTGAGAGAGAAGAGCAATCCGTAGTTGAGCTGGAACACACCAAGGTGCAACTGACACAAGCCACCCTAAGGTCGGATTTACACGACTAACAGCAACGACAATAAACAAATGAGTAATTCCGCACCCTTGGTGGGGTTCACATCGAACGTCGTTGGCATCGTGAACATACTAGTGCAGACAGAGGAGATGAGTTCTTGTTTTGGGATGGTTGCTAGTACAGAGTCCTTCCATATTGTCCACTGGAGTATTTCACTGCTTGTTTTTTTACCCCTAGAAGAAATGATTGTGGAAACCAGTGATAACTTCAAGAATGGATGTGCATGTGTATTTCCCTCCTAAGTTCACTATGGAGGCTGTTATGTTCAAGTGGCTGCATGCTGCCATTATTACTGTCGGCCTGAGTCGTTGAACATTTTGAATGCATGTTTTCACATTCCACATCTACTTGGCATCCATGGGATGTTCCTTTGTCTTACTTTTTATGGAAAGGGTCTGTTCTTCTAGGCCGTTCCTGCTCAGCCTGTCTACATGGCCTTGGTTTTCACCAGGTTGGTGGTAACACACAAATACTGTTAATGTCATTCAGATTGTTTTGACAACCTTCTTCTAATAAGTACCCGTACCCTACTGTTCTTTCCAAGGATCTGCATCTCTCAATCAGGTACCCTGTCCTCTTGGGCTTTCTATTAGATCTAGTCCTTTTCAGAAATTGTTCATCTGGGAGGCCTTCCTTATTGGATCTGGATCCTTTGAACCTGCCAGAGGGCCAGGGCAGAAGAAATGGATCTGTCTTTTGCTTGCTCTGCCTCAGTTATCAGTCGATTTTCCTCGCAGCTTGCATGGTTCCAGTGTGACTTTGGCTATTGCTGTTGGGGGTTCCAACTATTGAGGCTGAAATCTAGTTTTTCATAAATAAGCTTTTGGTTTGGTATAGTCAAGTTGCTGTACTGGCCGAAGCACCATAACATGGTTGTTTGAGTTGCATGCCCCTAGTTGGGTCTCACAAGTCCTTTCTAATATGGATTTTTTTATGTCTTGTTACTCTGTCATGTTCATGTTCTGTATTCGTTTTTTTGTCCGCGGTCTTCTTTAGACTTCGTGTTTTTCTGTTGTGGTTGCATCCTGTGGTGGAGGGATTGAGGTTCCTGGTCATTTTGAGGGCAAGTTTTCGCAACACATCTCTTTGGCTCAGACCTTTCTGGGCTGGAGGTAAGTTACTGGCCCTTATGGGTTTCAATTGCTGCCATATGTGTGGGGCTGGGTCCTAAAAACAGCTGTTGTCCACTGCCATATAGGTAATTTCCTGTAGGGCTCAGCCTCACTGTCTGGTAGTTGAGCAT
This sequence comes from Conus ventricosus, assembly GCA_018398815.1. Taxonomy (NCBI): domain Eukaryota; kingdom Metazoa; phylum Mollusca; class Gastropoda; order Neogastropoda; family Conidae; genus Conus; species Conus ventricosus. Next base: position 1,529,398 of record CM031621.1, on the reverse strand, counting down.
GTTCAGGGGGGATTGGGTTTTTGTTTTTGTGGTTTTTATCGATAAACATGTATAAGGGGCCAAGGACTAGGATTTCTTGGACCAAGGTCCTATTGCTAGACTTTCATGGTAGTGGGTAGGAATGGGTGAGATAAAAACTAGAAAAAAAGGCTCTTTCTCTTTATATCCACCAGACCCACCCTCAAACAAATCAAACAAACAAACAAAAGAAAGGGAAAGTACAGAACAAACACGGACCATCATAGGTTTCCAGAGTTTGACAGAACTCGATACAAAACCAAGAAAGAAGGGTCTGGAGCTTGGTGGTTAGTGGTGGATGGAAAGGTGAAGGAAATTTCTTCAACTGCAATAAGCCTTTTTCACTATCCTCAAAGGAGTTTCCAAAGTGTATTTAGGCCATCCTTAATCATCAAAAGACTTCAAATTGGCTATTTCATACGATTGCTGTGGCTTGTTGATGATTATGATCACTTGATTCCTCAGGGCCTCTTGTAGTGGCCCAAGCAGCAAACCCCCCCCCCCTCCCCACACTCCCATCCACTGATTTGACATTGACCTTTGTGTTTAATTTTTCGTTTGAATGAATTCGTATATGGCACCTCTTTTCTCAGTGTTTTATTTTTCGTTATTAATGATTTCATTATATGGCCATCCTGTTAGCACAGTGATTTTTATTGTTATAATGAAACGTATAGGGGCACCTTTTCTCAGTGTTTATTATTGTTATAATGTTTACAAGATATGGCACCTGTTCTAAGTGTTTATTTTTGTTTATTATGAATACTTATATAGTGGCCTGTTCTCTGTAGTGTTTATTATTGTTATAATGTATACTTATTTAGTGCTTATTTCAGTGTCTATTTTTGGTCTATATGATACTTACTTTGCGCCGATTCTCAAGTTTGGAGACCAAGCTCTAAGCACTTTACTATCACTCTGTTTACACATCCGGCTAGCCTACTGGGTAGTGCGGTTGATGTGTGCCAGCTGGCACTTCAATTCTGTCGTTTCCCGTGGCATCCAGTCCATATCATTCAATAACGTTCACTCAGTTTCCTTACTCCTTCATTTCTTTCCATTTCTTACGCTGTACATGCTGTGTGTAATGGTCATCCATACGAACGGCCAGATGGCCTTCTGTTCTGAAAGTTGGGTGTTGTTGTTTGTTTGCATAGGACTGTCACTACCACAGGGAGTTCGTACGCCCCCTATATTTTCATTGAAAAGTGCTTTCCTTGATGATTTTGCATGTCCATTTCATAGCCTGGATAAGTACTTCTTTAACATAAGCTGAAGGCCTAATACCCCCCCTGGTAAAGTCCTTGAAATTTCAATCGGTCATCATCTGTAATCTAAAGATAAAGAAGTGTACTGTCAATTTAGTTTTTGTTTTTTTATACGTAATAAATCTCAATCTATGTCTCTCCATGTGGCTTGTGATCGGCCGATCCGTAGCATACCGACAACACAGCCTAGCTGAAGCAGAAGGGAAGTAACTCGTCAAGATGACTAGGTTTGGACTTACTATGACGTAAGTGTAGAAGCCAACAGGTTTCTTTCCTTTGGTTAACCTTTCGGGGTTGTATGTAGACGTCGAGGGTTTGCGCCTAAATAGTGCTTCTGAAGCCTGCATATGATGGGGAAAAGGTGACTTGCGTTTTTCATTTGCTATGTGGGCAGGAAAAAGATGCTTTCAAAGGGGTTGGTTAGCTCGTGGAGAAATCGAAACACTCAGCATGGTGCACATTGTGCATGATGAGTTTTAGTATCTAGGGTTGGGCATCTGTGCTGTGAAGAGTCATGTTGGTGGAGTGAGACACAACGGTGGTGGATCATGAACTGAGGAATTAGAGAATGACGGTGGTGCCCACATCTGCTGACCATGCATGGATTTCACTCTTGGAAACCGAAACTCCTCACCTTGATCTGACACAGTGGTTTTGCAAGCAGGAGATCGGGCAGTCAACTGCCTGCTTCTTCTAGTTTTAAGGCAGTGACAAGGGGGGTTCTCAAGTTGCACCTTCCACATCAGCAGATGCAGGGTCTTCAAGCAGCTTTTCTAAAACAGAAAACGATCGACGAATCGTGCTACTGGAAATACGTTGTCCTAATGCTGGCGTGTATTGGTACTGTTGTTTGCCATGGAGTTGCATTTATCTTATCACTGTTTCACTGAGTGTTGGGAGGGAGATACATTCAAAAAATTGGTTCCATTGTGTTCTGTGCTGCAGTTTGCTGCAGTGATACGTAGGGCCTGGTTATTTGAGGCACATTTGATTTGCCAACCCCACTTTCTGGTGGTAAGATCTGTGGCTGGTTGTGGTATCTGTTAAGTCACTGTGTTAATTCTGAGAGAATAACAATGAGTTCTTACCTGCCTTTTTCTTTCCTTTCTTCTGGACCTGACCGTTGTGCTTGCATGTATACGAGGTAAGAAATGTTGTTAAGTTATTTGATTGGATAGTAAAGGCTGATCTAATAGTGTTTAAATAAACATAATTTGGCAAGAAGTTTGTGAATTTCTTTACCGTGAATGTAGCTTGCTTAACACTGGAAATTCCATTGAAACCACTCTTGAACTTTTTTTTCTGTTATCTGTGGGAACCTGCTACCGCTCTTTATTACTTTGCACTTTGTTGTACTTTCTCATGTGTTTTCAAGTGATATATGTGAATGAAAGTGTCTTTGTTGGGCGCAGACCTGTACATCGCTCTTTCCTGTTTGTTTTTGAGAGGTTTTTTTGTCTTCTCCTTTTCGTGATTCTGTGCGTTTTGAAATTATTTTTCCTGGGAAGTTATGATAGCTTCTGAATGGATGCCATGATCTTAATAATCCTTAGACATCCAAAACTGACATGTGTGGATCTTGCTTAGAGCACTTTATGGCATATAGCAATCATGTTTTTGGCTTGGGGAATGTATGTGACATTCTTGTGAGGGGACCTGTGTTTCTGTTCAGGGTTTTGAGCACTGTTTCCCACCATCCTTTTCGATAGTCTTTCTTTGACTTCGGAAGTGAGTATGACGGGAACAGGAGTTTTACTGCGTAGGTACGTTATGCATTATACTTCCCGGTCCCAAACCTTGGACACTCCCATCTCCAGCTTCGATCAGAAAAGGTGCTAAAATTAAAGATGACTTTTGAATTTGGCGCAATTGTAAACCTTACTTCAACAAGCGGTCAATCCATCTTACTTGTTTAAACTGGGTATTTGAGGGTGCGGGTGGGGTATTTTGATGTTAATTGTAACTGTTGCATCTCGTGCCGTTAGCTGTCGCTTGATTAGACTTATGTCGCTTTGTTAACTGTTAACTGTTGCAGTGTTATTCTGTTACAACTACTGATGGGTGTTGCATTGTTGATCTGTTGTTTTTGCTCTAGGAATATGTGGGCTCACTGTGGGTTAACATGCTCTGCTGATTTCCTTTTGAGATGTGGATACTGTTGCATATGAACTTGTGTGTGACCCTGTGTCCCTAGTTGGGATGAGGCACTGGGCCAGGGCAGCTCCTCCACCTACTCCCCCCTAAGCACCGTTTCGCCAAAGGCCGAGCTGCAACTTCAACTCCTCCTTCCTGAACTTTGTGGATGAGGGTGATTCGTGGGGCACAATCAGCGTCACAAAGAGCTTGGCATCATCCAAATTTGTCAAGCAACGGCAGTCCACGCCTTGGGCTTGCATAGTGACGCAAGCCATGGGATGAACGCTCAAATACCCGGTTGCTGGGATTGCAGACGCTCAGCCCAGCATCACTCCCCTTATTTGTAGCGAAAGATTCTGCCACCCATTGCCGTCTCGGCCTCCAGCCATGACAACAGCCTTGCTGGCATCCTCACCTCATTAGGTCATTAAAGGGGAAATGAGAGAAGGATTAAGGAGGTGGGATGGGGTGGGAGGCAGCTCCTTGCTGTTGGAAGAGTATGGTTTATTGGCCTCTTTTAGAGAGACTAAAGTTGGATAACTCTGTGTGTTTGTTTTTCTCCTGGTTTGTGCCTTATCTAAATGAAGGGAGGAGTTGGGTTAGTGGGAGTGGGATAGGTGTCAAGTGTTGACTTTGATTTAATCGAGTGTTTATGCGGTTTTTAACAATATGTCATGTTGATTGGAATTTTCTATTATGATTATTGTCATGTTATTGTAGGGCATTGTATTTTCAGGATTGGTGTTTTCATTTAGGAGAATAAAGTTTTGCCTGGATTTGTGTGTGATTTTAGATTCTTTGACTCAATGCTTGAGTTTTCGCGCTAACAATGTGGGTGGACGTTTTGCGGCGGACATTGTGTTTGTAGAGGGCCAAAGACTTGGTGCATTTGTTCCTTGCCAATCTGGGGGCTCTGCCAGGCTGGTATGGTGGCTGTCCTCCCTACCCCGAATGAGTGAGTGGCTTGCTGTTCACTTCTTTGTTTGAAAGGCTTGGATCATGGATGCATCCTGATTTTGTGTGTGTGTGTGTGTGGGTGTGCGTTCTATTTTTTCCCTCGTTTTTCTCATTTTCTCATTCTTTTCCTGTCAAGCTTTAGCTTAAAATGCTCTCTTTTTGTTGTCCTAGTGAAAAGAAAATATGAACAAGAAATACAAAACAGAAAGGGAGGTGAGAAAGGTATCATTGCAAGGGGGATGGAACGTGGCAGGGGATGTTGCCACAGGTTCATGTTGATGGGGATAAGATTACACAGTAGTGTGATTCTGTAGTTAAAGGCTAGGTACATATGGACAAAATTGTTCTCTTGTATGTTAAGACTTTTTTAGTAATGTGATACATGCATGAGCAGCAAGTTAGAGTTTGACCATGTCCTTTCAGGCAATACTGGTCAGTCTGAGGATGAGAAACGCACAGCTGGAACTGTTTCTGACTGTGTGTATAATTGTACCGGCATCACATGCCTCACAACGCCCCCCCACATGCCACCACCGTCTCGGGCATGCTGGCGGGCATTGGAGGCATCGCATGGAGTAAGTGTTGCACGCAATCCACATGCATATCAGCCCTATGGTACTTACCTCTCCCCTCCATCCCCCCCTTTTTCTTTTTTTTTGGACCAGATGTTGATTTTTGCATGAACTAGATGCATTTTTGCACATTTGTGATTGTATAATCTCATGACTGTCAGTGAGGCTGTTGGAGAATATTTTCTTTCTCTAACAAGCATGATTTCTGTTGACTTAAAGTGCTTTATGCAGAACTTTTGTTCTCAGATCTGGCCAACAGCTCCAACACTCCCAGACGGACCCTGGCCTACACAGCAGCCTTCAGTCGCAAACACACCATGCAGCAGGTGTATGAGTTCCTCTGCAACAAGTTGCGCTTCAACAGGGAAGACATCCGCCTGTGGAAAATCAGCATGAAAGATGAGGTGAAGGCCCCTATTTGATGGTCATGATCGTGTAGAATTTATGTAAAGGATAATATGATGACCCTTATTTGCTATGCTTAACCCTCTTGTATTCATAACGGGTGCAGACGGGAGCGCTGAGACAGCGCGCTAGATTTCGTAACGGGCGCAGACGGGAGCTGCCTGCCGCCTGTGTATGGTACTTTTCCATCACGTGCTGACTCCGTGAAAATACTCGGAGAGCCACTAAAAGTTGTTGGGGATTTCCCACTATAGCCCAGTAATCTGACAGCACTATTTTTGGATGCTGGCACCAGTTCCATTCACTAAGAAAGAGGAGAAACTGCAAGCGAAGAGTTGTGCGTGAGACTGACCGATTTTCACAATGGCGTCGTCTGCTAACAACAGCGAGTTTGATGATATTCCTGAGTATTCAGCGGAGGAGTGGGATCAAATTATGCAAGAAGTAGAGAAGTATGAAAATGGAGAGTTAGGAGAAGAGAATTATGTTGAATCGGCACCAATGAAGGAGAGGAAAATGGTGGAAAGCGACCCTCAGTACAACATGCTACTCGCCGTTCTGCAAAACAATGGCGACTGGCTACACATCCTGCCCATGTGGTCGCATTCCAACAGCCGACAGCCAAGCGCACTCACTGCCGAACACTGCCCACCGCACTGATTATTTGTTTTTTCTACCTCTCACATTTTTTACCAACTAGTAGCAGAAGAAACTAACAGATACGCTCAACAAAGACAAGCAGCTAAGGGCACACCTGACCCCCTCTGGTTCGACACAAACACCTGACGAAATGCGGGGCTGTCTCTGTACTGATTATTCCGTATGACAACTAAGGGATGACGCGTAGAAACGTCATATATGTGTTCTTTTCTGCCAGGGTGCCTCTATACTTTCACAAGAATGACTGTTTCCATGACTACCATGCGCAAAGTGGCTCAACAGTAGGGCAGTTTGCTAGTCTCTCTGTGTGTACGTGTATATATGCTTACCTGTAGTTTATGGTGACAGTGCTTTGATGACACTTGGCAGTGACACTCTACTCAATTTCTTCACAGCTATACATTGTGTAAATACATATGGACATGTATACGGCGCTTAGAACAGTGACAGAAAAACAATGAGGAACTGTGCTTGAATCTACAGTAACTGTTCAGTAGTACATAGTGACAATTGACACTAGTTGTGTGTGACATTCTGTGGATTACTTGTGGGGACTGAACAGGCGGACAGAAGACAGATCATCTCACTTAGGCCGCAGCTTTCATTTTACAACACTAACATGGGATAACTGCATGTTGGTGTGCTGTATTAGAATTGTCACCATCGCATGTGACACTTAGGTGACATTTGGTGACAGTGACACGACCTTTCACCTCGAGACACACAAAATCTTGCTCACAGTATAGAACAAAGCCTTGTGATCATACATGCGGAATTTCGTAGCTCTAGCGGTTTATTCTTGGTTGTGGTGAAGCATGAACCATACATACCCATTTTAAGGCTAAATTCACCAAAAAATCTGGAAAACTAGGGGGAATTTGGCCTCGGAGAATCTGAATACAAGAGGGTTAATGGATTAGAGTTTATGTAAAATTTGCGGGAAAGATAGGATGAGTATATTGTTTCTGTGAAAGGGGGTGCTGTTTATTTCATCATTATGAAAATGGGGCATTCGTGATCTTCTGTGACTGTTAACAGTCATGGGGATACCAAGCACAGAGTTGTAAATGCTTGTCAGTGTTTGTCTCAAATCTCTCTTGATTGTAGAAAGTTCAGCAAGCTACAACTGACTAGATTTGGTGCTGATTTCAATACTTTGTGGATAGTTGAACTTGGAAGTTAGTTCACCTTGAGACTTGAGAATCTAGAGACAAATGAGGAAGGAGAGCAGTTAAAAGATGTGTATGTGTGTGTGTGTGTGTGCATGCGCGCGCACGACTTGAAGGAGGGAGGGAGGAGGCAGGCTTAAAAGAAATGCATTCAGAACAAATGTCTTTGTACTGAAAGACTGCATCCTAATGTGCATAATAGGGTAGCTTTAAAATTTGTGCTAATTTCAGAGGTGTCTGCAATAAAAAAAATTCATCAGACACTTTGCTCCATGCTGATAGATGAACAATGAGGATTGAATACAGACACTTGAATGGAATTCAAATGGAATTTTCTTATACATATAGAGTATTTTTGTTTGCTTTTCTGTGGGTCTTTTTATGGTTTGTCCCCACCTTATTTTGAGCCTTGCCAGACAAGTTTCATGATTATCAGTCCCCAGGAGATGTTTAGAAATTCATTCAGTGTTTGCAATAAATAATCAATGGATCAAATGGTCAAGGCTAGTCTTTTTCTTTTTGATATTCATGTCAGTGTAATCTAGGTTCATGTA
>CM031621.1:1505087-1521559 GCA_018398815.1 Conus ventricosus | reverse complement strand
GGAAGGTTTTTGTGGGTTGGGGCCTGGTTTTCCAAGGGCAAAATCTAGCCAAACCGGGAAAAACCGGGCGCCTTTTTTAGTCGGACGTCGCGGGTTTTTAAAGCAGGAAAGGAAGGGGGGAAGGTAGTGTTGTGGTGGGGGTGGGTTTAAAATTCTGGTAATAAAATTAAAATTGCCCTTTTTGACCACCACAGAGATTTGGGCCCGTGTAGGAAAAGGGGTTTGGAATGATTTAAAACATCCAAGGGAAATTTGGGAGGGGATAATTTGGGGGGTTTTCGGGCGGGGTTAAAAAAAAATACTGCCAATGGAAACTCCCCCTTTTTGGAAGATGGGAAAGGAAATAAAAAGGGGATGTGGTGGGGAGTGAGGGGAAGGGGGTTATGAGAAGGGGAAACGGGGGGGAGAACAAAACAGAGAGAAAAAGGGGTGGGGAGGGGAGGCCCCCCGATTTTTTGTTTAATCTCTGGGGGGAAAAAAAGCAGAGAGATGAGGGGAGGGGGGGAAGAAAACCCAAGTTGAGAGTTTTGCATGAGATAGTCTGCGGGAGGAAGGACTGAGGAGAGATGTGGAGAGAGAGAAGTGTAACTAATGAGGGGAAAAGAAAGAAAAGAAAAAAAAAAAGAAAAGAAACCATGTCCATTTGATAAGGAGAAAAAAGATTGATTGATTGTTTGGGATTGTTTGGTTTTTTAAATTACCCAAGGATAAAGATTTTGGGCCCAAAAGGGCCTAGTCTTACAATTTTTCCTTGTATGCATACTTATTTCAGCCACTATCATTCAACGGGGAAAATTAAAACCATAGAAAACATGATAATCTAATTTACAATGTTAAGAAAACTGCTCTTTAAAAAGAAATAATAAAGATGGGGGAGGGTTTAAAAAAAAAAAGGAAAAAATTACAAGCAAACAAACAAACAAAAATACAGGAGAGGGGGTTTAAGAGGAGGGGGGGGAAAGGGAGAGAATGGTAGGTAGGGGGGAGGAAAAGGGATGGTGGGACAGATTTGGGGGGTGGGGATGAGTTTTTTTAAAGGGAAAAGTAGGTTTTATTTTTGGCGATTTTCCAAAGTATGGTTACAGATAAATTTAGCGAATGGGACACAAACCCCATTGTAATCGAAAAATTTTAAAATACTGGGACAAAAAAATGTTTTTGAAAATGTTCCTTAAAAGGGTTTTTTAAAGTATTCTTTGGTTTTGTAGTTTCCCGGGGGGAAAGTGATTTTTCCCAGACTTTTGGTCCAGGTAAGCTAGGCTTGTTTTGTATAGTTCAATGCGTGGGTGGGGAAAAAAAGGAAATTTTCCCTTTCGACCCAAAAAAAATTGCTGTTCGACCCTTGAAAAAGGGCCCTTGATAAAAACATGGCATATTTATCTGTAAAGATTGAAAACATAAATGTTCCCTTTGTTAAATTTTCCAATTGCCTTTTCAAAAGGAAGAAATTTTCAGCGCTTTTTTTTTTCGTCTGTTGTTAGAGATCCAGCTGGAGGGAAAAGTAGTTTTGCTGCACGTCTATGGAGAGAATTCACCCTTTTTTTGTGGAGGCACAAATCCCGGGCCCCCAAAATGTTGGGGCGTAATTTTCGTAAATTTTATTTTGGCATTGAAGAAAAGTTTGCACATTACTTTTGGGACGTAGCGTTTTAAATTTAAAATAAACAGGGAAAAGGTTTTTTTGAAAACTACCTTGCATACGTTTTTTTTAGGAGTTTTGAATTTAATTTCTTTATCTATCTTTAAAAAAAAACCCCTTAAAACCGAGGTCATTCCCTGCCCGTTTAAAAGGGTTGCCATTCAACTGAAGTTTTGGGCCCAAAGGGGAGTCAACTGAGGGTTTTTGGGGGGGGGCTATAATCATAGATTTGGTTTTGGCTGGGGTAGGGCCCATTGAGTTTGAATGCCACCAGTCGGGCCCTGGGGTTTTAAACTTTCCTGGAGAGAAGTTTCTATTTTTCTTTTGATCACTACCATTCGTTTGGGAGGCGGGGAATCAGCAAAAAATTTGTCGTCCCCTTTTTCATCTGTTCGGACAAGGGTTTAAAAATTCTTTGGAGGAAGATCCCGAATATTTTGGGGGGCCTTGTACGACCCCTGTGGGACCCCATGTCTGACAAAGTCTGGTGGGGGTTTTTCCCATTAAGCGCCACTTTACTGAGTCCTATCTTTTCAAGTATGTTTGGGAAAATAATGAGATTGTCGGGGGTTTTGGTTAAGTAGACAGTTGTTTCTTTGGAAAGAAGGGAAAAATGATAAAACAAGTTAAAACCCTTTTTTTTGAAGTAAAGGGAAAGACAACCCCTGTCATTTGTGTTTGGTTCATTTTTGAAACCCATGAGTCCACTTCCCGTGATAATGCTTGTGGCGGGGGAATGATTAGTTTCGGAATCCAGATTGGGTGGGTAAAATAGTTTTTTTTTTCTCCATGAACTGGATTACGTGTGTGTTTTTATGTGTCTTTCAAGGGGTTTGGATAGATCGATAGTAAGGATATAGGTTTTTGAAATTATTTGGGAAACACAAAAACATTTTTTATTTTGGAAAAGGGGGGTTTCTTTTGGGGGTTTTTTAACGCCGGGGGGGAAAACATTAGTTTCAAAGGATAGATTTTTATAAAGTTTTTAAAAACTCAACAAGTAAGGGTTTTGGGGAGAGAGTTTGGGGGAAAAAAATGTGGGATGTTATCAGGACCCATGGATTTTTTTTCTTTAATTGCGCTATGTGCATACCTAAATTCATGTAAAAGCAAGAAGGGGAATTTTAATTTTGGGTTTTGGATCCCAAATTTTTGTTTGCAAAAAGATATTAGGGAAGTCGGGCTTTTTATTCTTTTGGCGCTCTTTAGTCTGTGAAGCTTGAGTAAAGGGGATTGATAATGACAGGGAAAATGGGGTAAATTAAAAATTTTTCCGGGGTGATGTTGGTTTCTTGATGTTTGTGAATTTGTAGCTTGTTGCCCTTTTTAAAAAGTGTTTTTTTGCCCCCCAAAATTGGCGCCCGTGGAAATTTTGGATCCGTTATCATTTTTTCTGAAATTTTGTATTTTTGGCTTTTTTTTAAAATTCGTTTGAAAAAAAGGGTTTTTCTGCTCTTTGTTTTCGTTCAATACAAAATTTTTCTGCCTTTAGTTGGTCACCGTAGGTTTTCCATTTTTGCAGCAATTTGGAGTTAACCCCGGGTTCATCTTTCGGAGGGGTAACTCTTTTTTGAAGTAACGGGCCCTGTTTTTTTATGATGGTGAGGAATGTTTGGTACCCGAAGGACAGTGCATCATCGACTTTTGAGTAATTTTTAAGTTTAAATGAAAAAAGGGAAAAAGTTTAAGTCTTTGAGGGGATGCTGCTTTTATTAACTTTTTTTAAAAAAGCGGTTTTTGGTGGGGCGTGTGACCCTTTTGGGGGGGTGGTTTTGGGAGCTTTAAGGACCCCGTGCAGGGAAAATGGGGCAGTGATTTACTAATACCCGAATTTTACCCTGAAACATCTTGTATTCGGGTTTTTTTTGTTAGTGTTTAACCCTGATCAATAAGTGTGCAGTTGTTTTAGTTATTTCGTTGGGGGGGTTTTTACTAAAATGATGGAGTGATGAAGTGATTTGTTTTTACTTGTCCAAGCTGGTTGGGTTTTTTTTAAAATATCAATTTTTGAAGTCCCCCAAAAAGGAGTATATTTGAAATTTTTGTGACAGATCCAAACCAAACATTTGTACAAAAAATTGTCATACCTTTTGTATGTGGAAGAGGGGGGTTTATTTTAAAAATTTTTCCCATTTTTTAAAGGGGTTTATTTGGAAATTTTTATTTCAATCCAAAACATTCGACCGGGATTAGTTTCAAGATCAGTTCTGCGTCGGGTAATGTTGGCAATTTTATTTATGAATTTTATACGGCCAAAGGCCAAGTTTGTTGGGGGTTTTATCACTGTCGCGTCGTTTTATGTTGTATTCAGGAATGCTAATTTAAAGGGTTTTTGTTATGCGAGAGGGGCAACCTTGTTTTCACTTATGCCCAAAAACTTTGTAATGGATTTAAGAGAGAAGGGGAGAGGTTTCAAAGCGTTAATGAAGGGAAGAAAAGGGAAAAGGGGGAACAGTCGATGTTGGGTAGTCCCCTGTTCTATCTTAACCGGGGGTTCGAAACCCCCATACTTGGCCAGCGCCCTTTCTCGCAGACCAACGCCCGTGCCAAAAAGTCTCACCCACCAGGGCCAGCAGCCAAAAGAACCGTGCAAACGTTTTTTTGTCGTGTTGTGAAAGTGACAGTGGAAAAAAAAAAGAAAAAAAAAAAAAAAGAAAAGACGTGGGTTGTTTAAAAGTTAAGATCACCTGGCCAGGGAAAGTAGAAATTTTGTTTTATCCCGGGTTAGTTAATGTTTATTTTGTTTAAAAGGGGGTTTTGGGGAAGTTCAGGGAAAAAGGAAAAATTTTATTTTGTTTGATTCCATATGCAAATTTTGTTTCGTTCTTTGAAAAATTGGGGGAGTTTAAAATTATAGAATTTTTTTGTGGTTTTTTTTTGTGACGAAATGCAGGTTTTATGAAAAGAGATGGTAAGCAAGCTTTTGGTGTGTTTGGGCTGTGCGCTGTCCTTCCTCCATCGGCCCTCACCCCGGGTTTAAACACACACAAACCAAACACACCATTTTTTTCGTTTTCCCCTTCTAAAGTACTCCCCGTTTTTAGCCTTAAAAAGGGAATCCCCTTTTTCCCGATCGAAAGAGTTTTTGAGGGTGCAACCCGACTGTGAAAGGGAAAGCAAAAAAATGAAATATTATGATCGACTAAAAAATTTTGAACCTTCATTTCCCAAAGGGTAGCGGGCTCGAGGTGATCTTATTCAGTTTTTTAAAATTTCCCCCGGATATGATGATGTTGACTTGCACTCCTTGTTTTCCTATGCACCTGTGAATGTTACTAGGAACTCTGCAGGAAAACTCTTTGTAATGCATGCCAGAACTAACAAGCGAAAATTCTCATTTTCTTTCAGAGTTGTTAACCCATGGAATGCATTACAGTTAAATTTGCAAAATCTGTGAATGAGTTCAAGAACCTGATCGACAAACTGCCCCAGCTAGAAGATCTATTTTATGGCTATGACGAGTAGAAACCCCATTAGGTACGACCAATCTAGATAAAAATAACCAGAACCAAACCAGGAGGGGACAAATATTAGCCCTCGCGGTCTGGGCGTAATCAAAACGCCGTCCCTATTACTATCTCTGATATTTACTACTACTACTACTACTACATAAGAACTGGGAGTAAAAAAAAAGGGGGAGGGAGGGGGGTATTTTGACGAAGGTCAAGGTCCCAGGCTAATCGGGAAGTTTTTTGCTGACGACTTGTTGTTATGTTATATTGTTCTTGTTATTTCAGATAATAATTTGGCAACGGAGTTTGACAAAAAATAATAAGATTAATTTTTTAAAGTTTGCTGAAAGTGTTTTTGACTGGGCTGAATATATTTTACAGTCACAAATACACAGAAAATCGGTTCTTGTCACTTAAAAGTTGAACTACTCGGTGCACGCGAAAGAAGAGGCAGCGAGGTTTCGAGTTCACACTACTTGGCCTAACCCGGATCTGGATAAGTAATGTCGCCTAAACACCGATTTACTGGCATGTGCACGACGGTGGGGGTGCGCAGCGCGATGATATTGTCGGCTTCTGGCTTTTGCCAGAGCCGACTTGAAACTGTCGTCTGACTTTTGGTGGCTCTTCTTCTTCTTGATGTAATGCCCACAATCGTCAAGTTGATTATTTTGGCATACTAACAACTGGGTCTGCGCAGCGGGAGGGAGGATTGGAGGGTGGGTAGGGGGGAGGGGGGTCTAATGGGGGAGGGGAGGGTGGATAGGGGATCAGTAGTGTCAAGAGGGTGGCTCCAGCCACCTCGTCCGGCAGATTGTTCCAGTCCCTGATGTGCTGGGGAGGAAGGCGGCCTGACGATAGTCGGTGCGGCACTGCAGCTGGCGGGTTGGTGTTGATTTCCCCTACGCTGTCTGACAGGGGCAGGCTGGATCTTGGCTTTGTCGAAGTGGACTTGGTCATTGAGTATTTTATACAGCATGGCCAGTCTGCTGGATCTTCGACGCTGCTGGAGTGAAGGCCCCTGGAGTCGGTCAAGCATGGCGGTGACACTCGATCTGTTGTGGTATTTGTTGACCACAAAGCGGGCTGCTCGTCGCTGAACCGCTTTCAGCTGTTTTACATGTGTGTCAGAGGAGGGGTCCCAAACTGTGCAGGCGTACTCTAAAATGGGGCGGACATAGCTTTTATACGCTGTTTCTTTCAGGTGGATGGTGCTGATCTTCAAGTGGCCGCAAGAAGACTAGGCTTATTGGCTTGGCACAGATGATGTCAATGTGCATGTCCCATGACAGATTGTTTTGGATGGTCACCCGAGGTATTTGGCCGACGTCACTGTCTGGAGTGCCTGTCCATGCAGTTGGTAAGTGCTGGGTGAAGGGCTGTCTCTTATGGGTCATGGGAGGGTGGACCACTTGTCTGGATGGAATGACATTCCCAGCTTCTCTCCCAAAGCTCTAGCCGATGCAGATCTTCTTGCAGTCGTTGGTGTCGTGGTCTGATGTCCTGACCTGTACAACAGTGGTGTCGTCAGCAAAGAGTCTGGTCCGTGCAGTAAGTTGCTACGGGTGGTCGTTGATGTATACTAAAAACAACGACGGTCCGAGGACCGACCCCTGTGGAACTCCTGAATGTACGCTGCAGAACTCTGATGTGCTGCCCTTGACTACCACCGCTTGACGTCAGCCGGAGAGGAAGTTTTTTTTATCCATCTATTGACTTTGCGTGTTGTGACACTCCATAATGGTGAAGTTTATGGATCAGAAGGCTGTGGTTCACCTTGTCGAAAGCCTTCGCAAAGTCCAGCACAATAATGTCTGTCTGCTTCCCTCTCTCGGTGGTGTCAGACATTTCCTCGGTCAGCTCCAGCAGTTGTGTCTTGCAGGATCTTTTCTTACGAAAGGCTGCTGTTGTGGACATATTATGTCATTCTGCTCGAGGTGGTCTATGAGAGTGCTGACCACAATGTGTTCCAAGATCTTACAGGGCACACTTGTTAACAACATTGGTCTATAGTTGGCTGGGTCGTAGTGCTCTCCCTTCTTGAAAATCGGTGTCATGAGAGCGTCTTTCCAGTCTGATGGTACTTCACCTGTTGAGACGGATGATTGGTAGATGGTCGTCAGTATCGGGGCCACTTCCTCTGCCAACTCCCTCCGGACACGGGGGCTGATGCCATCCGGTCCGCTTGCCTTATGTGGGTTCTGGTTTTGCAGGAGCTTCTTGACTCCGTCGGAGGTTATGGTGATATCCCTGAGTTCAGTGTAGCTGCCCGCTGACATCCTACATTTCTGGACGACGTTATCATCGAGGTGGTTAAACCATAACTTGTTCAAAGCTCAACTGAACCAAAGGTAAGTACCTAGTGTGGTTAAAAGAAACTAAACTGTCTGCAAGAAGTGGACAAAGATTAGGGTCTACAGGTAGCAGGGTTACAAATAGCCCTAGGACTAGTAGAAGAGGATATTCTGACAGTAGTCAAAGAGAAATCAAAGACAGATAAGAAACAGGGCAGCAAAACACCTCTAAGTCTAATGGAGGAAAGAGCCAAATATTTTCTCTGTCTGAAATGTGAGGTGGGTGTGGAGGAAGGAGAAGACAGTACCCAGTGCCATGATTGTAAACAATGGTCCCATAAAGAATGCACCTTACTCACTGACATTACTCATTGTGTTACTGGTGATTTAAACTTCCCCGACATTGACTGGCAAGGTACTTGTTCTGGTGAAAGAGGACAAAAGTTCATAAATTGTTTATGATATGACTACTGTACTCACCAGTAGTTGGCTGAGGTGAAGATACTGTAATGGGGGGCCCCCCTACCTGTGGAGACCTGATCTTGTCTGGAGTGCTGACCGTAGTCGTACGTCGTTTGTCTCGACCGTTGCAAGATGGCGCTCCCGCCTACTGAACGTGGTGTCTGCTTACCAGAATCTACTACAGTTTACAAGGTGCATTTTTAAATCAAATGGTTGAAACAAACAAGAAGACACAGAGACGGACAAAAATCAAATATGCTGGATTTGGTACTCATTAATGATGAAAACATAATATCGGACATTAAACACTTAGCTCCTATAGGCAATAGTGATCAAGAGGTTTTAATGTTCTCTTTGTACTTAGGGGAGGACCAAGATCAAGAAGAACCAAAGCAGTCATACAATTTTCAGAGAGGGAAGTTTATGCAAATGAAAGAAGAACTGAAGAAGATTGACTGTAACAAACTCAATGATCTTGGAGTAGAATAATGTTGTGGGAAATCAAGAGTATGTTTTTTCTTTGATAGAAAAAAAAATGTTCCAAAACAAATTATAAAGAATAATGATAAAAAACAGAAACCAAAGTGGATGAATGCAAAGACAATGAAATTTGTAAAAAAAGAAATATAATATGTACCAGAGGTTTTTAATCACCAAACAGGGAAAAGATTATCAAAATTAATTATTAAAGCATGAAATACTTGTAACAAAAAAATTAGAGAAGTAAAAAAGGAATCTGAAAAGAAGCTATCAAAGGAATGCAAAAATAAACGAAAGCTTTCTGGAGATATGTGCAATGTAAACAAAGATGAATACAGGAGGTGAGTCCTTTTAGTAACTAAAGAAGGTGACACAATAGAGACAGATAGTGGAAAGGCGGATATTTGAAATCTTTTTTTTTTGTTGTTGTAGTCCACAGATCTATAGATACTACAAGAAACAGTGAAGATAAGATATTCAAACAATGTTCCAGAATAATTTGAGAAAATTTGCATTTACTAACAGAGTAACCAATTATTGGAATAAATTAACAACTAATATCAACGTGCACAAAGTACAATACATTCAAGAACCTTATAGATAAACATGAATTAATGATTGAAATTAGATATGACTTTGATGGTTAAAGAAGACTGAACTAGTCAATGACCGGACCAATAAGATACCAAAAATAGAATGGGGCGTTAAAAAGCCTAAATAGGCTAAGTTGTTTTAATACAACGCCCTGATCCTGATCCTGAGAGTTCAATAATAGGGGAACCTTGTTCTACATGCAAATTATATGTCAAACCATGGTAATGGGATTGTTCAAAATTGAATATAAAATCATTTCAGACATTGGAAATGTATAAGAATTTAAAACTGTGTTCTGAATGGTTGAGAGTTTATGAGATACACAGCTTATAGTGCCAGGCTGTGTCCCATTTCTCAGCCGTGAGAATCATCCCACATACATACACATACTTTCTCGTGCACACACTCGCATTCATTCTGCTGGCTTGCACACAGGCACATATAGACACACTTGCAGGCAGGGATATATATACACACACACATGCACGCCAACAAGGGCATGCTCACATTCACTTACACTCTTACACACACACACATGTGCATTAACTGTTTTACATTCAGGTGCACACAGAGACACACACACACACACACACACACACACCCCACACACACACACACACACACAACAGAAGCACGAACATCATTATGTTTATCATAATCCCTTGGGGGAAAAAAAGCTGAAATGAAACATTGATAGTGTAGTTTTGCAGACCGAAATATCCTACTGCGACAAAGATAACTACCCAAGAATAGGCTGTGTCAGCAACACACGTTTGCTTCTGGCTGGGTGAATCACTTTGACCCAGAGAATTTGAGTTGGATAGAAGTTTTCAAACTGCGTGCATGTATTTGGCTGCAAGAGGTAAGTGTTGGTATTTCAAATGAATACGCTTATTTTATCCATGATTGTATTTTTATGAGGGTCATTGGTTAGGGGAGTATTTGTGGGGTGAAGCTCTCTCTCTCTCTCTCTCTCTCTCTCTCTCTCTCCCCTTGCAGTTACTGCTTTTGGGTAAAAAGTCATGACACATTTTCCACTTGTGTTTCTGATAACATGGACAGGCAGCTTGCTCAGTCCAATTAGCCATTTTTTGTGTGTCTGTGTTTATCTTCTCTGTGTGTTCATGTGTCCATCTGATCTAAGAGTTTATGATAGAAAGAATTCTAAGCAATTTTGGTGTGTTTTAGATAATATATTTCAAAGAATGTTTTGCTTTGTTGGTTATTTATTTCTTCATTCATTTTTAAAACACCCATGTGTAGAATTGACTTTGACGAGGTGGCAGCCGTGATATTGCTCCCCATTGTCATCTGGGCTATAACAAATAATAATTATAATGATAATGATTACTTGTGATGCTTAATCTTATGCCATAAGCCTAAGTGCTTACAAGTACAGAAAAGGTTGAAGAAGACATGAATGAAATCAGTAAGAAGATGAATAGTGCAATAAGTACCATGTACTTACAAACAAGGGTGCATATTGAGACACACCCATGCACACATAGAAGAAACACAACATGAATCGTGTGTGTGTTTGTGTGTGTGTGTGTGTGTGTGTGTGTGTGTGTGTTTCAGAAACTATCTGTGATGTGATATGTAACAACTTTCACAACTTCTGCCAATGTGAACTGCACATAGGCTGTTATTGCTTGAGGCAGCTGTACTTTAACTCTTTGAACCTTATAACCATTGTTGTTTGTTGTGATTCTGTGTTCTACTTTAGAAAGAGCAAAGATGCTGCTCACGCTGTTAAGTTCTCTGTCAACTTTGTGCTTTGACCTTGTGACCCACTTTCTGTGACCAACTTTGCATTCATCATGTCTTAGAGTCAGGTATGTGAAAGTCAATATCACAGTATTTTTCTCTGTCAAGTCTATAGACTCTTTCAGTGTGACACTGAAATGAAACTGCCCTGGAACAATTAATTATATTTCTACAGCATTGAGGGGGAGAAGTCTGCAAAACTCCAGGTTTAATAAAATTGAAATCATGTGAGGTTCTGATTGTGATCTGTTTTATGATTATTATAATATTATCAGCACTGTGTGGGTACATAGTTAAATAATGAGCTGGATTGCATCAACTCATGTGAAAGGGAGGTGATGAATATTGGATTCTAAGCAGCAAACAGTAGAATTTTAAAAGGAAATGGGCCAACTTTCCAATTGAAACCAATAAAGACAATGCTCCTCTTCCATCCCAGAAAGTTTGTGTTATTCTGATAACGTCAATGATGCTGCCGTTAGAATATTTCTCCTCTTCTTCACCCCCCACCCAATTGCCCCTTCACCCATGCCCTCTTGCCCCCCTCATCCTGTTTTCCCGAGGATAATCCTGAGTAATTTCAGGACAATCATTTTTAGTTTGTTGTGTTTCTTTCTTCTTCTTTTTTCTCCCTCGAACAGATCTGTGAGGTTCACCACCTGTGAATTGTTTGGTATGTGACTGTTTTTAATCCCATATTTAAGGCAGGCTCATTCCGTTTTTGAGGATGATGTCAAAGCGCAACATCTGTGTGTGTGTGTGTGTGTGTGTGTTTGCACAGACGCCGATTCCAAAGAGAAAATGTTCTTCAACCAGACTGTCTGGAGTGGGAATAAAATCCCAGACCTAGGATCAAGAGTCTGACACCAAACTGACCTGGCCAGTTAGGAACAAGAGTCTGATACCAAACTGACCTGGCCATTTAGGAACAAGAGTCTGATGCCAAACTGACCTGGCCAGTTAGGAACAAGAGTCTGATACCAAACTGACCTGGCCAGTTAGGAACAAGAGTCTGATACCAAACTGACCTGGCCAGTTAGGAACAAGAGTCTGATGCCAAACTGACCTGGCCAGTTAGGAACAAGAGTCTGATACCAAACACACCTGGCCAGTTAGGAACAAGAGTCTGATGCCAAACTGACCTGGCCAGTTAGGAACAAGAGTCTGATGCCAAACTCACCGGGCCAGTTAGGAACAAGAGTCTGATACCAAACTGACCTGGCCAGTTAGGAACAAGAGTCTGATACCAAACTGACCTGGCCAGTTAGGAACAAGAGTCTGATACCAAACTGACCTGGCCATTTAGGAACAAGAGTCTGATACCAAACTCACCTGGCCAGTTAGGAACAAGAGTCTGATACCAAACTCACCTGGCCAGTTAGGAACAAGAGCCTGATACCAAACTCACCTGGCCAGTTAGGCAAGACAGTGACATATGATGAGGTGTTGAATTTGGACGCTTCGTATGTGTAATCAATATGTACAGCTCTTATATTATATAATTAATATGTATATCTCTTACATTATGTAATCAAGATGTACATCTCTTACATTGTGTAATCAAGATGTACATCTCTTACATTGTGTAATCAAGATGTACATCTCTTACATTATGTAATCAATATGTACATCTCTTACATTGTGTAATCAATATGTACATCTCTTACATCATGTAATCAATATGTACATCTCTTATATTATGTAATCAAGATGTACATCTCTTACATTGTGTAATCAAGATGTACATCTCTTACATTGTGTAATCAAGATGTACATCTCTTACATTGATTATTCACTGCAAATGGCAAAGTCACAGATTCACACTGCACTAATGATCATCGCCATTTGAAACTAGTATAAATAGAAACGCATGCACATGTGTACATAACATGCTCATGTACAGGATAACATGCAGAGAACCACATTTACATGCAAATGCATGTGCATGCATGCACAAGCATGCACCACACACACTCACACACACGCATGCATGCTTGCAAGTACACACATGCACACACAAACACACACACACACACACACACACACACACACACACACACTGCACACACACACACACACACACACACACACACACACACACACACACACACACACACTCACCAAAACACACATACATGCACACATATGCACTAATACTCATATCCTAACAAGCCACTCGCCCTCAAGTACATGCACAGACACACAGACTTACGCTCTCACATAATTATACATTTGTATGACGACAGGGTCACTGTCCCCATTTAGACAAACATGACAGAGGTGGTCTGAAATCCACACTGATAATTGTGTTAAAACAGGTGACCATGCACTCACTGGGTCGTAGGCTGAATGGCTCATACATGAGAGATAAACAAAGATAGTATAAATATCAGTGTTTTGTAAATGTACATGGAGTGTTGCATGAGAATTGAATGGGGTGTGTGTATCACAAACACACACACACACACACACACCACGCAACACACACCACACACACACACACACACACACACACACACTCAGGCACGCATGCACGTACGCACACATGCACGCACACACACACACACACACACACACACACACACACACACACACACACACACACACACACACACACGCACATATGCACACATACACACACACACTCACTCACTCTCACACAGACACACACAGACACACACACACACACACACAGACACACACACACACACACACACACACACACACACACTCATGTGGTGTGTGTATGTGTGGTATTAATTGTATCGCAAGATGGTGTGTATGTGTGTACATGTTCGCAATGGTAGAACTGTCTGTATGCAGTTCGTGCATTCATGCATTGTCAGCAGATTTGGGACGTGGACAAGAATGACTTCGGAGGTGTACGATGTCATTGTGATCGGAGCTGGTGTGGAGGGCAGTGCGTCGGCCTACAGCTTGGCCAAGCTTGGACAGAAGACTCTGCTTCTGGAACAGGTATTCATGTACACTTGTTCTCTGTCATTGTTCTCACTTGTTCTCTGTCATTGTTGTCACTTGTTCTCTGTCATTGTTGTCAGTGTGTTGTGTAGCGGTTTCTGCTGTCAGGATACCTGAGCACTTATGTACTCTTGTTCTGTCATTGTTGTCAGTGTGCTGTGTAGCGGTTTCTGCTGTCAGGATACCTGAGCACTTATGTACACTTGTTCTCTGTCATTGTTGTCAGTGTGTTGTGTAGCGGTTTCTGCTGTCAGGATACCCGAGCACTTACGTACACTTGTTCTGTCATTGTTGTCAGTGTGGTGTGTAGCGGTTTCTGCTGTCAGGATACCTGAGCACTTATACAGTGTAGAACTACAATGAAACCTCTCCACAAAGACTCTTGAATGAGGACTCCCTGCCTTTAAACCCTGGACTGTTGGATTGTGTGAAGAATGCCGGTGACTGTTGGATTGTCTGAAGAATGCTGGTGACTGTTGGATTGTCTGAAGAATGCTGGTGACTGTTGGATTGTCTGAAGAATGCCGGTGACTGTTGGATTGTCTGAAGAATGCCAGTGACTGTTGGGTTGTCTGAAGAATGCTGGTGACTGTTGGATTGTCTGAAGAATGATGGTGGCCTAATGGTGAGCTGTTCTGTTTGCACTGCTATAACAGTGTGTGTTCCTAGCATTTGTAGTTCCAAATCATTGAATCAATAAATAACACATATTGTTTTCTGCAAGGAATTTCATTTTCCTAAACTTAAGCAACAAATAGAAAATTAAGGAAAAAGTCTGGTGCAGTGGTGGTGGTTTCACCCTATTTGGCCACGAATGGGTTCATCCGTCTCGTCAGTGTTCTTCAACACATACAGCAAATCTAATGCACACATAGAGCATGAATTCCATCATCACATCATCAGTTGCAATGAAATTCTTTTGAGAACATTTTCAGCAGCAAATATGGCATGTTGCGGTGCCTGGTGATCTATTGCACTGAATTAATTCAACCTCAACTTTTCTGGCATTGTGCTTTTTCTGTTTCTCTTTGTCTGCTGGCCATAGAAACAGGAACCAGATCACAAAATCCATATTTCTATGGAAATCTGGCGTTGATACTTCTTCACCGTTCTCTGCACATGTGGTTAAAGCCTGACAGGGAGTCATCCCATATAAATCAGACATAAAAGAAGAGAAATGAGGGCAGCGCGATGTAGTGGAAAGAGGTTTCTGCAAGCTGCTTTGCTCTGGGAAATTTGTGTGGTGGGCAGAAGTTAATTCTAAAGCATACCTTCACTTCAGCAGCGCAAAATTAGATAAATGTAAAAACATTGATTTTATACTGCTCTAGATGTTTCACTTTTGCAAGTGTGTGCGTACTTTCAGGTGAATTACAACCTTTGGTCAGACCTTAATCTCACTTGGAGAGTGCCAAGCAATGTGATGGCAGGTCAGGAGGATGGGACAGCCATGGTAATGCCGTCTGTTTGTCACCTTGTGTCTCTTGATGTAAACCCTTGCGACCTTAGATTTCCAGGGTCATATGAGGGCAGAGATAATCAGATCACAAAATCAATGTTTTGCTTCCATTTTATTTGTTTGAAAGGCCACATCATTTAGACCAAGAATGCAGCGTGTTGCCCATACAAACAGAAAGGGAACTGACCTAGTTTTTTTTCTGATGTTACAGTAATGCACAGCAATTCCAAAGGTTTTTTTAAAAATATTTTTTGTTTTTGTTTTTTGCATTACCAACAGTTCATTGGCAACTAGTCTAGAGACTAGCAGAAGCAGGAGGTTTGAGAGACCCAGTGAAGTGGTTAAAGACTGAAGAGACCCAGTGATGTGGTTAAAGACTGAAGAGACCCAGTGATGTGGTTAAAGACTGAAGAGACCCAGTGAAGTGGTTAAAGACTGAAGAGACCCAGTGAAGAGTTAAAGACTGAAGAGACCCAGTGAAGTGGTTAAATGAAGACCATGAAAGAGACCCAGTGAAGTGGTAAAGACTGAAGAGACCCAGTGAAGTGGTTAAAGACTGAAGAGACCCAGTGAAGTCGTTAAAGACTGAAGAGACCCAGTGAAGTCGTTAAAGACTGAAGAGACCCAGTGAAGAGTTAAAGACTGAAGAGACCCAGTGAAGTGGTTAAAGACTTGTTTTTCAGGAGGATTTTCTCTGTGCCTGAACAACATTTTCATCCAACAAACACTCTTTTCTGAAATACTTGTTTTACATGAGGAATTCTTTTCAGCATGTGAACTAGATATATCTTTAAAATCATGTGTGTGCAAGTATGTGTGTGCGCACATGTGGGGTGAGTGTTTGTGTGTGTATGTGTGTGTGTGTGTGTGAGAGAGAGAGAGAGAGAGAGAGAGGGTATGAATGTGCGTTCGTCTGGAACTCGTCTCTCTGGCAACACCAGACTTAATTCCCAGCAAAGATTGTAAACACTTTTTTCTGGAATATTTGTTTCTATGTCTGTCCCACATTGACCCAACAAAGGTTTTCTTCCATAAAAGCTCAATTTATCAGAATGTTTAGAGGTGGCAGTTATTGAGAGATGAACTGTGTTACACGAACTGGTCAAGCCATTTGTTATTTTCCCTTTTTTTTTTAATTTAGTGTCAGGGGTTTTTTTGTTCTTAATGCTGGTTTTTTTTAATGAATTGTTCTTTTTTTGCTAGTTCTCCCACGGTGTGTTGGCAACAAATGTTCTGTTATGTCTCCAGTTTCCTCTGCCTCACAGTCGTGGAAGCTCTCATGGTCAGACACGCATCATTCGCTATGCCTATGAACAGGACTTCTACACACGGATGATGCTGGAGGC
>CM031621.1:1497455-1499087 GCA_018398815.1 Conus ventricosus | reverse complement strand
CACTCTCGTTCGGGTTGTAGCGATTTTCAGTTTTCTGCGGTTTTCTGAACGAGCGTTACTCGTTCCAGGCAGGGAACGGGTTTAAAACATGCGTATTGACTTGGAGGCTGTTACTTCCAACATGAAGTGATCGACTTTGGTCTGTGGGTCTTTGTGAGTGGTGTACCAGGTGCAGACGTTGAATTGTTTGGAAGGGGGGGCTGCAACAGACGGGCTTAATGCTTTCATTTCCCACAGTGGCCACAGGGCCACTGCAGTCACAGCACCACAAGCCTGCTGTGGTGCAGTTCTTGTCATGTGTAATGTGAGCCCGTACCACGTCCCCCCACCCCGTTCGTCAAGAAAGGAGGGGGTGCAGTGCTCGTTGACGGCACGCGTTCGGCAATTTCCGCTTCGTCACCCACACTAACGGCGCTTTCTTTACTGCTGTGTGTTGTGTACAGAACAATGAAGCCACGTCATCACCAGCATGTATCTCCGATAAAAGTGGATAGTGCTGATTCCCATCCGTCTCCTCCTCATCGCTAGTATCAGGATCCGATCCTCTGAGGTCTTCTTCTCGACTGTCTTGATACTTTAGAACGTCATCGAAAATATCAAGGGCAGTGTGACGCTTGAAAACGGGACGCGTCGACGAAGTGCTAGGTTGAGCTGCCATCTTGAATATGCTTATCAGCTGTGACCTCTCAACTCGCAATTTGCATAACATGTGGTCAACTGGCTGCTTGCGAGAAGGGAAAGGGACTGTTCCTTGACACCAGTAGAAGAGGTGAGAACATTTTAGAGGGTCGTCTCCCAAGTAGATTTTTCTGCTTTCTGTTACGAAGTTACGGCGAGACACTCTCGTTCAGGGTGTAGCGATTTTCAGTTTTCTGCGGTTTTCTGAACGAGCGATACTCGTTCCAGGCAGGGAACGGGTTAAAACATGCGTATATGACTTGGAGGCTGTTACTTCCAACATGAAGTGATCGACTTTGGTCTGTGGGTCTTTTGGAGTGGGTGTACCAGGTGCAGACGTTGAATTGTTTGGAAGGGGAGGGCTGCAACAGACAGGCTTAATGCTTTCATTTCCACAGTGGCCACAGGGCCACTGCTGTCACAGCACCTCAAGCCTGCTGTGGTGCAGTTTCTTGTCATGTGTAATGTGATCTGTTCGAATTATTACTGGAAATTAGATTTTGTGTTGTATTATCTTGGTGGAGGTTTTGTGCATGATATCAATTGCTGGTTCATTGTTCTAAGGATACAGTCCATAAATGAGCTGTGGCTGTGCTGTTACTACTGGGTTTGAAGTGCTTGCAGCATGGATCAAATCATCAAGATGTTCCTGATGGGTGTTTGCTTAGAAATGGATGAAAATTACACCTCAAGGTCCCAATTTTTTTCCGGGTCAGTGAAGTCGTCTTCAATTTACTTGATGTATGCATGGATAAGAAAATGAAATAGGCTTGTCTCACACACTGGTCAAGTGGTCTTTGATGTTTATTGTCTATCTGATATTGAAAAATATCGTGTAAACTGGTTGAGACAATTTTTTAATTTTTTTTCTACATAAGTAGCTTTTAACCCCCTGGACGGCTAGCTATGAAACATTTAATCTACTGTCCTGCCTACCATTCCGTAAGCGTCCGT
>CM031621.1:1487455-1492455 GCA_018398815.1 Conus ventricosus | reverse complement strand
GTGTTAATACGGCCCTTTACAAATGCTAAATAACTTTTCATTCCAAAAGATTTAAGCCAACCGCTTTTAGCATACTTCGCCGTAGGCGTACAGTCTTTGCTTCGGCTTGTTACCCGGCCGGCCAACGACGCATGCGGCGCGCGCCAGCAGGTTTGCCGGTCCCACAAAAATCTCGGCAGAAAGTTTTAAACTCGAACTTAATTAAGGTACTCACAGAGAAGAGCTAATGCCGCTTTTGTCACACTCTCAAGTATCACTGCGCTATTGACTCCTACAGAAATTTTAGTCTAAAAACCTCTGCTTACAGTAAATATAATGTGCACCAGTCTCAAGGTCCAAACACAACGCTGTGTAAACCTAAGTGTTCTGGCAGTGCGGTGGCTGACTGTTAGGGCCTAGCCGGAGTCAAAATAAAGCATAGCGTTGGAGCGAACTGAATGCAGTGGCTCTGAGTGTGCCGCGCCGCGTGTACAACCTGAATAATGATACACCGTCTCTGTTTCTCAACATCTAAATTACAGAAAGCAAATGGGATCCTCTTCGCAAACAATATTTCTAAGAATTCCGGACACTCGACTTTCTTCCGAGTCCGGAACCAGCTGAAATCACTGACGTAACACTGATGATCAAGTGTGCTAAGATTGTATTCCAGTGTCTACCGATAAACTACAAATGCCACAAAAACACCCTGTTAGATTCAGATGCAACAAAATTCCAAAGTTCGGAAAACGGGCTCAGCGTCAGGTATAACCAACGACCTTGGGGTCCCAACGCTCCGAGACCATCAAAAAACTCCGTGCTAAATTAGACACACTTTTTAAAATCAGTAAACGGTTGGTCAGGTAGAAGCTTCAGCTCCAGGCTGACATCAAAACCTTCTAAGAAAAAAGTTGTGTGGAACATATTAAGAAAATCAAAGGGAGAACAAGGAACACCAGTCCCACTGTGAACCATCTCAAGTTTTCAGATTCTTTAATAACAGAGAAGAGAAAGCAGTTTGCTAATCTGCTTGAATCAACATTGAAAAGGCATTCCTTCCTCTTTAATAAATCAGTCACTTTTTTTCAACACAAAGCCCTAAAAGAAAAATCTCCTGCAACTTTCACCCGACAACATGGAAGACTACAATCTTCCTTTTACTTTAAAACCCGAGCTGAAATCTGCCTTACTC
The DNA here is from genome assembly GCA_018398815.1 of Conus ventricosus. NCBI lineage: Eukaryota > Metazoa > Mollusca > Gastropoda > Neogastropoda > Conidae > Conus > Conus ventricosus. The sequence goes on along the minus strand of CM031621.1, from coordinate 1,491,284 downwards.
TCTTGCAGCGTTTCCCTCTCCAGTATAGAGACATACATTATCAACTATTGAAACATCTTCCGCAAGAAGGTCTAAACATCCTGTTACAGGTATACAACCACGTGTGGACTACAGGTTGCTTTCCACCTCTTGGGCGGACAGCCCTAAATATTCCCATCCCCAAACCTGGAAAAGATTTTTCTAATCCATCTAACTACCGTCCAATAGCTTTGACCAGCTGTGTCTGTAAACTGATGGAGAAAATGGTCAATGCTAGGCTCATGTGGAAAACTCGAAACCGATGGCCTTTTGGCGAAAGAAACAGTGTGGTTTCCGCAAAAAATCGTAGTACAGTTGACTTTTAAATTGTCTGGAATCTCACTTGGGAAACCCGCTTTTTTAAACAGACAGCATGCAGTGGCAATTTTCTTTGACTTGGAGAAGGCCTACGATCCCAAACCGGGAAGTCGGGATACTTCATGATCTCCACGATCTGGGTTTTCGAGGTCATCTTCCTCTTTTTATTCAAAATTTTTTGGCAGAACGACAGTTTCAGGTCCGGGTTGGCACCACTTTTCTCTGATGTCCACGAGCGGGGTTGGGTGTTTCCCCAGGGGAGCATACTGTCTCCTGCCCTTTAGAAATTAAATCAACAACATTGTGAAATCAGTTCAGCAGGGTTCAGACTGCTCATTGTTTGTGGATGATTTTGCTGTCTACGCAACTGGAAGCCTGTACCCGAGTGTCCAGCGAAAGGCTCCAGCTTTGCGTAGATAAAATCCATCAGTGGGCGGATGAAAACGGTTCACTTTTCTGCTACAAAAACCCAGTGTATTCACTTCCATAATTTCCGTCAGTTTTTTCCAGATCTGAACTTCACGTCGGGAAATCTCCCATTCCCGCTGTTAAAGAGCCAAATTTCGGGAGTCATTTTTTACCAAAAAATTAACTTTCTCAGCCATATTTAAAAAACTCAAAAAATGCTTGCCAAAGGCACTGAATATTTGCGGGGCGTAGCACACACCGACGGGGCGCTGATAAAAAAACTTTGTTTTCACCTCTACAGAGCCCTGGTCCGTTCTAAACTGGACTACGGTTGTGCTGTGTACGGCTCCGCAAGATCATCTTACCTCAAATCTTGGACCCTATCCACCATCAAGGGCTTTCGTCTCTGTCTTGGAGCGTTCCGCACCACCCCTGTGTACAGCCTGTCGCAGGGGCAGGTGAACCTTCACTGTCCAACCGCAGGCTGAAATTTGTCTTTGAATTATTACATCCGACTGTTCTCAGAACCGCAGAATCCTGCCTATGACTGTGTTTTTGACCCTCTTTCCCAAAGTAAGTTGAAACAAACCAAAATGTATTCCGCCGTTTGGGCTTCGTATGCAGCCTCACGTGCGGAATCCCAGGTATAGACCTGGGAGTAGTTTCTGATTTTTCCAAGTTTCCGGATCAACCTCCATGACCTTTTTCACACCAGAGATTCGTTTTGATCTCGCAGCTTTCCGTAAGGATTTCTAACCAGCCTCTGGCGTACAGGCTTTGTATGCGAGCTCTGTTCCAAATTCCCACCCTATCAAAAAGTTTTCACTGACGGTTCCAAGTCTGAGGATGGAGTGGCCTGTGCAGCCTACTGCCCTGGGCCCTTCTCAGATATTGTTGGAACATATACATTCAGATGCTTTGTCTATTCGGGCTGAACTTACTGCTCTAGTACTGGTTTTGAAGATAATCCCCCCATCTTCGAGGGGACTTTCTGGTTCTGTCGGATTCGCTGTCAGTTTTGGGAGGCCATAGCTGGCCGCAACCTTCAGCATCCAGAACTTTTACTTTTTTTTGAACTTTTTAGCAATTGAAGGCGACGGTTACAACATTACTCTTGCTTGGGTTCCTGGCCATGTTGGCATCGGCGGGAACGAAATGGTTGATCGTTTAGCCAAGAACGCCACAAGAGAGAAACTGTCCAACACTTGTATCCCCTGCTCAGATGTGAAACCCAAAATTAACGATTATGTGAGAGACCTCTGGCAGGAGGATTGGAACACACAGACGAATAACAAACTCTTTCAGATCCGTCCAAACCTTAAAGACTTCCTCCCATCTACGTCGGGTGGTCGTAAAGAGGAAAACGGTTCTGTGCCGGCTGCACACCGGCCATTCGTATTTTACCCATTCTTACCTTTTAAAGAGTGAAGAAGCTCCGTGGTGCATTCCATGTCATGCGCACTCACAATGAAACATGTTCTTTTAGAGTGTTGGGACTTGCACGATGTGAGACACAAACATTTTACAGCGGAGTCCATGAAGATCCTGTTCAGGGATGTCCCGCCTGACGTGATCCTTGGGTTTTTGAGAGAAATTAACATTTTTCATCTGATTTGAGATTTTACGGAAGAAGGATTTTTAACAAAGTTTCTGGTTCGTTTGTAGACGATGTCATTTAACGAGATGTGTGAAGTTTTTTTTTTTTTTTTTTTTTTTTTTTTTTTTTTTTAAAATGACTGGTGAGTTGATTTTAACGTGGTGACAGCCCTGATGTGGCCCTCTGCGGTCGGCTGGGCTATAAGCAACATTATCTTTTTCTTATCTTATCTGTCAAAAGGAAGGTCATGACGACATAGGTATCTATAAAAACGGGACAAGTGTGTCAAAAGGAAGGTCATGACAACATAGGTATCTACAAAAACGGGACAAGTCTGTCTAAAGGCAGGTCATGACGACATAGGTGTCTATAAACATGGGGCAAGTCTGTCAAAAGGAAGGTCAGGGCGACATAGGTATCTATAAAAAAAGGACAAGTCTGTCAAAAGGAAGGTCATGACGACATAGGTATCTATAAAAACGGGACAAGTCTGTCTAAAGGCAGGTCATGACGACATAGGTATCTATAAAAACGGGACAAGTCTGTCAAAAGGAAGGTCAGGGCGACACAGGTATCTCTAAAAACGGGACAAGTCTGTCAAAAGGAAGGTCATGACGACATAGGTATCTATAAAAACGGGACAAGTCTGTCTAAAGGCAGGTCAGGGCGACATAGGTATCTATAAAAATGGCACAAGTCTGTCAAAAGGAAGGTCAGGGCGACATAGGGATTTAAAAAAAAACGGCACAAGTCTGTCAAAGGAAGGTCATGGTGACATAGGTATCTATAACAACGGGACAAGTCTGTCAAAAAAAAGGTCAAGGCGACATAGGTATCTGTAAAAACGGGACAAGTCTGTCAAAAGGAAGTCAGGGCGACATAGGTATCTATAAAAACGGGACAAGTCTGTCAAAAGGAAGGTCAGGGGCGACATAGGTATCTCTAAAAACGGGACAAGTCTGTCAAAAGGAAGGGCAGGGCGACATAGGTATCTATAAAAACGAGACAAGTGTGTCAAAAGGCAGGTCATGGCAACATAGGTATCTATAAAAACAGGACAACTCTGTCAAAAGGAAGGTCACGGCAACATAGGTATCTATAAAAAACGGGAACATCTGTCAAAAGGAAGGTCATGGTGACATAGGTATCTATGAAAACAGGACAAATATGTCAAAAGGAACACTCCCACACAACAGACGGATACTGTTGTGTTGCAGAAAGTGTTCCAACAGTGTGGTGGTAAGTCTGTGTTACTGCGTTAATGTGGGAACACTCCACACAAAAGGATTCTGTTTTGTTGCAGAAAGTGTCCACAGTGTGGTGGTAGTCTGTTATACTGTGTTCATGTGGGGAACACTCCCACACAACAGACGGCAGACGGGGGTTCTGTTGTGATTGCCCCCCGAAAGGGGGTGTTCCAACAGTGTGGTGGGGAAGTCTGTGTTATACTGTGTTCATGTGGGGAACACCCACACACAGACATTCTGT
>CM031621.1:1468222-1486455 GCA_018398815.1 Conus ventricosus | reverse complement strand
GTGGAGAGATAGTGAGATTATTTGTTCTGGTGTGAGGAGATACATGTGTGAGAAGTTTATTGTTTCATGGTGTGAGAAATGTCTTAGTGCGAGAGAGATAAGGTTAAATCTGTTTACAAGTTGTTGTTGTGACTTAGTAAAGTGTTTTCCCTGAAGGAGAGGGGGAGAAGAAAAACATTCGGTAGTGCTCCTTTTGGGTGATTGGAAAGATTGCGTGTGCGTATGGAGTAAATGCTGTCATGAATGCGGGTATGCAAGAGTGACAGTGTGACAGCCTGTTACAAGATAATATTCTTTTATTGCTTGATCAACATCTTTAAATGTGTAAGCTGCATGTCCCTGTTTTTTCAGTTTGTCGTTAATAAAATCTAACTGCTCAATTCTCTGCTTTTCATAGTAATCTTGTGCAGCTGCTAGTTGCTCCATAGCTTTGTTATGTCTTTTTCTCTCGCCGTCATCCCGCAGTTTACTAAATGCGTAATTACTTCCGCTAAAAGCAAGCGCATTCACTACTGCACCGCCTATCATCATTACGAGTGAAGCCATTTTTATAAATGTTTTTTTTTTTACATATTAATACTGTCTGGAATTATTCCTTGCTTAACTAGAAAATCTTTCGTAGCAAATGAAGCTGCAATAATAACGATTAGCTTTGCTGAGTCTTCAAAGCCTAGCTTGCCAAGATCTGCCGGTTTTATTTTTAACAAGCTTTTACCAAGCATTGTGTATCCTACACTTAGGCCTCCAATAACAGCAGAATGGTATACAAGGTTGGTAACAGTTTTTTCGGTGCTCATTTTTAAAAAATAAAATAATTATAATTAATAAAAAAAACATGAACAGCGATGATCTACTACAGCTACAGGGCAGCCTAAACCTTCCTGAACTTATGATTACAAATGATCAAGTTGATGACCAAGCTATTATGCCAAAAAAAGAAAGGCTGTATTCTTTGGCAGCATGTGGAAAAACAAAACAGTTCCTCGGAAATGAATTCAGCATAGAACAGATTCAACAAATGTCGCCACAAGACATTGTAAAGTATCATAACAGGTATGAAGCGCAACTGGGATCAAGAATGGTAAAAAGTGTCGGGCAAACGGTTCTTAGTTTGTACACTAAACTAGTAAGTAAATTTGCGCCTATTGATTCTGAACAAGACTTTATGTATGATTTAACGCAGGATCCAGTTTTAACAAAGTCATTAGAGTCTCTAGGGTGTGATCTGTATTACAGATTTGGAACATTATTGTCGCCAGCGATCGCGGGATTAATTACTTTTAATCATATAGATTTTGTTTCCCTTCAAAATGACCGAGCCAGAAAATCAGCATAATCAGAAAACACTGAATCAGGTGGAGAAAGCGACCAGTAAAAGGCCTCCTCATCCCGGGCGCGTTGCAGCAGGAAAAAGATTAGTAGAGTGGAACAGACAAAGAAAATTGTTACAATCGCAGAATATAACTCATAATGAAAATATAACACCGCCAACGCCAACAGTTGTTTCAATGCCAGCTATAAAAACACCAGAACAAGAACAAGTTGATTCAAGACCTATAACACCAAAGTCTTCATGGAATATTGAACTTAAAACAGTTGTCGCTTTGAGCGCCCTTGCTGCTGGGGGCGGTTATTACTGTTATAAAATATATAAACAGCGACAGCAAAAACCAAAGCAGTCAAAAAAATCTCAACCACTAAATACAGAAGCTGAACAAAAAAGCATGCCAGAACCGCCAACAACAAAAGAACATTTTGATCCATTTCAGATGCAATAATACTTTAAGAACTTAATAAATAATTATAAGTTAACTTGAATAATAACTTGGTTGTACTTAGAGGATGACTTAGTTATGATCTTGGGATGACTTGAGTAAGAACTTAGAAGTTACTTGGGGATGACTTGAGCAATAACTTAGAAGTGACTTGAGTAAGAACTTAGAAGTGACTTAAGTAAGAACTTGAGGATGACTTGAGGACGACTTAAGGACGACTTGAGTAAGAACTTAGAGGTGACTTGGGGTAACTTGAGTTAAGAACTTAGAGGTGACTTGGGGTAACTTGAGTTAAGAACTTAGAAGTGACTTGAGTGTGTGCATGCGTGGGGTGGGGGTGGGCGGGGTGGGGTGGGGTGTGTGCGCGCAACTTTGATTATTTATAAGAAACGGATGTTTAGAATATAATATAGTTATTATCAGTAAAACAACAAAACAACAACAATGATAACAGCATATATACAAACACGATTGCACGCGCACGCACACCCAAACACATCAATGGACTCTACACACTTGCATCGCTTCATTGATGCACACTTACCAGTTCTTGGTGTTCCCGATGTTGTTGCCTGATCCAACATTTTGAAACTAACTGCATGTCTCCAAGAACACGTAACTATAAACAGTGTCAATACCTTTTTTATATGTCAACAGCAAGAAATAATGTCACCGGTCAAACCAAAAGTAAATAGGTTGCACAGGTAGAAATATGTCACAGAACTTGCTTTAACATATATTTCTTAACTGCTGCCAGCAAAAATAATTCGCTTGCTCTGTCGCGCGAGCTCGCCCGCACAGTGTGACCCTCAGGTGTACGCAGTAAAACCCACCCCAATGTGACAGCCAACTGGAGGTGGAAAAGGTATGTGGCATTGTTTGGTTGTTGGCATTAACAACTAATTGACTGTGTGCTGTGTTCTGTGTAAACGAACACCTCTTGTCTGTGCCAAGTCGTAAGACCCTAGCATAGAAGAGCATAAATTAAGTGATCGGGTGTCAGCCTAATGACGGGTCTCTATAGCCTGCCGCTGCCTCGTGTCTGTCTGTCTGTTATGCAAAGTTGTGTAAACTTATAAAGATATAATGTAGGTAGAAACTAGCTGGAATAAGTGTGTGGATTTTATGTCAGAAATATAACACCGTTTTAAAAGACTTTAGAGAACAGTTAAAGACTGTAGTTTTATTTCACAGTAAAGACAGAAACTCATTTGATGAATGTATGCGTGAAAATGATGTTATTGAAAATGGTCAGGAAAAACGCAGGATTAAACAAAAACTAAAATCTGAAAAGTTTAGTAAATTAGTATTGAAAACGGACAATCCTACACAGTATGTTTGTTTGTAGGGTTTACTAGGAGAGAACTAATAAATGCCAATTCCTAGCTTAACCGCCCGAAACTGGTTGAGGGCGGTTAAGCTAGAACTGGCATTTATTAGTTCTCTCCATCCCTATATAAAATGAGGGAGAACAACGTGACGGAAGAGAGAGGAGGAAGAGAACACCATGAGAGAGAGAGAAGAACGGAGGAGAGAGGGAGGAGAGAAGAGTGAGCAGGACAGAGAAGGGTTGAGAAACACGTGGTCTGGGAGACAGAAGAGACAGCAAGGTCTTAGGGTAAAAGACAAGCTGAAAAGGAAAAGACTGAGTTTGAAACCCAGAGGTGGGTGAAAGGGACGAAGAAGAAGATTTCTACGTCGAGTTCCCAGAGACGACCATGAAGACCCAGTCCTGAAACCTGGAGCCAGTCAACCAAGGGCGTCACCCCCACCCAGTGCTGAAGAGAACTTAAAGTGACGTGTTTGAGAACTGTGGTGTAGTGTGAAAGTGTGGCTGTGTGTGTGTGGAAACCTAGCCAGGTAAGAAGCCATTTTATCATAACCCAGGATTAGGAAGTATTAATCTATTATGTTTTGATTAGTCCATTTTGTGTACTTGGATTTTCATGTGTAATTATAAGTAGCATAGAAACTGTATTTCGTGTTCTCAGTCGTGTTAGAAGAGAAATGAATGCGTGACATCCCATTCCCAGATTGAGGTGAATGTTTGGTGGATGCATGAGTGTGCATATGCGTGTATGAGTTCAGAGATAACCTTGATGTGTTAAGCCTGACTAATAATGCAGCAGCTTAGTGCACTTAAGCAATACCATCACGATTTCCCCATCCTGGACAATCTATAACACCTCTGCAACTTATACAATATCAGTGTTTTAAAACAAGACCTCATATTTCTGTAAGATTTAAAACTATGGTGAACACCGTGGCAACTGAACACCTAACACAAAGACGATCAGGTGAATTCATTTCAACTACTAGCCAGAATCTGTTCAAAAAGATTAGGAAATGTGGATGGCTCTCAGACAAACAAAACCCATTGTGCTGGCTCAGTAAATAAATGAGAATAAAAAATAAAAAAAAGAATCGTGCAAAATGCACCTGTATCCTTGTAGATGTCAGCAAGCCTATCACTCATCCCTGGAGGCAAGCTGAAGTGAAGATGGAGATCCACCTCTTACCTGCAAAGGTAAACTAATGCCAAGCGGTTTAAGCAGCTTTGATGTCCATGATCCTGTAGCCATGACAACCTTCTTGGTGTGGTATTGACATTTTGTGGTTGTCAAGGTAACCAGGGTTGTCCCGGGATGATGGCAGTGACGGGTTCTCCATCACGCAGCACCCCACCACACTGTTGGAACACTTTCTGCAACACAACAGAATCCGTCTGTTGTGTGGGAGTGTTCCCCACATGAACACAGTATAACACAGACTTACCCCACCACACTGTTGGAACACTTTCTGCAACACAACAGAATCCGTCTGTTGTGTGGGAGTGTTCACCACATAAACACAGTATAACATAGACTTACCCCACCACACTGTTGGAACACTCTCTGCAACACAACAGAATCCTTGTTGAGTCAGCATTAGACAGGCCTTTACAACCACTCTCATATCAGACCTTTACAACCACTCTCATATCAGACCTTTACAACCACTCTCATATCAGACCTTTACAACCACTCTCATGTCAAACCTTTACAACTACTCCAATATCAGACATTTACAACCACTCTCATATCAGACCTTTACAACCACTCTCATATCAGACCTTTACAACCACTCTCATATCAGACCTTTACAACCACTCTTTTGTGAAACCTTTACAACCACTCTCATATCAAACCTTTACAACCACTCTCATGTCAAACCTTTACAACCACACTCATATCAGACCTTTACAACCACTCTCATGTCAAACCTTTACAACCACTCCAATATCAGACATTTACAACCACTCTCATATCAGACCTTTACAACCACTCTCATATCAAACCTTTACAACCACACTCATATCAAACCTTTACAACCACTCTCTTATCAAACCTTCACAACCACTCTCATGTCAAACCTTTACAACCACTCTCATGTCAAACCTTTACAACCACTCTCACATCAAACCTTTGCAACCACTCTCATATCAAACCTTTACAATGTCAAACCTTTACAACCACTCTCACATCAAACTTTTACCACAACTGAGATGCCACAGAATGAGTGTGTGGTAGTAGTGCCACAGAATGAGTGGTGTGCTAGTGGTGCAACTGAGATGCCACAGAATGAGTGGTGTGGTAGTGGTGCAACTGAGATGCCACAGAATGAGTGGTGTGGTAGTAGTGCCACTGAGATGCCACAGAATGAGTGGTGTGGTAGTAGTGTCACAGAATGAGTGGTGTGGTACTAGTGCCACTGAGATGCCACAGAATGAGTGGTGTGGTAGTGGTGCCACTGAGATGCCACAGAATGAGTGTGTGGTAGTAGTGCCACTGAGATGCCACAGAATGAGTGGTGTGGTAGTGGTGCCACTGAGATGCCACAGAATGAGTGGTGTGGTAGTAGTGCCACTGAGATGCCACAGAATGAGTGGTGTGGTAGTAGTGCCACTGAGATGCCACAGAATGAGTGGTGTGGTAGTAGTGCCACTGAGATGCCACAGAATGAGTGGTGTGGTAGTGGTGCCACGGAGATGCCACAGAATGAGAGGTGTGTAGTAGTGCCACTGAGATGCCACAGAATGAGTGGTGTGGTAGTAGTGCCACTGAGATGCCACAGAATGAGTGGTGTGGTAGTAGTGCCACTGAGATGCCACAGAATGAGTGGTGTGGTAGTGGTGCCACAGAATGAGTGGTGTGGTAGTAGTGCCACTGAGATGCCACAGAATGAGTGGTGTGGTAGTAGTGTCACAGAATGAGTGGTGTGGTAGTAGTGCCACAGAATGAGTGGTGTGGTAGTAGTGTCACAGAATGAGTGGTGTGGTAGTATGCCACTGAGATGCCACAGAATGAGTGGTGTGGTAGTAGTGCCACTGAGATGCCACAGAATGAGTGGTGTGGTAGTAGTGCCACTGAGATGCCACAGAATGAGTGGTGTGGTAGTAGTGCCACTGAGATGCCACAGAATGAGTGGTGTGCTAGTAGTGCCACTGAGATGCCACAGAAAGGCAATACAGATAAAGAAAGACTTCTGTTCGCTTTTGGGGGAGCATTGCCTCCTTTGTTAAAACTACATCGACCTCCCTGTAATGATCCCAGCCTTTCAGCACTCTGAAAATAATTACTGAGAGACTCCAATGCACCAGATTAAAAACTAGGGACACAAAGAAATATCAATGAACAACGAAGATATAAAAAGAGCTAGAAAAAAGCAGATTCCATTTCTTTAATACAGACAACAAACCTTAACCTGTTCATTTTCATGTCCTACCTGAAAGGCAGCCAAAGCTTTATTTCACCTGTTCATTTTCATGTCCTACCTGAAAGACAGCCAAAGCTTTATTTCACCTGTTCATTTTCATGTCCTACCTGAAAGGCAGCCAAAGCTTTATTTCACCTGTTCATTTTCATTTCCTACCTGAAAGGCAGCCAAAGCTTTATTTCACCTGTTCTTTTCATGTCCCACCTGAAAGGCAGCCAAAGCTTTATTTCACCTGTTCGTTTTCATGTCCTACTTGAAAGGCAGCCAAAGCTTTATTTCACCTGTTCATTTTCATGTCCTACCTGAAAGGCAGCCAAAGCTTTATTTCACCCGTTCATTTTCATGTCCTACCTGAAAGGCAGCCAAAGCTTTATTTCACCAGTTCATTTTCATGTCCCACCTGAAAGGCACCCAAAGCTATAATTTATTTCACCTGTTCATTTTTATGTCCTACCTGAAAGGCAGCCAAAGCTTTATTTCACCTGTTCACTTTCATGTCCTACCTGAAAGGCAGCCAAAGCTTTATTTCACCTGTTCACTTTCATGTCCTACCTGAAAGGCAGCCAAAGCTTTATTTCACCTGTTCATTTTCATGTCCTACCTGAATGGCAGCCAAAGCTTTATTTCACCTGTTCATTTTCATGTCCTACCTGAAAGGCAGCCAAAGCTTTATTTCACCTGTTCATTTTCATGTCCTACCTGAAAGGCAGCCAAAGCTTTATTTCACCTGTTCACTTTCATGTCCTACCTGAAAGGCAGCCAAAGCTTTATTTCACCTGTTCACTTTCATGTCCTACCTGAAAGGCAGCCAAAGCTTTATTTCACCTGTTCATTTTCATGTCCTACCTGAAAGGCAGCCAAAGCTTTATTTCACCTGTTAACTTTCATATCCTACCTGAAAAACAGCCAAAGCTTTATTTCACCTGTTCATTTTCATGTCCTACCTGAAAGGCAGCCAAAGCTTTATTTCACCTGTTCATTTTCATGTCCTACCTGAAAGGCAGCCAAAGCTTTATTTCACCTGTTCATTTTCATGTCCTACCTGAAAGGCAGCCAAAGCTTTATTTCACTTGTTCATTTTCATGTCCTACCTGAAAGGCAGCCAAAGCTTTATTTCACCTGTTCACTTTCATGTCCTACCTGAAAGGCAGCCAAAGCTTTATTTCACCTGTTCACTTTCATGTCCTACCTGAAAGGCAGCTAAAGCTTTATTTCACCTGTTCACTTTCATGTCCTAACCTGAAAGGCAGCCAAAGCTTTATTTCAACCTGTTCACTTTCATGTCCTACCTGAAAGGCAGCCAAAGCTTTATTTCACCTGTTCATTTTCATGTCCTACCTGAAAGGCAGCCAAAGCTTTATTTCACCTGTTCACTTTCATGTCCTACCTGAAAGGCAGCCAAAGCTTTATTTCACCTGTTCACTTTCATGTCCTACCTGAAAGGCAGCCAAAGCTTTATTTCACCTGTTCACTTTCATGTCCTACCTGAAAGGCAGCCAAAGCTTTATTTCACCTGTTCACTTTCATGTCCTACCTGAAAGGCAGCCAAAGCTTTATTTCACCTGTTCATTTTCATGTCCTACCTGAAAGGCAGCCAAAGCTTTATTTCACCTGTTCACTTTCATGTCCTACCTGAAAGGCAGCCAAAGCTTTATTTCACCTGTTCATTTTCATGTCCTACCTGAAAGGCAGCCAAAGCTTTATTTCACCTGTTCACTTTCATGTCCTACCTGAAAGGCAGCCAAAGCTGTATTTCCCCTGTTCACTTTCATGTCCTACCTGAAAGGCAGCCAAAGCTTTATTTCACCTGTTCATTTTCATGTCCTACCTGAAAGGCAGCCAAAGCTTTATTCACCTGTTCACTTTCATGTCCTACCTGAAAGGCAGCCAAAGCTTTATTTCACCTGTTCACTTTCATGTCCTACCTGAAAGGCAGCCAAAGCTTTATTTCACCTGTTCACTTTCATGTCCTACCTGAAAGGCAGCCAAAGCTTTATTTCACCTGTTCACTTTCATGTCCTACCTGAAAGGCAGCCAAAGCTTTATTTCACCTGTTCACTTTCATGTCCTACCTGAAAGGAGGCCAAAGCTTTGTTTCACCTGTTCACTTTCATGTCCTACATGAAAGGCAGCCAAAGCTTTATTTCACCTGTTCACTTTCATGTCCTACCTGAAAGGCAGCCAAAGCTTTATTTCACCTGTTAACTTTCATGTCCTACCTGAAAGGCAGCGAAAGCTTTATTTCACCTGTTCACTTTCATGTCCTACCTGAAAGGCAGCCAAAGCTTTGTCGGCCCGGAGAACTCCAGCCTTGGGATCCAGGAGGCCAGCCATGTGGGATGAATAGGACAGCATAGGATAGCGCTCAGCCAGCTGACTGGCCGACAGCTGCTCAAACTCCACTCCATGACGTTCCATGGCTGAGGTGGTGGAGGTCAGAAACTGACCGTTCTCAACACCAACATTGAGGACTCCACACTGCCTGATTTGGAATAGCGTGGTTAAATTTAGGTTCACCTCTTTGCATTGAGAATGACATTAGATGAGAATAATTTAGGGCAGGGGTATGAGGGTGAAAGAGGAGGCTATTGCATGTTGCTTTATACTCCATATGTGTGTGGTGTGGTGTGTGTGTGTGTGTGTGTGTGCGTGCGTGCGTGCGTGCGTGCGTGCGTGCGTGGTGTGTGTGTGTGTGTGATTCATTTAACATCTTTCCCACTAATCGTGATATTAGATGAAGTGTGTGGTGTGTGTGTGTGTGTGTGCGTGCGTGCGTGCGTGCGTGCGTCGTGCGTGCGTGCGTCGTGCGTGCGTGCGTGCGTGCGTGCGTGCGTGTGTGTGTGTGCATATACTGTATTCATGACTGAGTTGGTTTGTCAACGTAGTTGTAGAAGTATCCAAAAATGAGAGCTTTAAAAGACTGTACATTGGTTCAAAAAATTTACAAGCTCATGTGTGGATTACACTTACAGATAACATAATCCATCCATCACATATATTTGTTCTGATGACAATGAAAAGACATATACATTAATATGCCTTCTACCATTCAGTTCAGTTCAGTTCAGTGGTTTATTTAACGTCTGTTCACCATTGATGATATTAGACGAAAAATAATTTAAAAAGTCATCTCTAACTAACAAAGCTTAACCTCAAAGATAAAAAATAACAACAAGAACTTTTTGAATTAGTGGTAAAAATAGACACGCATCAAAGCAACTTGGCAATTTCAGATCGTGCGATAATAGTAGCAATGTTTATGATAGAAGGGCTGGACAATATTTGACTGATATCTTGGACGTTGATATCAATAGAATGTTCCTTATAAATTGGAGTTAAGACCGAACATTCTATCAACAAATGATGCACTGAAATAGGCTTACCACAAGTACAAAAAACATGGCAAGAATATTTTGTGTTCCATGCATTTAACTTCTACCATGCATGCATACACATGCGCATTTTATAAACAAGCACCTGAGCGATTTTTACATCCACCCATTCCTCAAACCCAATCATGCACACACACACACACACACACACACACACACACACACACACACACACACACACACACAGACACACACACACACACACACACAGTGTAAACACCTACACGTGTACACATCAGAAAAAAACAAAAGATTCAACTTTTGCAATCATGGGCAGCATGTGAAAAAAAAGAAAAGCAGTTTCACAAAAATCAGATAAGCTTTTCTGATTTCATTCACTAGACGCTCTTGTAACTATTCGAGAATGTGACTTTGTTAGTCTAGGCAAACCTCCAGGCACACATGCACCTTACTTGAACAGTTGGACGGCAGCCTCTCTGGCCAGTGCATGCCAGAGAGGGAAGGCCTCCAGCATCATCCGTGTGTAGAAATCCTGTTTATAGGTATAGCGAATGATGCGTGTCTGACCATGAGAGCTTCCACGACTATGAGGCAGAGGAAACTGGCGACATAACAGAACATTTGTTGCTGAGACAACAGTGGGAAAACTAGCAACAAACAAACAAAGCATAGGAAAAACCCAAATTCACATTGCACTGTGCAGTAATTGTAACACTACAACATGAAAGTAGGTTAGTTCCCTTTCTATTGTATGAGTAAACATGGCGTTTTCCTGGTGTTGATGCATTTGGTCAGTGATTTGAAACTGGTGTTCTCTGTGGTGTGGAGCTGATCCAAGTTCCTCATTCAGACAAGACTGGCAATATATGTCATATTTGCTGCTGAAAAAGGTTCTGATGGAATTTGAATCTGAATTCAAGGTGCTTTATGCTCCAAGTGTGCATTGCATTCAGTCTTTGTTGTTGAGGAATGCTGACCAGACGGATAAACCCATTCCTGGCCAAGCAGACAGGGGCCAACAATTTAATTAATTCATTTGAATATTGCTCACATACCTCATGTTTGTATAGGTTTGGGAAAAAAAGAGTTTCCCTTATGAAAACAAGTATTCATTTATTATTATGAACTGATTGAAATGATTTTGGAACTACAAATGCTAAAAACACACACACTGATCTCATAGCAGTGTAGACAGAACAGCTCACCATTAGGTCACTGGCATTCTACACACAATCCAACAGTCACCGGCATTCTTCAGACAATCCAACAGTCACTGGCATTCTTTAGACAATCCAACAGTCACTGGCATTCTTCAGACAATCCAACAGTCACCAGCATTCTTCAGACAATCCAACAGTCACCGGCATTCTTTAGACAATCCAACAGTCACTGGCATTCTTCACACAATCCAACAGTCACTGGCATTCTTCACACAATCCAACAGTCACCAGCATTCTTCAGACAATCCAACAGTCCAGGGGTTAAAGGCAGGGAGTCTTCATTCAAGGGTCTTTGTGGAGAGGTTTCATTGTAGTTCTACACTGTATAAGTGCTCAGGTATCCTGACAGCAGAAACCGCTACACAACACACTGACAACAATGACAGAATAAGTGTACATAAGTGCTCGGGTATCCTGACAGCAGAAACCGCTACACAACACACTGACAACAATGACAGAGAACAAGTGTACATAAGGGCTCAGGTATCCTGACAGCAGAAACCACTACACAACACACTGAGAACAATGACAGAACAAGTGTACATAAGTGCTCGGGTATCCTGACAGCAGAAACCGCTACACAACACACTGACAACAATGACAGAGAACAAGTGTACATAAGTGCTCAGGTATCCTGACAGCAGAAACCGCTACACACCACACTGACAACAATGACAGAACAAGTGTACATAAGTGCTCAGGTATCCTGACAGCAGAAACCGCTACACAACACACTGAGAACAATGACAGAACAAGTGTACATAAGTGCTCAGGTATCCTGACACCAGAAACCGCTACACAACACACTGAGAACAATGACAGAGAACAAGTGAGAACAATGACAGAGAACAAGTGTACATGAATACCTGTTCCAGAAGCAGAGTCTTCTGTCCAAGCTTGGCCAAGCTGTAGGCCGACGCACTGCCCTCCACACCAGCTCCGATCACAATGACATCGTACACCTCTGAAGTCATTCTTGTCCACGTCCCAAATCTGCTGACAATGCATGAATGCACGGACTGCATACAGACAGTTCTACCATTGCGAACATGTACACACATACACACCATCTTGCGATACAATTAATACCACACACACACCACATGAGTGTGTGTGTGTGTGTGTGTGTGTGTGTGTGTGTGTGTGTGTGTGTGTGTGTGTGTGTGTGTGTGTGTGAGTGACTGAGGGAGTGAGTGAGTGTGTGTGTGTGTGTGTGTGTGTGTGTGTGTGTGTGTGGTATGATACACACACCCACATTCAATTCTCATGCAACACTCCATCTGCATTTAGAAAACACTGACATCTGTTACAATCTTTTGGTTATCTCTTATTTAGGAACCATTCAACCTACGACCCAGTGATTGCATGGTCACCTGTTTTTACACAACTGACAGTATAGATTTCCGACCACCTCTGCCATTGTTTGTCTAAATGGGGACAGTGACCCTGTTGTCATGCAAATGTATAATTATGTGAGATGTCTGTCTGTGCATGTACTTGAGGGCGAGTGGCTTGTTAGGATATGAGGATTGGTGCATATGTGTGCACGTACGTGCGTGTGTGTGTGTGTGTGTGTGTGTGTGGTGTGTGTGTGTGTGTGTGTGTGTGTGTGTGTGTGTGTGTGTACTTGCAAGCATGCATACGTGTGTGTGTGAGTGTGTGTGCATGCTTGTGCATGCATGCACATGCATTTGCATGTAAATGTGGTTCTCTGCGTGTTATCCTGTGCATGAGCATGTTATGTACACATGTGCATGCGTTTCTGTTTATACTAATTTCAAATCGCGATGATCATTAGTGCAGTGTGAATCTGTGACTTTGCCATTTGCAGTGAATAATCAATGTAAGAGATGTACACATTGATTACATGACGTAACAGATGTACATATTGATTACACAATGTAAGAGATGTACATCTTGATTACATAATGTAAGAGATGTACATCTTGATTACACAATGTAAGAGATGTACATCTTGATTACACAATGTAAGAGATGTACATCTTGATTACACAATGTAAGAGATGTACATCTTGATTACACAATGCAAGAGATGTACATCTTGATTACACATAGGAGGTGTCCAAATTTAAGACCTCATGATATGTCACTGTCTTGCCAACATGAAATCAAGTAAAACAAGTGCATGCTGGTCCATCGCAGAACTTCACAATAACACACTATTGTCCATTCAAAGAGCTTGACATACTGTTAAGATTCACTAGCATCATAAAGGAGCCTAACTGGCCAGGTCAGTTTGGTATCAGACTCTTGTTCCTAAATGGCCAGGTCAGTTTGGTATCAGACTCTTGTTCCTAACTGGCCAGGTCAGTTTGGTATCAGACTCTTGTTCCTAACTGGCCAGGTCAGTTTGGTATCAGACTCTTGTTCCTAACTGGCCAGGTCAGTTTGGTATCAGACTCTTGTTCCTAACTGGCCAGGTCAGTTTGGTATCAGACTCTTGTTCCTAAATGGCCAGGTCAGTTTGGTATCAGACTCTTGTCCCTAACTGGGCAGGTCAGTTTGGTATCAGACTCTTGTTCCTAAATGGCCAGGTCAGTTTGGTATCAGACTCTTGTTCCTAACTGGCCAGCTGAGTTTGATATTAGACTCTTGTTCCTAACTGGCCAGGTGAGTTTGGTGTCAGACTCTTGTTCCTAACTGGCCAGGTGAGTTTGGCATCAGACTCTTGTTCCTAAATGGCCAGGTCAGTTTGGCATCAGACTCTTGTTCCTAAATGGCCAGGTCAGTTTGGTATCAGACTCTTGCCCCTAACTGGCCAGGTCAGTTTATTATCAGACTCCTGTCCCTAGGTCTGGGGTTTGATTCCCGCTCCATGCAGTCAGGTTGAAGAAGGTTTTCTCTTTGGAATCAGCGTCTGCAACCCCCCCCCCCCCCCCCCCCTCCTCTCCTCCCCCCCTTCCCGGTCATTTGACTGAGACTCTGAATTGAGGTCCCAAGCGTCAACACAAGCATGAGAAATGTTGCACACACATTAAATCTGAGTCCACCTATCCCAGGACAGTAGGCCATCATGTGCCAGTGGATGAATGACATGTAAATACAAGATGCAAAGCATATAAACGTACTCCCAGTTTATCTTGAATACTCGTGAGATATTCCATAAAGAGGAAAAACCGTTAGGGGGCGTTATAGCCGTTAGTAACGGCTTTTCAGGTAAACATCAGTCATCATCTGTGACCCATAATGAACATACCTACAAATTTTCACGAAGATCGGCCAAGTACTTTCTGAGATTTTCCATAAAGGAGAAAACCGTTAATGGCCATTATAGCCGTTAGTAACGGATATAACGGTAAAATAAAACATCGGGCATGATCCGTGACCCATAATGAACAAACCTTCAAATTTTCAGAAAGATCGGCTAGGTACTTTCTGAGATATTCCATAAAAAAACGTTATGGGCCATTAGTAACGGCTATAACGGTAAAATAACCTATCAGGCATGATCCGTGACCCATAATGAACATACCTACAATTTTTTTTAGAAAGATCGGCCAAGTACTTTCTAAAATATTCCATAAAGAAGAAAAACCGTTAGTAACGGCTATAACGTTGAAATAACAAATCGGGCATCATCCGTGACCCATAATGAACATACTTACAAATTTTCAGAAAGATCGGCCAAGTACTTTCTGAGATATTTCATAAAGAAGGAAAACCGTTATGGGCCGTTATGGCCGTTAGTAACGGCTATAACGGTGAAATAGCACATTGGGCATGATCTGTGACCCATTATGAACATGGCTACAAATTTTCAGAGAGATTGGCCAAGTGCTTTCTGAGATATTCCATAAAGAAGGAAAACCGTTATGGGCTGTTACAGCCGTTAGTAACGGCTATAACGGTAAAATAATACATCAGGCATCATCTTTGACCCATAATGAACATACCTACAAATTTTCAGAAAGATCGGCCCAGTAGTTTTGTCTGGAGCGAGTGGAACACGTTTTGACCAGGGACACACAGACACACAGACAGACAGCATTTCTTCGTTCCCATTGTAAAGTACTCCCTGTTCTACAAGAACTGGGTGAAAGGGTGATGGGGTGGGGAGGTGGGGGGTGGCCATGGGTGAAGGGGTAATGGGGTGGGGGGTGAAGAAGAGGAGAAATATTCTAACGGCAGCATCATTGACGTTATCAGTATAACACAAACTTTCTGGGATGGAAGAGGAGTATTGTCTTTATTGGTCTCAATTGGAAAGTAGGCCTCTTTCGTCTTTTGACATTCTACAGTTTGCTGCTTAGAATCCAGTACTCATCGTTCTACTGTTTGCTGCTTAGAATCCAGTACTCATCGTTCTACTGTTTGCTGCTTAGAATCCAGTACTCATCGTTCTACTGTTTGCTGCTTAGAATCCAGTACTCATCGTTCTACTGTTTGCTGCTTAGAATCCAGTACTCATCGTTCTACTGTTTGCTGCTTGGAATCCAGTACTCATCGTTCTACTGTTTGCTGCTTGGAATCCAGTACTCATCGTTCTACTGTTTGCTGGTTAGAATCCAGTACTCATCGTTCTACTGTTTGCTGCTTAGAATCCAGTGCTCATCGTTCTACTGTTTGCTGCTTAGAATCCAGTACTCATCGATCTACTGTTTGCTGGTTAGAATCCAGTACTCATCATCTCCCTTTCACCTTTTGACATTCTACTGCTTACTGGTTAGAATCCAGATCATTATTATTATTATCGTTATGATGATGATTATTATTATTGTTTATAGCCTAGCTGACCATGGGGAGCAATATCAAAGGCTGCCATCTTGTCAAACTCAATTATACACACGGGTGTTAAAAATGAATGAAGAAATAAATAATCAAACAAAGCAAAACATTCTTTGAAAGACATGATCTAAAACACACCAAAATTGATCTAATTGCAAAGTGAGATGACTGCAGGCGGAAATCTAAACAAATCTTAAATAAATGTTAGCGAAACGCCCAGAGAAACGTGGACAAACGAGTCACAAGACAGAACACAACGCGTTTCGACCTCTTAGGCCTTCTTCAGGTGAGTCACAAACGAATAAAATAACGAAAATTCACTTAGCTTTGATCGCTTCAGAGTTCAGCGCAAGAGTTCAACGCCTTCTTCCTTGCGCTGAACTCTGAAGCGATCTGAAGCGATCAAAGCTAAGTGAATTTTCGTTTTATTCGTTTGTGACTCACCTGAAGAAGACCTAAGAGGTCGAAACGCTTTGTGTTTTGTCTTGTGACTCGTTTGTCCACGTTTCTCTGGGCGGTTCGCTAACATTTATTTAATTTTTGTTTACACCAAAATTGTTTAAAATTCTTTCTACCACAAAATCTTAGATCAGATGGACACGTGCACACACTGAGGAGATAAAAACATAGAAAAAAAAATGGCTAACTGGACTGAGCAAGCTGCCTGTCCATGTTATCAGAAACACAAGTTAAATGGAAAATGTGTCATGACTGTTTACCTAAAAGCAGTAACTGCAAGGAGAGAGAGAGAGAGAGAGAGAGAGAGAGAGAGAGAGAGAGAGAGATCTTCACCCTTCAAATACTCCCCTAACCAATGACCCTCATAAAAATACAATCATGGATAAAATAAGTGTATTCATTTGAAATACCAACACTTACCTCTTGCAGCCATATACATGCACGCAGTTTGAAATCTTCCTTCCAACTCAAATTCTCTGGGTCAAGGTGATTCACCCAGCCAGAAGCAAACGTGCGTTGCTGACCCAGCATATTCTTGGCTATTTATTTTTGTCGCAGTTGGATATTTCACTCTGCATGAGTACGCTATCAATTCCCATTTCAGCTTTGTGTGTGCGCGTGCGCGCGCGCGCGCGTGTGTGTGTGTGTGTGTGTGCAAGTGAATGTAAAACAGATAATGCACATGTGTGTGTGTGTGTGTGTGTGTGTGTGTGTGTGTGTGTGTGTTTGTGTGTGTGTAAGAGTGTAAGTGAATGCGAGCATGCCCTTGTTTGCATGCATGTGTGTGTATATACTGTATATACTTGCCTGCGAGTGTGTCTGTATGTGCCTGTGTGCAAGCCAGCAGAATGAATGCGGGTGTGTATATATATCCTTGCCTGCGAGTGTGTCTATATGTGCCTGTGTGCAAGCCAGCAGAATGAATACGCGTGTGTGCACGAGAAAGTATGTGTATGTATATGATGAACTTTGATGAAACATTGCCTGCTTATCTTTCCAACACACTTGTCACTTATCAACCCTCTTGCACTCTCCGCTCTAGCAGTGACAAACTTCTCAAGCTTCCCCGCATGAAACTGAAATCCTTTGGCCAACGTTCTTTCAGTTATCAAGCCCCCCTTGTCTGGAACTCCCTCCCCTCCCAGCTCCGCTCTTCGCAGACTCTCTCTGCGTTCAAATCTGCTCTCAAAACGCATCTCTTTCAGAAGTCTTTTTGTCTTTCTTCATAGCGTACGAGTTAATGCGTGTTTCCCATGCATTCTCCATCCTTTTGCCTCTTGTATGTGCACACGCGCTTCCGTGCCTGAATGCTTGTGTGCTTTTGCGTGTGTGTGTTTCGTGTGTGTGCGTTTACGCGCGTGGGTTTTTTGTTGTTTCGTGTTGAGTTTGCCCTTTGTGTGTGTGTGTATGTGTGCGTGTGCGTGTGGGTGCTCCCTTCTGCATGTTTTATATTGTATCCTGTGCAGTGTTCACGAAATTGGAGGCGGGTGGGGGGTGGGGTGGGGATGGGGGTTGGTTCTTTTCTTCTATTCCCAAATTCTTGTCGAGCGTTGTTCATATAATGTCGTGTGTGTGGGGTGGCGGTGTGTGTGTGTGTGTGTGGGGGGGGGGGGGGGGGGGGGGGGGGGGGGGGGGGGGGGGGGGATAGAGTGGGGGGGGGGGGGGGTGTGGCTTGTGCATCTGTTTTAGTGCTTGCTTTGTGACCTATTGTTTTGATGCCTTTTTCCCAATATTGTGAAATGTTTATGGAAACTTTTATTTTTCCTGTATTGTAAAGCGCTCTGAGGATGAGTCTTCTCTCATCGAAGAGCGCTATATAAGCTCTATTATTATTATTTTATGTGGGATGATTCTCACGGCTGAGAATGGGACAGAGCCTGGCACTATAAGCTGTTTATCTCATAAACTCAACCATCAGAACACAG
>CM031621.1:1411047-1467222 GCA_018398815.1 Conus ventricosus | reverse complement strand
GTTTTTTAATCGGCGGATGCGTTTTTAATACTGCCGGCAAGTTGATGCGGATCTAGTTGCATTTTTGCCTCCACCAGGGCATTCACTTTGGGTTGGGAGGTGGTGGACTTGCTACCACCAGAATTGACAGATCTTACTTGCAATGTCTTTGAAAACATGAATTCATCAGTCTGGCAGCAGACTGACCGAGTAGGGACTGTGGGAACTTTCTTTACAGCCGAAGCATAGGAAGAAGCTGTCGGCGTCTGACTGCCCACAACCTGTTTCCGGGCTTCAAAAACGAGATCTTCTTTTCCGTTTTGATGCGTTGTATAGCAGATTCTTGAATCCAAAGAGGACAGTTTCGTGAAGAGGAGGGATGGTCGCCACCGCAGTTAGCACAATGTGCCGGATCATGACACGGCCCATCATGGTTGCCTTGCAGCAAATACCACACCCCTCCTGCCCAGAACAGCGGTCCCTGACATGGCCAAACCTCTGGCACCTGAAGCATCTCAACGGGGACGGCACATACAGCTGAACACAAACATTCAGGTAGCCTACTTTGATGACCGGAGGCAGCACAGGTTGCAGAATGTCAGAAAGAGGGTGTTGGTGGCCACTCTTTCTGCACCCTTCTTTACCGTCACCCTGCGCACCTCCGTCACAACCCTGGGACGCCAGCTCCGATTTGATCTCTGCCTCTGAGACACCAGATAAATCCTGGCAGCGAATCACGCCTTTCAATGAATTCAATTGTTTGTGGGGAGTCACCTTGATCTCCCTGTCCACTAGTTTTGTTGCTTTTAGCAGCTGTTCAGATTGTTTTTGTGATTTACATTGAATAAGAAACGAGCCATTCCTCAACCTCTTGATGGACCGAGGGTCACCTGCTATACCTTGAAAGCCCTTTTGTATGGCAAAAGGGCTCAGAGCTAAAAGGGGGTCTTTCCTGCTCCGTCCCCTCCATCACGAGCCAGGAAGCCCAGAAACCTGTCTTCTGTCTAACCTCTGTATCGGAATCACTGTCTGTTTGACAATCCCCTGAAATAGGGGATGCTGCCTTCCTCTTCCTTTTGGGGGAATGTTTTTGGAAAAAGCCATATTGTGTTTATTATGCTTCATCTCTCCCTTACCCACCCACCTTGGAGTCCAACTAAGGGCCAGGGCCAAGAAACCAATGTCTTGACCCCTTCCAGGGTTCGGGAGAGATATACGACAAACAGAAACTACCAACCCTATCCCCCCTGATCATGCTCAACTCCCGGGAACAGAGAGCTGAGCACTGCAGGGGTTTACTTGGCCAGCAGGGAAACTGCCTGTCTTGACCCAGCCCCAAAAAGGGAGCCGATTAGTACACCCGGGCCAAAGTGTACTTCCTGTCTAGGAGAGGTTCGAGCCAAAGTGATGTGTTGAGAGCGCTGGCCCTCTCAATCACCAGGATCTCATCCCCCTTCGACACAGGTCGCACCGCACGGCAAACGCGGCGGATCTTAAGGAGACCACAGAGAGAAAAGGAGTGTGGAAAAGAAGACTTGAAGGGGAGACGAAGAGAGAAAAGGGCCAAATAAGGAAGGCAGAAAACAAGAAAAGGAGAAAGGCGGGTTACTCTTAGTCAGAATCCTCACCCTTAGCCTATCTGACATGGGAAGCCCTACCAGGGGCATCAACTCCTTACCACGTTATGCTTAGGCCAGACAGCATCTTGGCTTTTCGGACCTAGAAGCAGTTTTTTAAAAAAAAACCAGCCTATCTTAAAGTATTGATGCCCCCGCCAGCAAAGCCTAAGGGGTCACTGGACCGCGCAAGCCCTCCGACCACGACAAGGTCGCAACCCCTGGAGGGGGGTCTCAACAAGAATGACACCAAATCATTCTGGCTTTAAGTAAAGGAAGCACAACCCTTCTGGAGTGGCCCCCACCCAAGAAGAACAGCAAACTGATTGGTAACATCCAGTACAAAACTGTTTCCATCTCCTGAACCAGTTAAGCCCATACTTACAAAAGCCACCTTCAAAACCTAAAACCTCCACTCATGAACATTGAGCCCATCTCTTTTAAAGTTCCTGGTGTGGCAAAGCTGCAGCACAACTTTCAAGCCCAGTAAAGCTACCAGCCCAACAACATTCTTAATGTCATCCCCAAACCTCGCTGACTCAACTGCCCCCAACTTTACTCTCATCTTTCAATTTTTCCTCAATACTGGATGCTTTCCAAAACACTACCTTGGAGACAGTCACCTGCGCTTTTAAGAATGGTGACCATCGCTGTTGAGGAAACTATTGCTCAATTTCTGTAACCTCTTCATCCTGTACGCTGCTGGATTTTCGAAGGCCTTTGAAGCCATGCCCCACAAAACTGGCTTTGTCCATTCCTGGCTTAGCTGCTTCCTTTCAGAACATACTCCTGAACAGGGAACTATATCCTCTCCATGTCCATCGACTCTGGAGTGAGGCCCAGTTTCACTCTGCCACACCCCTGACCTCCAGGACCAGTCAATTCCTGAGTGAGTCCTTCTGATAATGACTGCCTCATCACTGACCTCCAGGACCAGTCAATTCCTGAGTGAGTCCTTCTGATGATGACTGCCTTATCACTGACCTCCAGGACCAGTCAATTCCTGAGTGAGTCCTTCTGATGACTGCCTTATCACTGACCTCCAGGACCAGTCAATTCCTGAGCGAGTCCTTCTGATAATGACTGCCTCATCACTGACCTCCAGGACCAGTCAATTCCTGAGTGAGTCCTTCTGATAATGACTGCCTCATCACTGACCTCCAGGACCAGTCAATTCCTAAGCGAGTCCTGATGATGATGACTGCCTCATCACTGACCTCCAGGACCGGTCAATTCCTAAGTGAGTCCTGATAATGACTGCCTCATCACTGACCTCCAGGACCGGTCAATTCCTAAGTGAGTCCTTCTGATAATGACTGCCTCATCACTGACCTCCAGGACCAGTCAATTCCTGAGTGAGTCCGATGATGACTGCCTTATCACTGACCTCCAGGACCAGTCAATTCCTAAGTGAGTCCTTCTGATAATGACTGCCTCATCACTGACCTCCATGACCAGTCAATTCCTGAGTGAGTCCTTCTGATGATGACTGCCTCATCACTGATTTTTAGGACCACTCAATTCCTAAGTGAGTCCTTCTGATAATGACTGCCTCATCATTGACCTCCAGGACCAGTCAATTCCTAAGCGAGTCCTGATGATGATGACTGCCTCATTACTGACCTCCAGGACCGGTCAATTCCTAAGTGAGTCCTTCTGATGATGACTGCCTCATCACTGACCTCCAGGACCAGTCAATTCCTGAGTGAGTCCTTCTGATGATGACTGCCTTATCACTGACCTCCAGGACCAGTCAATTCCTGAGTGAGTCCTTCTGATGATGACTGCAAGATCACTGACCTCCAGGACCAGTCAATTCCTAAGTGAGTCCTTCTGATGATGACTGCCTCTTATCGACAGGGTGATCAGCAGCCTCACTGACAGTGACTATAATGCCCTACTGAAGAACCTGGAGCTGTAGACAGACTGATGAGATATGTGTTCCAGTGAAAAACTGAAAAATCAAAGACCCATTGTCTGTTGTAAAGGGGTCATTGAAGTGTGTGAGAAGTGTTAGTTTGAATGTTCAGCTAATGCCTCAAACAACAGCAATAATGAATTATTATAAAAAATCAAAACTGGATTTTAAAAAAGGAAGAAATGTACAGTTTCAAATAGTGGGTATGTACTGGTTTAGAAGTTCTATGTGTCTGTTGGCATGATCCCTGGCTCTTTGCCGCTATCACTGTTTGCTTGTTTGAAGCCGTCTGGCCACCCCACCATCTGGCTCACTCAACCTCTTCACAGCAGGTTGAAAAATCAACATTTTCAACGTGGATGTCATACTTACCCTCAATATAGTTCATTTTTTCTTTGGAATGGTTGGGGGTGGGGGTGGGGGTGGGGGTGGGAGGTGACGGTGCTGTAGGTGGAGGAGGAGGGCATGTTTCCTTATTTTGCAATTAATCTGCCAAAGGAAATTTTCAGGACTGGTGCCATTCAAATACACTATGTGCAGTGTTAACAGTGACTGGCTGAATGGACTGTGGTGTCATTCAAATACACTGTGTGCAGTGTTTGACAGTGACTGGCTGAATGGACTGTGGTGTCACTCAAATACACTGTGTGCTTGACTGGCTGAATGGATTGTGGTGTCACTCAAATACACAATGTGCAGTGTTGACAGTCACTGGCTGAATGGATTGTGGTGTCACTCAAATACACAATGTGCAGTGTTGGCTACTGGCTGAATGGATTGTGGTGTCACACAAATACACTGTGTGCAGTGTTGACAGTGACTGGCTGAATGGACTGTGGTGTCACTCAAATACACTGTGTGCAGTGTTAACAGTGACTGGCTGAATGGACTGTGGACACTGTCACTCAAATACACTGTGTGCAGTGTTGACAGTGACTGGCTGAATGGACTGTGGTGTCACTCAAATACACTGTGTGCAGTGTTGACTACTGGCTGAATGGATTGTGGTGTAGTTCAAATACACAATGTGCAGTGTTGACAGTGACTGGCTGAATGGACTGTGGTGTCACTCAAATACACTGTGTGCAGTGTTGACAGTGACTGGCTGAATGGACTGTGGTGTCACTCAAATGCACTGTGTGCAGTGTTAACAGTGACTGGCTGAATGGACTGTGGTGTCACTCAAATACACTGTGTGCAGTGTTGACAGTGACTGGCTGAAAGTGGATGTGGATGGGGTGAAAACTGTCACAAGAAATGTTTACGCACTGAACCAAGATATGCTTTTAGTTTATTAAAACAGACGAAAGGAAACCAGTTTTATAAGACCATAGAATGAAATTTGACTGTGTGAATATTTTCACTGTACCCACAACCTCACAGCTTCCAATTTACTTCATTAATTCTTAAAAATCTAATCTGTCAATGGCCTAGGGTGCATCCCACAAATGAACACTGACTGACAATGTGAGCCTGGCACTTATCCTGCCTCCACCCTCTTTATATCACATCATACTAATGTCAGTCTTCATCAGCCTCTTCTTTGGAATCCAAGCTCAGAAAACCTAAACTGGTCCAATACCATCAATGCAGTCACAAAATAGCCACCTTTAGCTTAGGACTTTTCTTCACCGTAATCCTAGAGGCTGCCTCATTACCTGGAAATACACTAATTTCCTGGACTCAGTTCGACCTCCACTTGAATCTGGAGCAATCATCTGGGACTAGTGTCACATGCTTAATGTCGACAAGCAGCAGCCCACTTGTTTAGCATTGCTAAAGCTGTAGTCTACTTCACTCACAGTCTTTCCTAAGCACTCTTAAAGCTGTAGTCTGCTTCACTCATACAGACTACTGGTCTTCAACTCCTTAGTGCATGACAGGCCTCCTTAATTGTTGTCCTCACCACATTCCAAGAGTGTCTAAATAGTTAAAGCTGGCGGGGCTGATACCAATTATATGTCCTGATCAGTTTCTGATGCCCAAGAGATCCGGGTGACTCATTCACATCAGATTTGCCACACCAGACTTTATGCAACATCACTGCAATCTACCCACTGGACAATATAAAGACCACAGTTACAGTGACAAGGCGCAACACTATGCAATAATGTCTGTCTTCCTTTCCACAGACTACTGCTACAGTCTGGCATCACCTGGAGTATGGTACTGTTCATGAATAAAAAACCTGTATGACCAAGTTTTCATGTTGACCTTTGCAGTGCTTGGCGTGATACCGATTATTATTGTCCATCATCAATGCTATACACTTTCACCAGCTGAATCATGAAATTATCAATTATATCAAACAACTTACATGATCATCAATTATATCAAACAACTTACACGATCATCAATTATATCAAACAACTTACATGATCATCAATTATTATATCAGACAACTTACATGATCATTAATTATATCAAAAAACTTACATGATCATTAATTATATCAAACAACTTACACGATCATCAATTAAATCAGACAACTTACATGATCATTAATTACATCAGACAACTTATATGATCATCAATTATATCAGACAACTTACATGATCATCAATTACATCAGACAACTTACATGATCATAATTATATCAGACAACTTACATGATCATTAATTACATCAGACAACTTAACATGATCATTAATTATATCAGACAACTTACATGATCATTAACTATATCAAACGACTTGATCAGAATCAGATTCAGAAACAGAGGATCCTGATGATTCCTGATTATTTGAATCCCCATAACAGTAACTTTATGGAATAACAAAAATAATAGGACACGATATGAACTGACTCATATTGCTAAACTGGCCTTATGTGTGCTGGCTGGTTATGCATCTGACATCAGCGTGTCTTACACACTGGCACTAGTCTTTTTTTCAAATCTTTTTCTAAACAGTTGAGACTGCACAAGACAGCAGAATCATGAAATACTGAAACCTGTCAATAATGTCAACTATTCACATCTGAGGTTTAAAAAGAAGAAACTTACCATCAAATATGAATACACCTGAAAACATCTTTTTAAGAAGAATCTTCACTTACAAATCATGTTCCCATTTCTTTAGATTTGATCAAGCTCAAACTAGAGATTTACATTTTATAGTTCAGTTCAGTTCAGTTCACTTGGGACTTTGATAGCCTCACAGCTTTTTGTGTCCCAATCATCTTATTTCATAAACATTGGTTGCTTAATGCATGCATATGCTCAGGATATATTTTAATCTATTCTATCAATCAAATTGAAATTTTAACATATTAACTCAGCGTTAGTATCCAGAAGGTTTTTAAAAGTATTCAAATTTATCTTTTGCTTTTTTTAATGTGTGCAGGTAATGAAAATTTTCTAATATTAGTGGGACAATATTTAATTTGGATTTTGTTACCAGAATTTCTTGTAATTTGATTAGAGGTTAGTTGAAAAAATGTGTTAAAATTTGTACTGTTAAGTCCCTTAAATAGCTTGTAAGTCTCAATCAAGCCTTAAATAGCTTGTAAGTCTCAATCAAGTCTCCCCTTATTCGTCGGAACTTTAACGCTGGTAAATTTAACCTTCGCAATCTATCTGCATAGCTAACATATTTGAACTCCTTAATTAACAAGGTGGCTCTTTTTTGTACTTTCTCAATACTTGCTGATTGCCTTTTTAAAATAAGGGCTCCATATCACATTTCCATACTCCAGGTGGGGTCTAACTAATGCCTTATATAGTAATGTAAAAACTTCAGTATCCAAATATGAAAAAGACCGTCTGATTATGCCGAGCATTTTATTAGCTTTCATCATTACACTGTTTATGTGCTTATCAAATTTCAGACTGCTATCAAACATTACACCAAGATCTTTTTCTTCTGAAACGGAGTCAACATCTGAGACAGCATCATTATATTTCATAGTATATGTATACTCCGGATTATTTTTTCCATAATGTATAACCTTGCATTTAACTGGATTAAAATATAAATTCCATGTTTCACTCCACTTAATTAGATTATCAATATCATCTTGTAATTTAAGATGGTTACTTACAGAATCATATATTTTCGTATCATCTGCAAATATTTTACATGAACTAAGATCAATTTGGGAAAACATCAGCTACACATGTTTCAACCCATGGAAGATCTGATAAAAAATAAAAAATACAAAAAAGGTTTCAGGATCTTTCATTGAGGTTCTTTCCATCAGTTGATTAATATCTTCTCTTATGGAGGTAAATGTGAATATTTAAATGTCTTTAGTGTACATAATGTTCAAATAAGCCTTTTATGATGCCTGCTGTAGCATTTACTTTGGTGCATTGCTATAAAGTAGCACCAAGATGGTAAACCTTTTTCACATCAGTTTCACAACTCTCCAGTTCAGTTCAGTTCAGTTCACTTGGGACTTTGATAGCCTCACAGCTTTTTGTGTCCCAATCATCTTATTTTATAAACATTGGTTGCTTAATGAATGCATATGCTCAGGATATATTTTAATCTATTCTATCAATCAAATTGAAATTTTAACATATTTAACTCAGCGTTAGTATCCAGAAGGTTTTTAAAAGTATTCAAACAAAAGAAAAAAACATCTTCATACATACAATTCCGTCGCAATATTAAACAAGTTGGTTCAGCGACGTATGCAGCCAGAACCAGAATTGTATAATTCAAATGATGGATACCATCATGCATGTATATAATAATCTGAGCAAAAGGTACGTCAAAGAAATGCATGGGTAATACTATAATGGTATCATAATCGACGATAAGGTAAAATTATTTTACTCGAGCTACACACGGTGCTCTGCAATAAATCAGGAGTGCGACCCCTTGTTGCCAAATTTGCTCCAGGGCCAACAGTCTGAGTCGCACTATTTTATGTTATTTTTTTTACTTTTTAACATGCGCGCTGGTGACCTACTCGTTTTTGAGTGAACCAGTATTTTAGGAAGAAGAAGAAATCAAATTATGGACCAGCTGTTATTCACACTGACCAACTGACAGATTATTCTGACCTTTTTTTTTTTTTTAATTGTCTAGCTATCACGATAATAGTAACATTAGTTTAGATGCTAACCAGAGACTAACAATGTCTATAGTATTATCAACTGAGAACATCACGACCAGTGAAACCAAAAAACGATCATTAAACAAATAATAAACAAACCTCCAATTGAAGATATTCTTTTTCCAGATCATCCCAGTCTTCGAGACAGGATTTAAAGTCATCTTCTGACATTTTCTTCAACCGTCTCAGTGAAAACAAACTGTTCAAAGTACGTGGCACGTCGACCGTGGCAAACAAAACTGCCGAAGTGAGCTTAACAGACTGAAGCGTTTTCCGTCTTTTTTCCTTTTTTTTCTTTTTTTTTTTTCTTTCTTTTTGGACGGGGTCCAAACAAGGGAGGTCACTGTCCGACAGTACAATGGCGCTTGGTGCAAGAACAGAATTGCGACCTCAAAGGGTGCAGCAATATGAGCTAGAAAGTAAACACAAACTGATTTTGCGTGTTGTTATGGATATGACATACTTTCTCAATTCAGTTTGGAGAATCCGCAGACATAAGGCAAGAAAGTGGTAGTAGTAATAGGGACCGGCTTTTTTTTATCCTTAGGCCTTAAGGCCTGTTTGCGTCCCCTCATTATTTTTTTTAATTTAAGTTCGGTCTGGTTGCATGCCTGTCATCTTATAAATAACATTATATTCAATCCACACAAAAGAAAACATCTTTCAATTTAGGGTCTTCATCTAGGAGTTTTTTTAAACCAGTTTGAGTGGTATTCCATAGGGGAGCATCTTGGGCCCGGTCCTTTTTACAATATTCATAAACGACTTACCGGATGTCATAACAAATACATGTAAGATTTTTGCCGATGATACAAAGATTTACGGGGATTCAAGCAATCACTCTGTCATTTAAAGGGACCTTAACAATGTGCAGGATTGGTCTCACAATGGAACCTGTATTTCAATGTTCAAAAATGTAAAGTGCTGCACATTGGTAAGAAGAACCCTCAAAATGATTACATAATGAAAATGGGTGATTCAAATCAAAAGATTCAAAAATGTGTAGAGGAAAAGGACCTTGGAGTTACATTTGACTGTGATCTTAGCTTTGACCCTCACATACAGAAAGCTATTAGTAAAGCTAACCAAATGATTGGGTTGATAAGACGATCTTTCTCGTTCATTGATAAAGATATGTTTATAAAGCTATACAAATCACTCATCCGACCACATGTGGAATACGGTAATGTCATCTGGTACCCTTTACTTAAAAGACAATCCTCATCAATAGAAAAGGTTCAAAGAAGAGCGACCAAAATACTGCCAGAATGCAAAAATATGCCTTATGGTGAAAGACTTAGATATTTAGGATTAACATCCCTGAAGGCCAGGAGGGTGAGGGGTGACCTGATTCAAACTTACAAGATATTCCACCATGTTGATGACATTGATTTCAACTCACTATTCCAGTTAAGCAAATCTAACATCACAAGAGGCAATACTGGCAAATTATTTGTTCAATATTCTTGCACTAACCTGAGGAGAAATTCATTTGCTAATAGAGTAGTTGGCAGGTGGAATTCTCTTCCGAGTTACATCAAACTAACTAACAATATCAACAGTTTTAAGAGCCTCCTTGATGTAGATGCAAATTTTAAAGATATAGTATATGATTTTGATGACTGAAATTGTTCTCATCCCAATTTATATAAAATTATATGCAACTGTAATCACGCTGCGCTAAACACCGGGAAAAGTACTGTCATCTCAATTGATGGAGCACATGAAAGCCGCGAGGCTATAATAGCTCCTACCTACCTACCTACCTACCTGTTGATATCAGGTGCATATTTGTTGTTAGTAGGCAGTGCATTCCAATAATTAGCAATTCTGAAAGTAAAACAAGACTTTTTTTGTTAGTATGACAATGTCTAATAAAAATCTTGCCTTCATTATTTCTTGTGCAATCCACTTCTGAGAATTTGAAAAGCGCATGCACATTGACATCATCATAATTATGGAATATTTTTAAAAAATTGGATCAGGTCTCCTCTGATCCTCCTTCCTTTCAGTGAGTGTAATTGGAGATAGTGTAATCTTTCTTTATAAAAAAAATTATAGTTTAAATTACTACATTCTTTCAGGATTTTAGTAGCTCGCCTTTGTACATTTTCTATCATTTTTGACTGTCTCTTGAGAAAGAACACATGACCGACAATTTTGCTCGCTCGGGTTCAGGTTTAGGGGCGATGATTTATTTCATCATAGCCTCACGGCTTTAAATGCTCCTTCTTAGTGTACTCGTTTATTGGTCAGGTCTATAGCAAGCCCAGTTTTTATTTTCGACCATCAACATTCAGTCAAGTACGTAACGTCAAACGTGTCATTCAGTGATCTTTATGCAACGGCACTGCACTGTTAGTTTATAGAGCCTCTCTCTCTCTCTTTCTCTCTCTCTCTCTCTCTCCCTCCCTCTTTCTCTGTGTGTGTGTTTTGTGTGTGTCACACACACACACAAACACACACACACACACACACACACACACACACACACACGCACGCACGCATACACATGCACACGACTATGTGTGACCATGAATCAACGCATTCTGCTAAGTCTCTGTGACGTTTGATCAGCCTGGGCTGGACAGTTACTCCACATGAAGCTGGAGAGTTGACTCGAAAAAAAATGAGATGGATGCTGGGTAGTCAGCAAAGAAGGCTACGGACTTCAGACATTCCATTTCTGAACACGGATGGCAAAAGGGAAGAATGAATGTCTGTAGATGTTGGAATAGGTGAGTGGGATAGTCTGCAGAAGGCTAAGGAATGAAGACATTCCATTTCTAAACATGGCAGAAGGAAGAATGAATGTATGTAGGTTTTGGAATAGGAATGTGGGGTAAGCAGTTTCTCAGGCTGTCCTCTGGATAAGGCAAAGGTTAGGCTGCAGTGTACGTCCAGGGTGGCAGGCTGACAAAGCTGTTCCAGATCTTGTACATCAGCATGGCCTTTGCTGTTGTCCTGCAGCCCAAGACAGGCTCAGGTTTTAGTCTGGAGATGACCTCAGAGGTGCTTATGGTGGTGTCCTGTGTTGTGCCCCTGGCAACATGTCTCAGGACAAGCTCCACTGTTGATGAGGTATTGAAGGTGGGGGTCCCAGACTGTGTTGGCATGTTCAATAACTAGTAGAACAAGATCCTTGTAGCAGTTGTTATGAAGTCAGGTAGAGCATCAATGTTTATTTCTTTTGAGGAAGGCTGAGATCTTGTTTGCCTTCACATTTGTGGTATGGATGTGCGAACACCAGTATAAAAAACTATAATTCAGTCAGTTCGGTTTTCATATACTTAGCGCTAGTAACTCTGGAAAAAGATAAAGTTGTTAATGGCTGATTTCCTCTTTAAGGTGGTGAGGATGTGGCATTTATCAACAGAGAAGCTCATTAATGATGTAGAGTCCCACTCCTATAGTTTGTTCAGATCTTCTTGTAAGGTGAGTGAGTTGGAAACTCTGCTGATGTACTGGTAGAGGGTGGTATTATCAGCAAACAGGCGGACCTGAGCTTTGATGTTCTTGTAGAGTCACTGACATCTATCTATAGGCCAAGAAGAGAGCCTTGTGATACCCCCGATATAAAGTAGCCAAACTGTGAGCAAAGACCTTGGTACAACTTCTTGGATCCTATTCTGGAGGAAACTTCTTATTCACTTAATCACAAACCTCAAAGTGAGATAATTCCAGGGGAAGCTCGACAAAGTCTTTGGCAAAGTTGAGATGTGGTGGTAGTTTGCTGCCTCAGCCAAGCTCTCTGGCAAGATTGTTGATGGCCAGGACCAGCTGTGTTTCAAATAATTTGTCATTCTTGAAAGCATTGTTGACCGTTGGTGAGGATCTGATGTTTATCAAAGTGGGCAGTCTCTGCTGATGATCCAGCATCTTCCCACAGATGAAGAGAAGGGATATGGGGCAATGGTTCGGTGCTTGCTCACAATCACCTTTCGTGAAGACAGCATGTAGCAGGGCTAGGCCTTGGGGAAGTTGATGATGGACAGGCACCTGTTTAAGAGAAGAGTAAGAACTGGTGTGATCTCTGCACCAGTAAGGCAGGACAGGCAAGTGGGGGTGTCATTGGGACTGGGTTCTTGACTCTTTCTGGCACCCAACTTCTGGTCGTATGGCTGCCTGCACCCGATCAGAGATCAGGTATCAATCTTGGTTCAAGTCTAGCACATTTATCCCCTATTCAGAACATAAACAGTATGCACAGGTATTTTCTTCTTGTATCTTGGGCTACTTTTATTCAGCAAAGTTTGAATTACTTGTACAATATTTGCAAATAACTTCAAATGTAATAATAAAAAGTGATGTAAATTTACACAGTTGCAGAAAAAATAGATTACGACACAGTCAAATATTTTATTTGCACTTTATCACAAATTTAATCATACAACCTGCTAGAGTAAGAAGAACTGATGATGTAATGAGGGATTTGTTTGACCCCTAATTAGCAAGGAACCATGTATTGCCAGATAATTCAGACACTATGAAAATTTGATATAGAAAAAAATACACGAGTATATGTGTTTGCCAATAATAAATGCTGATCAAGAGTATTGGCAGTTTGAGTAGATCAGCCCCAATTTTCTGACTGAACAGCCTTACCATGCAAGGCTGGGAAGGTTACAGAATTCATTCAGCCAGTCACTACGCCAGGACTGAAAGGGTTAAAGAAAACTAGGATGCCATGCTGAGAGACTTCTATGTCTGAATAATTTTCATCCAGAATTTTGACATCAGCATCACTGTGAGTCATCTGACTGACTGCCCTTACCACCCCGAACCATTCTTTCTCTCTCTCTCACACACACACACACACACACACACACACACACACACACACACACACACACACACATACATGTATGCATACACACACACACACACACACACACACACACACACACACACACACACATACATGTATGCATACACACACACACAAACATACACACAAACACAGACAGACTGACAGAAACACGCATGCACGCACACGTGCACACAGACACACATTTATTGACTGATGGAAACCAGTTTATTGGTTATGCTGATATTAAGTAACATAAACAAAGCATGTCAAGAAATTCTTCAGTAACAAAAATGTCAGTTCAAAGACATAAACAGATAATTTTTACTTGATTGAGCTTTGACAGTTAATAACCTGGAAAAGTCACAAACACGCTCACACACATGCACACACATGCACATACATACACACACACACAAACACACACACACACACGCACACAAGCACATGCACACGCACATGCACACACACATGCAGAAGCATATGCAATGATGCACATACATGCAAATTAATGCACACAAACAAGTGCATGCTCATATTTACTGGCATGCATGCACACACAAACTAACACTGATTTACATTCACATGCACACAGACATAATTATGTAGAGATGCATACTCACATACATACAGACGCACATATGCTCATTCACTATGCAAATGCGCACGCACACACACACACACACACTGCATAGGGCAACTTTTTTAAATTGAAAAAATAATTAATTTTCGTTTGATTAATATTTTAGAACATAAACAAGGAAAAAAAAATCCTATTTGTCTGAACAGTGTCCACTCAACAGGTTTGAAATGAGACTCTTATAAGAGCAAGAGGTACAGCTAAAGAATCTCCCATGAAATCCCAGGCATTTTACAACGGATTTGTTTACTTGTGTGTGTTTTTCACACTCCCTTGGGGGGGGGGGGGGGGGGGGGGGGGGGGAACAAAACAACGGATGGATTGAAAGTTGACAGTGTACTTTTGCAGTGTGAGACATCCTGCTGCAACGAAGATAAGATAGTATATTAGTAGCCAAGAGTATGCTGGGTCAGCAATGTGTGTTTGTTGCTGGGTGAATCACCTTGACCTGGACAGGTTGACCTGGATTGAAGATCTCGAACTGCGTACATGTATGTGGCTGTGGCAGGTAAGGGGGGTATTTGAAGTCAGCACAGCTTGTTTTAGGTATGATTTTATTTTGGTGAGGGTCATTGTTTTCTGGAGCATTTGAGGGGTAAAGATCTCCCTCCTTGTCTCTGTCTCTGTCTGTCTGTCTGCCTGTCTCTCTGTCTGTCTGTCTGTCTGTCTGTCTCTCTTTAATTTGATCTTTAATTTGTTTCTTTCCTTTTACCCCGGGGTTGGGTGGGAAAAAGCATTTGTATTGCTTATCTCATTACCCTGGTAAAATAAAATTGTGTTCGTTCGTTCATTCTCTCTCTCTCTCTCTCTCTCTCTCTCTCTCTCTCTCTCGCTCTCTCTCTCTCTTTTGTATTGTAGTCACAGCTGTTCATGACACATTTTCCCTTTAACCTGTGCCCCTTTGTACATGGATGTGTAGCTTGCCAAGTTCAATAAGCAATTTATTTCATGTATTCTCTGTGTGTGTGTGTGTGTGTGTGTGTGTGTGTGTGTGTGTGTGTCCAATTGATTTAAGAGTTTATGGAAGAAAGATTTTTAAAGCAATTTTGGAATGTTTTAGAAAAAATTCTGTTATAGAAAAGACTTGCTTTTTTTTTTTTTTTTTTTTTTTTAATTATCTTTGAATGGAATTGACTTTGACAAGATGAGTCCTGATATGG
The DNA here is from genome assembly GCA_018398815.1 of Conus ventricosus. NCBI lineage: Eukaryota > Metazoa > Mollusca > Gastropoda > Neogastropoda > Conidae > Conus > Conus ventricosus. The sequence continues at coordinate 1,452,038 of CM031621.1, read as the reverse complement.
CCCCTCATGGTTGGCTTGGCTATGAGTATGACCAAAATTGAGTTGTATGTGTGTGTGTGTGTGTGTTCACGAGTCTGTGTGTGATGTGATATGGGACAACTTCACAATCTCTGCAAATGTTAAATGTGAAGAAGGCTGTTGTGTCTTGCTGGTGGCTGTACTTTGACTTTTTGAACTTTACATCATCTGTTGTTTGACATGAATCTGTGTTCTACTTTAGAAAGAGCATGCATCTCACACTGTTAAGTTCTGTACAATTAAATAGTGGGGAAAAACAAGTGCAGGTTAACAATTCTTCAGTCGTTATAGTAATGACTTGGCAAAGATTTAAACTTCAAACAAAAAAAGTAATTGATGATGAAGAAAATAACGGGAATATATTATAACTATAAGAAGCCTTCACTAGCTGCCTGAGGGAACCATCGTAATCCCTCTCAGAGGCACATTTATTTGTATTGCCTGCTCCTAGGCCTTTCGTCCGCTGGATCGGACTCATCAGGGAGACACGGCTGATTTGTGTCTGTGCTCTTGGTGTCAAATAGAGACACGCCACAGTCCATAATTCTGTGGTGTTCTCACCACCAAGGGTTCAAAAAAGAATCCAACAGCACCCCCAAAGCAGCCAGTGAAGGGTAGTCAAATTGGAACAAAACAAAAGTGTGGAGAGGGAAAAAGTTGCTGAAAAAACTAAAAGCATTATTCAAACAGTATAAAATGTAGGGGACAATCTTTGAGCCTATACTTGAGGATCCATCCAAGATGCAAGGGAGATCAAAAGATATGGAACAGGCTGAGTGGTCAGCTCTGCTGTTCAATAACCCAAGCATTGTGAGTGGGTAAGAACTGTACAGAACAACCTTTACTTGGATCTCCTAAGAGATGCAATCTCCCACTGATTGACCCAACAATAGAATGCTGAACAATTAAATAGTGGGGGAAAACAAGTGCAGGTTAACAATTCTTCAGTCGTTATAGTAATGACTTGGCAAAGATTAAACTTCAAACAAAAACAAAAAAGTAATTGATGATGAAGAAAATAACGGGGAATATATTATAACTATAAGAAGCCCTTCACTAGCTGCCTGAGGGAACCATCGTAATCCCTCTCAGAGGCACATTTATTTGTATTGCCTGCTCCTAGGCCTTTCGTCCGCTGGATCGGACTCATCAGGGAGACACGGCTGATTGTGTCTGTGCTCTTGGTGTCAAATAGAGACACGCCACAGTCCATAATTCTGTGGTGTTCTCACCACCAGGGTTCAAAAAAGAATCCAACAGCACCCCCAAAGCAGCCAGTGAAGGGTAGTCAAATTGGAACAAAACAAAAGTGTGGAGAGGGAAAAAGTTGCTGAAAAACTAAAAGCATTATTCAAACAGTATAAAATGTAGGGGACAATCTTTGAGCCTATACTTGAGGATCCATCCAAGGATGCAAGGGAGATCAAAGATATGGAACAGGCTGAGTGGTCAGCTCTGCTGTTCAATAACCCAAGCATTGTGAGTGGCTAAGAACTGTACAGAACAACCTTTACTTGGATCTCCTAAGAGATGCAATCTCCCACTGATTGACCTAACAATAGAATGCTGAACAATTAATAGTGGGGGAAAACAAGTGCAGGTTAACAATTCTTCAGTCGTTATAGTAATGACTTGCAAAGATTTAAACTTCAAACAAAAACAAAAAAAGTAATTGATGATGAAGAAAATAACGGGGAATATATTATAACTATAAGAAGCCCTTCACTAGCTGCCTGAGGGAACCATCGTAATCCCTCTCAGAGGCACATTTATTTGTATTGCCTGCTCCTAGGCCTTTCGTCCGCTGGATCGGACTCATCAGGGAGACACGGCTGATTGTGTCTGTGCTCTTGGTGTCAAATAGAGACACGCCACAGTCCATAATTCTGTGGTGTTCTCACCCCCAAGGGTTCAAAAAAGAATCCAACAGCACCCCAAAGCAGCCAGTGAAGGGTAGTCAAATTGGAACAAAACGAAAGTGTGGAGAGGGAAAAAGTTGCTGAAAAACTAAAAGCATTATCAAACAGTATAAAATGTAGGGGACAATCTTTGAGCCTATACTTGAGGATCCATCCAAGGATGCAAGGGAGATCAAAGATATGGAACAGGCTGAGTGGTCAGCTCTGCTGTTCAATAAACCCAAGCATTGTGAGTGGCTAAGAACTGTACAGAACAACCTTTACTTGATCTCCTAAGAGATGCAATCTCCCACTGATTGACCTAACAATAGAATGCTGAACAATTAAATAGTGGGGAAAACAAGTGCAGGTTAACAATCTTCAGTCTTATAGTAATGACTGGCAAAGATTTAAACTTCAAACAAAAAACAAAAAAGTAATTGATGATGAAGAAAATAACGGGGAATATATTATAACTATAAGAAGCCCTTCACTAGCTGCCTGAGGGAACCATCGTAATCCCTCTCAGAGGCACATTTATTTGTATTGCCTGCTCCTAGGCCTTTCGTCCGCTGGATCGGACTCATCAGGGAGACACGGCTGATTGTGTCTGTGCTCTTGGTGTCAAATAGAGACACGCCACAGTCCATAATTCTGTGGTGTTCTCACCACCAAGGGTTCAAAAAAGAATCCAACAGCACCCCCAAAGCAGCCAGTGAAGGGTAGTCAAATTGGAACAAACAAAAGTGTGGAGAGGGAAAAAGTTGCTGAAAAACTAAAAGCATTATTCAAACAGTATAAAATGTAGGGGACAATCTTTGAGCCTATACTTGAGATCCATCCAAGGATGCAAGGGAGATCAAAAGATATGGAACAGGCTGATGAGTGGTCAGCTCTGCTGTTCAATAACCCAAGCATTGTGAGTGGCTAAGAACTGTACAGAACAACCTTTACTTGGATCTCCTAAGAGATGCAATCTCCCACTGATGACCTAACAATAGAATGCTGAACAATTAAATAGTGGGGGAAAACAAGTGCAGGTTAACAATTCTTCAGTCGTTATAGTAATGACTTGGCAAAGATTTAAACTTCAAACAAAAACAAAAAAAGTAATTGATGATGAAGAAAATAACGGGGAATATATTATAAACTATAAGAAGCCCTTCACTAGCTGCCTGAGGGAACCATCGTAATCCCTCTCAGGGGCACATTTATTTGTATTGCCTGCTCCTAGGCCTTTCGTCCGCTGGATCGGACTCATCAGGGAGTTAAGTTAAGTTCTGTGTCAGCTTTGAACTTGTGACCCACTTTCTGTTAGAATAATTTGCATGCATGCTTGCAAGCAGTGAAGCACACACTACAAACACACACATGCATGCACGCACGCATGCATGCACGCACCCACGCACACAAAAGCCAGTCATCCTCAAGTACATGCACAGACACACAGACTCACTCTCTCACACAATTATACATTTGCATGACAGCAAGGTCACTGTCCCCATTTAGACAAACAGTGGCAGAGGTGGTCTGAAATCCACACTGAGAATTGTGTTAAAACAGGTGACCATGCACTCACTGGGTCTTAGGCTGCATGGCTCATACATGAGAGATAAACAAAGATAGTAATAAATATCAGTGTTTTGTAATGTACATGGAGTGTTGCATGAGAATTGTGGGGGTGTGCGCATACACGTACGTGTGCGTGCGTGCACACATACATGCACACATGTAAACATGTGCATGCACGCGTACACACACACACACATACACACACACACACACACACACACACACACAACACACACACACACACACACACACACACACACACACTGTGTGTAGATCTGAAGAACTGTCCATAAGTAGTCCGTGCATTCATGCGTTGTCAGTAGATTTGGGACGTGGACAAGAATGACTTCAGAGGTGTACGATGTCATTGTGATTGGAGCGGGTGTGGAGGGCAGTGCGTCGGCCTACAGCTTGGCCAAGCTTGGACAGAAGACTCTGCTTCTGGAACAGGTATTCATGTACACTTGTTCTCTGTCACTGTTGTCAGTGTGGTGTGTAGTGGTTTCTGCTGTCAGGATACCCGAGCACTTATGTACACTTGTTCTGTCATTGTTGTCAGTGTGTTGTGTAGCGGTTTCTGCTGTCAGGATACCCGAGCACTTATGTACACTTGTTCTGTCATTGTTGTCAGTGTGTTGTGTAGTGGTTTCTGCTGTCAGGATACCTGAGCACTTATGTACACTTGTTCTCTGTCATTGTTGTCAGTGTGGTGTATAGCGGTTTCTGCTGTCAGGATACCTGAGCACTTATGTACACTTGTTCTCTGTCATTGTTGTCAGTGTGTTGTGTAGCGGTTTCTGCTGTCAGGATACCTGAGCACTTATGTACACTTGTTCTGTCATTGTTGTCAGTGTGGTGTATAGCGGTTTCTGCTGTCAGGATACCTGAGCACTTATGTACACTTGTTCTCTGTCATTGTTGTCAGTGTGTTGTGTAGCGGTTTCTGCTGTCAGGATACCTGAGCACTTATACAGTGTAGAACTACAATGAAACCTCTCCACAAAGACTCTTGAATGAAGACTCCCTGCCTTTAACCCCTTGACTGTTAGATAGTGTGTAGAATGCCAGTGACCTAATGGTGAGCTGTTCTGTCTACACTGCTATGAGATCAGTGTGTGTGTTCTCAGCATTTGTAGGTCCAAAATCATTGAATCGGTTCATAATGATGAATGAATACTTGTTTTCATAAGGGAAACTTTTTTTTTTCCAAACCAATACAAACATGAGGTATGTGAGCAATATTCAAATGAAGGTAAAATTTTGGTGCATTGGTAATTGTTGGGCCCTGTCTGCTTGGCCAGGAATGGGTTTATCCATCTGGTCAGCATTCCTCAACAACAAAGACTGAATGTAATGCACACTTGGAGCATAAAGCTCAGCAGCAAATATGACATGAAATTGCCAGCCTTCTCTGAATGAGAAACTCGGATCAGCTCCACACCACAAAAAGCACCAGTTTCAAATCAGTGACCAAATGCATCAACACCAGGAAAGCGCCTTGTTTACTCATACAATAGAAAGGGAACTAACCTACTTTCATGTTGTAGTGTTACAATTACTGCACAGTGCAATGTGAATTTGGGTTTTTCCTATGCTTTGTTTGTTTGTTGCTAGTTTTCCCACTGTTGTCAGCCCTGATGTGGCCCTCTGCGGTCGGCTGGGCTATAAGCAACATTATCTTATCTTATCCCACTGTTGTCTCAGCAACAAATGTTCTGTTATGTCGCCAGTTTCCTCTGCCTCATAGTCGTGGAAGTTCTCATGGTCAGACACGCATCATTCGCTATGCCTATGAACAGGATTTCTACACACGGATGATGCTGGAGGCCTTCCCTCTCTGGCATGCACTGGCCAGAGAGGCTGCCGTCCAGCTGTTCAAGTAAGGAGCATGTGTGTCTGGAGGTTTGCCAGCGCTTACAGAGAGTCACTTTGTTAAAGAGTTACAAGAGGTCTAGTGAATGAGATCAGAAAAGCTTATCTGATTTTTGTGAAACTGCTTTTCTTTTATTCACATGCTGCCCATGATTGCAAAAGTTGAATCTTTTGTCTTTCCGGATGTGTACACATGTAGGTGTTTACAGTGTGTGTGTGTGTGTGTGTGTGTGTGTGTGTGTGTGTGTGTGTGTGTGTGTGTTTGTGTGTGGTGTGTGTGTGTATGCCTGTGCATGATTGGGTTTGATGGATCGGTGGATGTAAAAATCGCTCGGGTGCTTGTTTATAAAATGCGCATGTGTATGCATGCATGGTAGAAGGCTTATTGATTTATATGTCTTTTCATTGTCATCAGAACTAATATATGTGACGGATGGATTATGTTATCTGTAAGTGTATTCACACATGAGCTGTAAATTTTTGAAACCAATGTACAGTCTTTCAAATCTCTTTATTTTTAGATACTTCTATATTGACAAACCTACTCAGTCATGAATACAGTATATGCACACACACATACACACACACACACACAACACACAACACACACACACACACACACACACACACACACACACAATGGAGTATTAAAGCACCATACTATAGCCTCCTCTTTCACCCTCATACTCCTGCCCTAAATTATTCTTATCTAACATTATTCTGATTCAAAGAGGTGAACCTAAATCACACTGTTCCAACTCAGGCAGTGTGGAGTCCTCAATGTTGGTGTTGAGAACGGTCAGTTTCTGACCTCCACCACCTCAGCCATGGAAACGTCATGGAATGGAGTTTGAGCAGCTGTCGGCCAGTCAGCTGGCTGAGCGCTATCCTATGCTGTCCTATTCATCCACATGGCTGGCCTCCTGGATCCCAAGGCTGGAGTTCTCCGGGCTGACAAAGCTTTGGCTGCCTTTCAGGTAGGACATGAAAATGAACAGGTGAAATAAAGCTTTGGCTGCCTTTCAGGTAGGACATGAAAATGAACAGGTGAAATAAAGCTTTGGCTGCCTTTCAGGTAGGACATGAAACATGAACAGGTGAAATAAAGCTTTGGCTGCCTTTCAGGTAGGACATGAAAATGAACAGGTGAAATAAGCTTTGGCTGCTTTCAGGTAGGACATGAAAATGAACAGGTGAAATAAAGCTTTGGCTGCCTTTCAGGTAGGACATGAAAATGAACAGGTGAAGGTTTGTTGTCTGTTTTAAGAAATGGAATCTGCTTTTTTCTAGCTCTCTTTATATCCTGTTGTTCATTGATATTTCTTTGTGTCCCTAGTTTTTAATCTGGTGCATTGGAGCCTTCAGTAATTATCTTCAGAGTGCTAAAAGGGTGGGAGTCATTACAGGGAGGTCGATGTAGGTTTAACAAAGGAGGGAATGCTCCCCAAAAGCGAACAGAAGTCTTTCTTTATCTGTATTGCCTTTCTGTGGCATCTCAGTGGCACTACTAGCACACCACTCATTCTGTGGCATCTCAGTGGCACTACTACCACACCACTCATTTCTGTGGCATTCTCAGTGGCACTACTACCACGCCACTCATTTGAGGCATCTCAGTGGCACTACTACCACACCACTCATTCTGTGGCATCTCAGTGGCACTACTACCACACCACTCATTCTGTGACATCTCAGTGGCACTATTACTACACCACTCATTCTGTGGCATCTCAGTGGCACTACTACCACACCACTTATTCTGTGGCATCTCAGTGGCACTACTACCACACCACTCATTCTGTGGCATCTCAGTGGCACTACTACCACACCACTTATTCTGTGGCATCTCAGTGGCACTACTACCACACCACTCATTCTGTGGCAACTACTACCCACACACTCATTCTGTGGCATCTCAGTGGCACTACTACCACACCCCCCTCATTCTGTGGCATCTCAGTGGCACCACCACCACACCACTCATTCTGTGGCATCTCAGTGGCACTACTGCCACACCACTCACTCTGTGGCATCTCAGTGCACTACTACCACACCACTCATTCTGTGGCATCTCGGTGGCCCACCACCACACCACTCATTCTGTGGCATCTCAGTGGCACTACTACCACACCACTCATTCTGTGGCATCTCAGTGGCACTACTACCACACCACTCATTCTGTGGCATCTCAGTGGCACTACTACACACCCACTCATTCTGTGGCATAATATTACTACACCACTCATTCTGTGGCATGTCAGTGGCACTACTACCACACCACTTATTCTGTGGCATCTCAGTGGCACTAGTACCACACCACTCATTCTGTAGCATCTCAGTGGCACTATTTACCACACCACTCATTCTGTGGCATCTCAGTGGCACCCCACCACACCACTCATTCTGTGGCATCTCAGTGGCACTACTTACCACACCACTCATTCTGTGGCATCTCAGTGGCACTACTACCACACCACTCATTCTGTGGCATCTCAGTGCCACTAGTACCACACCACTCATTCTGTGGCATCTCAGTAGCACTCTACCACACCACTCATTCTGTGGCATCTCAGTGGCACTACCAGCACACCACTCATTCTGTGGCATCTCAGTGGCACTACTACCACACCAACTCATTCTCTGGCATCTCAGTGGCACTACTACCACACCACTCATTCTGTGGCATCTCAGTGGCACTACTACCACACCACTCATTCTGTGGCACTACTACCACACCACTCATTTTGTGGCGTCCAGTGGCACTGTACCACACCATTCATTCTGTGGCATCTCAGTGGCACTTCTACCACACCACTCATTCTGTGGCATCTCAGTGACACTTCTACCACACCACTCATTCTGTGGCATCTCAGTGGCACTGCTACCACACCACTCATTCTGTGGCATCTCAGTGGCACTATTACTACACCACTCATTCTGTGGCATCTCAGTGGCACCATCACCACACCACTCATTCTGTGGCATCTCAGTGGCACCACTACCACACCACTCATTCTGTGGCATCTCGTGGCAATACTACCACACCACTCATTATGTGGCATCTCACTGGCACTACTACCACACCACTCATTCTGTGGCATCTCAGTGGCACTACTACCATACCACTCATTCTGTGGCATCTCAATGGCACTATTACTACACCACTCATTCTGTGGCATCTCAGTGGCACTGCTACCACACCACTCATTCTGTGGCATCTCAGTGGCACCACTACCACACCACTCATTCTGTGGCATCTCAGTGGCACTAGTACCACACCACTCATTCTGTGGCATCTCACTGGCACTACTACACCACCACTCATTCTGTGGCATCTCAGTGGCACCACTACCACACCACTCATTCTGTGGCATCTCAGTGGCACTATTACTACACCACTCATTCTGTGACATCTCAGTGGCACTAATACCACACCACTCATTCTGTGGCATCTGAGTGGCACTACTACCACACCACTCATTCTGTGGCATCTCAGTGGCACTACTACCACACCACTCATTCTGTGGCATCTCAGTGGCAATACTACACACACTATCATTCTGTGGCATCTCCACTGGCACTACTACCACACCTCTCATTCTGTGGCATCTCAGTGGCACTACTACCACACCACTCATTCTGTGGCACTACTACCACTCCACTCATTCTGTGGCATCTCAGTTGCACTACTACCACACCACTCATTCTGTGGCATCTCAGTGGCACTGTTACTAACCACTCATTCTGTGGCATCTCAGTGGCACTATTACTACACCACTCATTCTGTGGCTCTCAGTGGCACTACTACCACACCACTCATTCTGTGGCATCTCAGTGGCACTACTACCACACCACTCATTCTGTGGCATCTCAGTGGCACCACTGCCACATCACTCATTCTGTGGCATCTCAGTGGCACCACTACCACGCCACTCATTCTGTGGCATCTCAGTGGCACTACTGCCACACCACTCATTCTGTGGCACTACTACCACACCACTAATTCTGTGGCATTTCAGTGGCACTAGTACCACACCACTCATTCTGTGGCACTACTACCACACCACTCATTATGTGGCATCTCAGTGGCACTAGTACCACACCACTCATTCTGTGGCACTACTACCACACCACTCATTCTGTGGCATCTCAGTGGCACTACTGCCACACCTACTCATTCTGTGGCATCTCAGTGCAAGTGGCACTACTACCACACCACTCATTCTGTGGCATCTCAGTGGCACTAGTACCACACCACTCATTCTGTGGCATCTCAGTGGCACTACTACACACCACTCATTCTGTGGCATCTCAGTGGCACTAGTACCACACCACTCATTCTGTGGCACTACTACCACACCACTCATTCTGTGGCATCTCAGGGCACTACTACCACGCCACTCATTCTGTGGCATCTCAGTGGCACTACTGCCACACCACTCATTCTGTGGCACTACTACCACACCACTCATTCTGTGGCATCTCAGTGGCACTAGTACCACACCACTCATTCTGTGGCATATCAGTGACACTTCTACCACACCACTCATTCTGTGGCATCTCAGTGACACTTCTACCACACCACTCATTCTGCGGCATCTCAGTGGCACTACTACCACCACTCATTCTGTGCATCTCAGTTACACTTCTACCACACCACTCATTCTGTGGCATCTCAGTAGCACTAGTACCACACCAATCATTCTGTGGCATCTCAGTGGCACTAGTACCACACCACTCATCCTGTGGCATCTTTCTTTTTTTTTACTTTCCGCGTACGCAGGCTGATACTCCTGCGGACACTCCCTGTATAGCCAGGCAGTGGAGTTTTGTGTGTATGACCCTTTTTTATCCCGCCATTAAGGCAGCCATACTCCATCTTCGGGAAGGTGCATGCTATGTGTCACGTGTCATCCATACCAACGGCCAAACTGGCCTTCTCTTCCGAAAGTTGGTGATGGGATTTTACGTGTGTGCAAGATGTTATGCGTGCGTTCACACACGGAACCTCGGTTTATAGTCTCATTCGAAGGACTCTGTGGCATCTCAGTGCCACTGCTACCACACATACTGCCACACCACTCACTGCATCTCAGTGCCACTACTACCACACGTACCACTCACTGCATCTCATCCATCCACAGACACACCCTGACTTGTCCCGCAGAATCCCTGTGCTGGCAGGCCACAGGGATAAGTCAATTGTCAAGTCGTCAGGAAGCAACCCACCAGAGGAGACGCTGCATTGCGGCTCAGTCACTTCAGTGGTGTTCAGTAGTGCCTGTTCTGATCTAACATGTGCAGGACAGCAGCATCTCACTGATGATGATGATTGCTGAGTCAGTGTGAGTGAGCACCCACTCCAGGGGGCATCACTGCATCTTTCCAGTGACAGTGTTCATGAATTGGACCATACCAACCACCTTGACTCACATCTTTCCAGTGACAGTGTTCATGAATTGGGCCATACCAGCCACCTTGACACATAATCTTTCAGTGACAGTGTTCATGAATTGGCCCATAACCCAGCACCTTGACACTAATCTTTCCAGTGACAGTGTTCATGAATTGGGCCATACAGCCACCTTGACACACATCTTTCCAGTGACAGTTTTCATGAATTGGCCCATACCAGCCACCTTGACACATAATCTTTCCAGTGACAGTTTTCATGAATTTGGGCCATACTAGCCACCTTGACACACATCTTTCCAGTGACAGTTTTCCTGAATTGGGCCATACCAGCCACCTTGACTCACATCTTTCCAGTGGTAGTTTTCCTGAATTGGCCCATACCATCCACTTTGACACATATCTTTCGAGTGACAGCTTTCATGAATTGGCCCATACCAGCCACCTTGACACAAACACATTAAGAGTGTAGATGTAGAGAGGAAATCAAAAGTGAGATCACTACCAGAGTAGGCCATCATGGGTCACAGAGTTTTAGAAGGTTTTTTTTTAAATATTTTTTTTATGCTGACTGATGAGGATGATGAAGATGTTGCTGTGGAATTCCATTCTTGTCTGAGACTATATGACACAGCTCTACTCTATGCTTACTTTCGTAATATATCCAAGTGTCAATCAGGCCCAAGAGATTCTGACACCTGCAGGGTTGGTCAGGAAGTTTGAGCAAACACTCGGAGACGCATCCATTTAGTGGGAGAGAGTTGACTGTGCCGCTCAAGTCTTCCAAGTTGAAGCCATAGCAAACTGAACTCTGGGAAGGTAAATGTTGTGTAGCCAGAAACATTGGCACTTCAGGAAAACAAATTATGAAAGGGAGGGAATCTTTCATGGGAAGAAAAGTTAGTAAAGTTAGACAACTGTGCTCAAAACCATAGATCTCTCAAGGGAGGGAATCAGTACTTGTAGGGTCTTGGGTTTTAGTTTTTTGGTTAGTAGGCCTTACGTACAGGTTTTGCTTAGTATGCCCTGCACATAGATGCTTGGTATTGTTTTCAGTCCTGTCTGGCAAGCTCAGAGCCAAGCTACTTGCAATCTCCAGAAAAACAGTTTGGAATTGTCAGAAGACAGAGACTACCTGTATACATCTTGGTTCACTCTTGACGAAGGATCTTTCTGTAGGTGACTATATGGTATGACATGATTTTGACCAAAAGTTAGTTACAGACCATGTGGCATAAGGGTATATGACTGTTCAGCCTTCTTTGTCAAAGGTGATATTTTTGGAGTGTATATGGATTTTTTTTTCCAAAGATTTGCTTGCAATTCATTTAAGCTTTTGCTTTGAATGAATCATTAAGATCAACAGTGTGGTCTTTAGATGATATACAACAACTTCAACAAAGTTTGTTTTTTTTCAACAAGTTACTGGAAGATATTAATAGGTTTGATAAGAGAGTGGTTGTAAAGGTTTGATATGAGAGTGGTTGTAAAGGTTTGATAAGAGAGTGGTTGTAAAGGTTTGATATGAGAGTGGTTGTAAAGGTTTGATAAGACTGAAGAGAGTGGTTGTATTATGAGAGTGGTTGTAAAGGTTTGATAAGAGAGTGGTTGTAAAGGTCTGATATGAGAGTGGTTGTAAAGGTTTGACGTTAGAGTGGTTGTAAAAGTCCTGATATGAGAGTGGTTGTAAAGGTTTGATAAGAGAGTGGTTGTAAAGGTTTGACGTTAGAGTGGTTGTAAAGTCCTGATATGAGAGTGGTTGTAAAGACCTGTTGTGTTGCAGAAAGTGTTCCAACAGTGTGGTGGGGTAAGTCTGTGTTATACTGTGTTCATGTGGGAACACTCCCACACAAACAGACGGATTCTGTTGTGTTGCAGAAAGTGTTCCAACAGTGTGGTGGGGTGCTGCGTGATGGAGAACCCGTCACTGCCATCATCCCAGGACAACCTCTGGTTACCTGACAACCACAAATGTCAATACCACACCAAGAAGGTTGTCATGGCTACAGGACCATGGACATCAAAGCTGCTTAAACCGCTTGGCGTTACTTTACCTTTGCAGGTAAGAGGTGTTGTCGCGGTCAAGTCCACGTACAAGGATGTGAGGATGGAAGAGGAGAGAGGGACAGGCAGGGCACAACACTCACCGACCACACACTCAACCACTCGTGGAAAAAAGTAAACCAAATAAGCAATTTATTAAATTAATGAAAATATCTCATTCACACCTAGCGGAGGAGGGACGACTATCAAGAAGAGTGAGGATAGAGAGATAAATTGGAAAAGAAGGAAAATAGAAGATGACAGCCACCTAAAAGAAGATTACTTAATGGACAAAATAACCCAACAAAAGACCCCACACCCTGGCCCAGGGAACAACTAAATTTAAACAACCACTAATCTATCCCAAAATAAAGAAAGAAGAGAGGACAGGGGAGAAACAATTAAATGAAGGAGGAACAGGGTCTATCCCAGCCACACAAGCATATTCATCAACATTCGCACACTTACACAATTCATGAACATCTCATATACCCTCACAAACCTCACAGCCAAACAGAATGTCTCCCACACGCCAGGCATCACCAAACACCACCCATACACAGCTAGAATAAACTTAGCTTAAAGTCTTTTCAAGTCCGAACAGGGGAACACAGGTGCATCCCAAAGAAGCTGATACTCAGGAAGGGCGTTCTGGCCTCGCTCTTAGTACCACGGTCAGCGTCCGGCTCCTCTTCATACAGCTCTCGGAATGTATATCCAGACGGCGTCTGGACCGCACCGACCGTCAACAACGGAAAACAAGAAACAAACCCCAGCCCTATAAAAGGGCATTAGAATACATTCTAGGTACAGCTGAAATATGGTGTAGGTGCAGGCTATTACCTGGCGAAATGGGCTACACCCGCAAGACTGACCTAGTTTTAATTTACTTCACATTTCATTATTATACTATCTTTTTTTTTTTTTTTCTTCTCTCTAATGATTAAAAAAAAACAACACACAAATTCGTTTACCTGATGAAACTATTTTTGTCATAATATATACTACCCCTTCAATCTGAAGGCCTCGGGTATACAAAAACTGACAAGGAAAACAAGTCAGATGACGTGTTGACTTGAGAATAAAATTACAACACACCCATACCACATTCACATTAAAGGAAATATAATAGTAAATTAAATGAGAAACAAAATAAAACAATACATAAACAAATAGACAAACAGGCGGAGCGGAACCAACCAGGGCGCCGCGAAGGAACGCTCGCTTCCCGACCCCAAGTGAGTCGCGCGGTAACTCAATCAACACCGCGTCCGGCCTGAAGTTTTTTCTCTTTTCCTTAAATTAAAATAAATAATTTTATATTTATAGAACCAAACTAGCATACTCCTCTCTCTGACGAGTACACACAAATAAAGAATGATTCAGCCAAAATGGAAAATAAGCGTGCGCGCACGCTCTGTGTCTGACCAAATCGCTGACAAGAAAAATGTCACCGCTTCAGCGTAGCGCATTTAGAATAAAATTTTAAACTTGCTCTTCCATATTTATAAATCAGGCTAACGCTCGCAGCGCGCCTGAAACCACAATAATTTTCCACACCTGTAGTACTGCCCCAGCACAGTACCAAAATGACAGATTTGAATGAAAATATTAATTTTAATATTTACAACCGATACCACTGTGGAATGCGACATGGAACCAAGAAGCACGAAAAATAACTCACCAGAACGGCGGGTGGAAAGGAGGGGAAAAGTGGGCCCGGCAGGCTAATCCTCAGCGACAAAGACTGTCCGGAACCTCGGAGCCGACAGCACCAGCAGCCCTTCACCATGGGATGGCTGACAGCTGGTCACCCCCAGCGAAGAGGGTCAGTTGAAGACTTGGTGGGCAGGAATAGGGATTCCTCTGTCTCACCCTAAGACTACCACCGTCAGGCAGACAAGTGGCCTTCGTCAGGGTTATGAAATGCCTCGCCAAAGAGAACGTGGTCTCTCACTCGTGGCTCCAATCCGAGTCTAAATAAGAATTTTCCCAAACGCCAGCTGCCGATCAAGGGGAATAACTTCCAATGACTCAGTGAGCTCTCCACGGGTTTTCACAACTATACGGGTATCTCACAAAAAGCAATGTTCATGCGGTGCAAAAGGATGCACGCAAACCGCACGGACGGGTAGACTTTTCTCCCTGAAAATGTTGACAGCACACAGCTGCCCATCCCTCTTTTACACACACATAAAAAAAAATGGTAATAAACTGACAAAACTACATTAAAAGCGGGATGGAGGGCTGTCCGTCCGTGACAACACCCCCCACCCAAAAGGCCTGTGCCACCGAGGCACAGTCCCCTGCAGCCTTCCAGCACCGCTGGTTATAAGCATGCAGAGAGGTCAAACACACACAAATGAAACTGGGTGAAACCTTGGTAAGTTTCAGAGTGCAGGGGAAGAATCTTCAATGCATTCGACTCATGAAGTCTGCCTCCACATTGTCCTTCCAGGAATATGTCGGAACCTGAAGGCATGACTTTGAAGCTCGACCGCCCAACCCATCAGTCGACGACTTACTGGACGGATTTTGTGCAGGTAGGCCAAGGGATGGTGGTCAGACTCTAGAATGAATTCCTTGCCGTAGAGATACGGATAGAAGCAGCGGACGGGCCCACACCACGGCGAGACACTCCAACTCGATGGTGTGGTAGTTTAATTCTGCTCCCGTTAACTTCTTGCTGGCATAGGTTATGGGAAGCAGACCTCGACCTTGGTCTTGGAGTAGAGCAGCCCCGAGCCCAATTCTGGACGCATCTGTGCGAAGCACGAAGTGGCGTCGGGGTCTGCAAGTTGCAGCACTGGCTGTCTGGATATAGCGTCCTTCAGCTCCCTGAAAGCCTTCACGTCTTCCTCCTTCCAATCCAGATTCTCAGGCTTCGAGCAGAGGTTTTGTCGGTAAGGGGCTTTGCTGTCTCTGCAAAGTGAGGTACAACTTTCGTAATATCCGACCAGGCCAGGAATGAACGGAGCTCCTAGTCTTGGGTGGCTGAGCGTCCTCGATTCTTCCCACCTTGTCGGGCTCTGGCAGAAGGTACCCCTTGCCAACACATGTCCCAAAAACGGCACCTCTGACTCCCCTATCCTGCACTTGGTAGGGCGTGCTGCGAGTTGCACCTCTCGGAGACGATGGAAGAGTTTCCTGAGCAAGCGCAGATGTTCCTCCCTGTTACAGTTGCCAAAAGTAGATCATCGATGAGTTATGAGCTTCATTCATTTCCAGTGGCTGTAACATGAGCCGCATGATACGGCTAAACACTGCACCTGCATCTTGAGTCCAAATGCATAACTTGGAACTGAAACTGACCCTCAGGCATAGTAAATGCAGTTTTTTCTCCCTGTCGGCAGGATCCATTGGGATTTGCCATAGCCTTTTGCCAAGTCAAGCTTGCTGAAGTACTGGGCCTTGGCCAACTGAGCGAAGATCTTTCCCATGTCTGGCATTGGCTCTGCGTCGAACTTGAGAACTCGATTCAACCTTCGGAAGTCCACGCAAAATCTCATTCGGCCATCAGGTTTCTTGACCAGTAGAATAGGCGAGGAATAAGGGAACTGCAACGCCGATGACGTTCATTCGCAACATGTCCTGAATTTCAGCCTTGATGCAGCGGATTGCGACAGGGGTAGTGGGTACTGTTTCACTCGAATGGGTTCCTGCTGAGTGAGAACCAGAGTACAATTTCCCAGGTTGCAACGTAGTGGTACGTCAGTCAAAACATCGGCATACTCTTGGCACAACATTCTTGCTGCAGCTTGATGCTCCTCGGGTAGGTCTTGCGCAACCTGAACGTCTTTCCATGTTTCACTGGGCTGAGTCGCCACACATGGTATGTCAGAGCTCAGGGCGAAGTTTCCTTATTTCTTCTATTACCACAGGCGTAAATCCAGCGTTGCATGACTCCCTTCTTTCATACCTCTTGAGGAGGTTGGCATGTACGAGTTTCTCTTTCCCTTTGATGAGGACAACATAGTCCCAGTCCCTAACTCTCCTCAAGATTCTGAAAGGTCCTGCCAGGACAACTGCAGTTTTATTGTGGTGCAGGGGTAGAAGAAGCAGCACTTCATCGTCTGGTTCAAACCATTTTTGCCTGGCCTTCTGGTCGTAGTACTGCTTATACCGTTTCTGAGCATGGGTCCAGATTTTGGTGTGCTAGTTTGCATGTGCTGCAAGCCTCTCTTTCAGATCCAGCACTACTCAGCTTGAGTCCGCAGCTCTTGATTGGCCTGTTCCTGGGTCCACTGCTGACGTAGCACTGCCATGGGTCCTTTCACTGTCCTCCCATAGAGTAGCTCGAAGGGAGAGAATCCCATACTCTCTTGGGGCACTTCTCTGTAAGCAAATAAAACGCCGGGCAGGAATCTGTCCCAATCACGGGGTTGTTCTTGAGCAAGTTTCTTAATCATTTGTTTGAGGGTCCCATTGAAGCGTCCACTAGCCCGTTTGCCTGTGCATGGTACGGTGTAGTTGTCTCTCTGTGGATTTGCAAGCAATCGGTACACCTCATTCATCACGTCAGATAGAAACTGAGTTCCTTGATCCGATAGGACACTCCCTGGCACACCTGTCCTTGTCCACATTCCCATAGGGCTTCAGCTACGGTTTTGCGGAATCTATTTTCTTGAGGGGTGTGGCCTCAGGATACCGTTGGCGTAGTCGACCGTAACCAATACGAAGCGGTGTCCACGATCTGACGCTGGAACAATGGGGCCGATAAGGTCCACACCGACCTTTTCGAAGGGAGTTCCTACCAAAGGAACTGTGCCTAGAGGCACCTTGGTATGCCGTCCCTTGGGCGTGGTTCTCTGACAGATGTCACAGGTTCGACAGAATCTCCTCACATCCCGAGTCATCCCAGGCCAATAGAAGGCTTGCTGAATCCGCTCTAGAGTGCGTCTTGTTCCCAGGTGCCCGGCCATGGCGGGTCATGTCCCAGACGCAACACTGTCTGCCGAAGCGCTTCTGGTACGACCAACTGGGTGACCGTAGTGGTGGCTGAAGAAAACTGCCGTGCAGAAGTCCCTTTTGCTGGACGAACTTGATCTTTCCATTAGGCCGCTCTCGAGTAGACTTTCCCACGAGCTGTCTTACCTTGTTCAGTGTGGGGTCTTTACTTTGTAGTCCCTTGATCGCTGAAGGTTCTAAACTGACCTGGTCGCGTGAAGGCACGGGTTTTAACAAGGGCTTTAAGACTCTCTTTTCTCTCTCTGCCTGCGCCCGAGTGGTGGCGGCGACGAACACCTCTGGAGGTAACTCAGTGGATATGGAGAAGCTCCCACCATCCTCCCTGCAGACAGTGTTCCCTATGAGGAGGGAGTACGCTGGTTGCCTCAAAGCCACTGCCCTACTTTCCCCCTGAAGTAGGGCGTCGAGAGGTCTACAAGCACCGTTGATCGAGTGGCAGTGAACGATGACATCGACTCCCGCGACTTCGCAGGTATTTCCGCGAGGAGCATCCTTAGGTACTAACTTCTCGTCAACAAACACTGCCGTGGCGCCCGTGTCTCTAATGGCCTCGACAACGTTTCCCGCTATACTGACAGGAAGGTAGGGCAGGCTGGCGTAGTCACTTCCACCTCCCCATATGCCACTTTAACTTGCGTTGTAGGTTGTTTTTTACGGTCAGGGCAGACACGCGCCAGATGACCGATGCGACCACATACAAACACTGTCGGCTCTGCGCCTGGTTTGTCCCTCTTCCCCTTGGTTTTGGTGGTCTGCACTTGCTGGAGACGAAAACTGTCCGGTGGCAGACGAAGACTGTCCGGTGGCAGACGAAGACTGTCCGGTGGCAGACGAATCCTCACCTTGTGGTTTCCTGGTACTTGCCGAGGAATGGTAATAATATCGTCGTGCATCGGCATAGGCCTCAGCTATCCTCAATGCCTCTGCGTAACTCTGTGGTTGGCCTCACCCAACTGCAGCGTAGGTCAGGCGAAACCGAATTCATGAGCTGCTCCAATAAAATACATTGTCTCAATTCCAAACCTGACGTTTCCACCCAATAATCGAGGGATCGACGAAGCCGCTCGCCAAATTGGTAGAACGTCTCATCAGGTAGCTTCTTCATGGAGCGAAATTGCCTCCTGTAGCTCTCTGGGGTCATGTGGAGTCTAGTATCTCAAAGCAGCTTTCAGCTCGTCATATGTAGCTCCTGGTGGAATATCCACGAAGGCCTCCTTGGCTTTACCCGTGAGATTGCTCACTAGATATAGAGCCTTTCTTTCATTGTTTAACTCATAAGCTTGAGCCCACAGCTTCAAAATGTTCGATATAAGTGTCAATAGACTCCTTATCATTGTATCTGGGCATTTGAATCATGGGGGGAACAAGTGGGGGTATATTTTCCACCCTGACGGTGCCGCTACAGATGCCGGAGCATGTGGCGGTCCTGAGAGAGATTGTCATCCTCTAGTTGCGAGATGAATTCCGCTCGGATTTTCTCTCGCTCAACATTAAGACGAGTTTCGAAATCGAATTCTCTCTTCCTTTGGGTTCTTCCTCCTCTCTTTTCTTGTCTTCTTGTTCTTGTCTTTTCATTTCCATCTCCATTTTCCATCTTCTTTCTTCCTTGCTTCTTTCTCTTCTCTCTCTAACCTCCTCTCCTCCATCTCCTTCTCCATCTCCTTTCTTCCTTAGCTTCTTTCTCTTCTCTTTCTATTTTCTTTCTTCCTTTTCTCTTCTTTCCTTCGCCTCCCTCTCTTCTCTCTCTATTCTTTCTTTTCTTTCCTTCGCCTCCTCTCTTCTCTCTCAAACCTCATCATAAGTAATGATCCAGTGGAGCTGGTCCAGGGGACGCGGAAACGGTGACGGTGCCGTATTAGGTTCTCCCTCGGAAAAGGGATAGGTCGACCAACACTGGAAAAGGAGGTGGGAAGTGGTCGTCTCCTCGGAGATGGTGAACCAAAAGGTATGGTTATACTGACTGACGGAGACGTCGTGACCGGTGGTTGTCCTTCTCCAGTAGAGAACACCACGTGAGTATCAATATCAGATCTGTACGGGAGGTGTAGTGAGACACAGGAGTAGCTAGTCCAGGTACAATCCCTGTGCCCTTTACTTGAGAGCGGTGAACCGACGATCCTCGCCAGTAGCCATTTTTCCCACAAAGTGATTACGCACAATAGTTTTCACGTAAAACACGCGGGGCAAAACGCTTCCAGGAATATGGTTACGATATGAAATGTCACTTAGTTCCAAACACTTGAAACAATAAAGTTATGCACAGACCTGACCCACAGCTAAAGTGGAAGTAAGTCTTGGTTGAAATACAAGTCACAATGACAAAATGGAGATTATGACAAAGTGGTCTTCAACCCACAAATCTTTCCACTATGTCTCATCACACCAGTCAATGGAAGACTACCTGCCTTCAAATCAATAACGCCAATCCAACAACAAGGTAAGGAAGATAATTTCCTATACCCCTCTGAGACCGACGCAGAATCAAAACAAAGTGAAAAGCACCTGTCCCCGGACAGATTCACACACAAAAGGTTTATAGAAAATCTCACCAAGTAAAGGGAACGAACGACCCTTTACAGAAACAGTATCCTAACATCGCAACAATGAAAACGCGTTACCAAAAGAACAGGAGACTACCCTATCTCCGGTCACTAATATACCTATTTTGATCAAAAGGGAAACAACTCTTCCAAAACCCTCTTGACCAAGAAAACTCCTCTGAATGAAGCCCTCAACTGTCGCACAGCGAATCGACAAACCAGAAGGAAAAATAAGCAGAAGCTTAGAATAGAGCTACAGACTCCTAACGAAGGAATACCGCCCTAAACCTTTCCCAATAACAATCACTTGTGAATAAGCGACTAGACAGGTGATTAGGCCTTCTTGATCCCTCGTGTAGGAACAATACACTAACCAAACAAATCCTCAGATCACAAGTCGCAACTGACTGAGCAAAACATCAAACTCATTGATTTTACTCAGCTACGCCAACGCAAATGTAACGGCCGCAAAATCAATATAAATACAAAACACGGACGACACACAAAAACGCAACGACGGGAAAATGGATAAGTGAGTAACGGCCGGATGGACTGACTAAATCACGATGGAATAAACTACGAGATGACGACGCAAACTGAACAGTTTCGCAAAGTCGAAAAGATTGCTTGAATACCCCGCGGCTGATATGTGCACACTGCACCAACACGCCTAGCCTGTAGATTTCAGCTGACCCAGTTACGGCGCGCAGTGGCAAGCCACGCGAGCACGCCTGAACTGTGTAACACCGCGGTGAGAGTGGTAAGGGAGGTGGGGTACACTGTAAGTTGGAAGGTGGCGTAACGGATAAACACAGACCAGCCAAGCCAACCTCTCAATCCACAACACTAACACTTTTATTTCTTTTCTTTTCGCAACCCCACACCACCATTAAAGAGTGTAAATTTTAAACTAACAAGAAAAATATAAAAATAGCTAGTGAGTGCGAATAGATAGAAGAAAAAGCCTATCTAAAGGGAGCTAGTCTCCTTACTACTAAACAAATACAGAAACCTGACCCTAGTGTAAACAAAAATAATCACCAGAAAATAAATACCTAAGTATTTTAACAGGACAGAGGGGTGTTACCAGCTAGTTTTCCGCACGCAATTTAGACCAATAAACCAACAGGATCCTACCTACTTTTACCTGCGCTACTCTCAGTCGTAGTCTTGGGTACAGGCAAATCAGGCAAGCAAATACGGTCTAACCTATGTCAGCACAAACACTGACGCTGTAGAACCTGCACAATGGAACCAAAATACACTCCCCACCCTTTACCCTCCCGTTACCTATTGAAAGATAACAGTAAAGTTAAGGAATTAATTTTACAAACACCGGCGATACTTTTAGAAAACAATCAAACGAACAAAACGCAGAGGCGGCTAGAGCGCCGGCGACCAAGGACGGGAACTGGACTTTCCGTCACGGCAACCCACAAATGCTCCGCTCCGCGTGGAGTCCCCTTCACGGTGGGACTCCGGCCCAGCCAACACACCGCTTAATACAACACAGCCATGAGGGCTGGAGCAGTAGTCGAGAGTGCTGTGAAAATCCCGACCAACCCTCCTCAATTCCAAACCTTCACATCCGGACGAGCCCCCAAATGTCCGCGGTCAAGGTCCACGTATCAAGGATGTGAGGATGGAAGAGGAGAGAGGGACAGGCAGGGCACAACACTCACCGACCACACACTCAAACCACTCGTGGAAAAAGTAAACCAAATAAGCAATTATTAAATTAATGAAAATATCTCATTCACACCTAGCGGAGGAGGGACGACTATCAAGAAGAGTGAGGATAGAGAGATAAATTGGAAAAGAAGGAAAAATAGAAGATGACAGCCACCTAAAAGAAGATTACTTAATGGACAAAATAACCAACAAAAGACCCCACACCCTGGCCCAGGGAACAACTAAATTTAAACAACCACTAATCTATCCCAAAATAAAGAAAGAAGAGAGGACAGGGGAGAAACAATTAAATGAAGGAGGAACAGGGTCTATCCCAGCCACACAAGCATATTCATCAACATTTGCACACTTACACAATTCATGAACACTCATATACCCTCACAAACCTCACAGCCAAACAGAATGTCTCCACACACGCCAGGCATCACCAAACACCACCATACACAGCTAGAAATAAACTTAGCTTAAAGTCTTTTCAAGTCCGAACAGGGGAACACAGGTGCATCCAAAGAAGCTGATACTCAGGAAGGGCGTTCTGGCCTCGCTCTTAGTACCACGGTCAGCGTCCGGCTCCTCTTCATACAGCTCTCGGAATGTATATCCAGACGGCGTCTGGACCGCACCCCGTCAACCAACGGAAAACAAGAAACAAACCCCAGCCCTATAAAAGGGGCATTAGAATACATTCTAGGTACAGCTGAAATATGGTGTAGGTGCAGGCTATTACCTGGCGAAAGGGCTACACCCGCAAGACTGAACCTAGTTTAATTTACTTCACATTTCATTATTACTATCTTTTTTTTTTTTTTCTTCTCTCTAATGATTAAAAAAAAACAACACACACAAATTCGTTTACCTGATGAAACTATTTTTGTCATAATATATACTACCCCTTCAATCTGAAGGCCTCGGGTATACAAAAACTGACAAGGAAAACAAGTCAGATAACGTGTTGACTTGAGAATAAAATTACAACACACCCATACCACATTCACATTAAAGGAAATATAATAGTAAATTAAATGAGAAACAAAATAAAACAATACATAAACAAATAGACAAACAGGCGGAGCGGAACCAACCAGGGGCGCCGCGAAGGAACGCTCGCTTCCCGACCCCAAGTGAGTCGCGCGGTAACTCAATCAACACCGCGTCCGGCCTGAAGTTTTTTCTCTTTTCCTTAAATTAAAATAAATAATTTTATATTTATAGAACCAAACTAGCATACTCCTCTCTCTGACGGAGTACACACAAATAAAGAATGATTCAGCCAAAATGGAAAATAAGCGTGCGCGGCACGCTCTGTGTCTGACCAAATCGCTGACCAAGAAAAATGTCACCGCTTCAGCGTAGCGCATTTAGAATAAAATTTTAAACTTGCTCTTCCATATTTATAAATCAGGCTAACGCTCGCAGCGCGCCTGAAACCACAATAATTTTCCACACCTGTAGTACTGCCCCAGCACAGTACCAAAATGACAGATTTTGAATGAAAATATTAATTTTATAATTTACAACCGATACCACTGTGGAATGCGACATGAGAACCAAGAAGCACGAAAATAACTCACCAGAACGGCGGGTGGAAAGGAGGGGAAAGTGGGCCCGCAGGCTAATCCTCAGCGACAAGACTGTCCGGAACCTCGGAGCCGACAGCACCAGCAGCCCTTCACCATGGGATGGCTGACAGCTGGTCAACCCCCAGCGAAGAGGGTCAAGTTGAAGACTTGGTGGGCAGGAATAGGGATTCCTCTGTCTCACCCTAAGACTACCACCGTCAGGCAGACAAGTGGCCTTCGTCACGGGTTATGAAATGCCTCGCCAAAGAGAACGTGGTCTCTCACTCGTGGCTCCAATCCGAGTCTTAAATAAGAATTTTCCCAAACGCCAGCTGCCGATCAAAGGGGAATAACTTCCAATGACTCAGTGAGCTCTCCACGGGTTTTCACAACTATACGGGTATCTCACAAAAAGCAATGTTCATGCGGTCAAAAGGATGCACGCAAACCGCACGGACGGGTAGACTTTTCTCCTGAAAAGTTGACAGCACACAGGCCCATCCTCTTTTACACACACATAAAAAAAAATGGTAATAAACTGACAAACTACATTAAAAGCGGGATGGAGGGCTGTCCGTCCGTGACAAGGTGGATCTCCATCTTCACTTCAGCTTGCCCCCAGGGGTGAGTGATAGGCTTGCTGACATCTAAAAGGATATGGGAGCATTTGCAGGATTCTGTTTTTTTTTTGTTTTTTGTTTTTTATTCTCATTTATTTACTGAGCCAGCACAATGGCTTTTGTTTGTCTGAGAGCCATCCACATTTCCTAGTCTGTTTGAACAGATTCTGGCTAGTAGCTTAAATGAATTCACCTGATCGTCTTTGTGTTAGGTGTTCAGTTTACCATGGTGCTCACCATAGTTTTAAATCCTTACAGAAATATGAGGTCTTGTTTTAAAACACTGATATTGTATAAGTTGCAGAGGTGTTATAGGTAGATTGTGTTTTTACCAAAACGCATTGATTCTGTCCATGCTTTCAAACATTTTGGAAAGTAGCACCTGTCAGAAGACTGGGAGTTCTTTGGGTACATATGGTGTCCCTTCCTTCCATGAAATGCTTTATATCCTCTAGGCATGGAGCAGCGCCATACATCAGGATTCCATTAAAAGACTTTTTTAAAAATGGGGAGCTAACTTTTCCCTTTAACCAACAAGCTAACAGGAGTAAACTCCCTTGTGCGTCCACACCAATGCACCCTGTGTGATTGAAATAAGTTTTCTCTCCTTTCCTCGGTGAGGAAACACGCCCTCTATATGACTTCTTGAGTTTTTTTCCATCATGGATTCTCAGAAGCAGTCATTTGAGTTGGCCTTCTTTGCTTAGGAGGAAAACACTATGGCCAACCAAGTGCCCAGGTGTCCACCAAGTTAGGAGGAAAACACTTTGTCTTTGGCCAACCAAGTGCCCAGGTGTCCACCAAGTTAGGAGGAAAACACTTTGTCTTTGGCCAACCAAGTGCTCTGGTGTCCACCAAATTAGGAGGAAAACACTTTGTCTTTGGCCAACCAAGTGCCCAGGTGTCCACCAAGTTAGGAGGAAAACACTTTGTTTTGGCCAACCAAGTGCTATGGTGTCCACCAAATTAGGAGGAAAAACACTTTGTCTTTGGCCAACCAAGTGCCCAGGTGTCCACCAAGTTAGGGGAAAACACTTTGTTTTGGCCATCCAAGTGCTCTGGTGTCCACCAAGTTAGGAGGAAAACACTTTGTCTTTGGCCAACCAAGTGCCCCTGGTGTCCACCAAGTCGACCAGTGCTTTTTGTCCTCCTTGTACTTCCAGAGCCAGTTTGTCATGTTGGAAAGCTGCGTCAGAGCACTGGCTCCATTCCTCCCATTCAGCTTGTGCAAGAGTTGAACTGATTCAACGTAGTGCACAATGTTTGGCTCTCATCTCTGTCTTGATGGTTCAACTGATTTTTGCAGCAACTGATGCTCCGTGCTTCACCATCTAGCCTATGGTCCTGGTGCAATGGAGACAGGCCAGTGTCTCCCATAGTGCCCTCTGCGCCCTCTAACCTGAGGATACCTGATAATGGAGGTGGATGCCTGATAATGGAGGAGGATGCCTGATAATGGAGGTGATGCCTGATAATGGAGGAGGATGCCTGATAATGGAGGAGCAGGTGGTATCTGAAGGTGTGCCAGGTGCCCTCTGCGCCTCTACCCAGGATGCCTGATAATGGAGGTGGATGCCTGATAATGGAGGAGGATGCCTGATAATGGAGGAGGATGCCTGATAATGGAGGAGCAGGTGGTGTCTGAAGATGTGCCAGTGGAGTCTGCCACCTGTACATGGGACAGGCTGGAGAGCTACTAGAAAAGGGCAGCTCCAAGGGGAGGTCAGTGGTGTGGAAGGCGAATCTCTGGGTTCTGAAAGCAGGGTGGACTGGTTGCTCTCTAGTTGTCCATTTCAAGGTATGTGTGGTGTGGATGCCAGTGAATGGGAATCTGACAAGCGAGGACCAGATGATTTTTTTTTGGCGACAGATGTTGTGAGGACGTTCCCCCAGCTCAGAACTTTCTCTTGCCAGAGCAGCAGTCAGCAATACATGGTGTGTTTGTCCAGTACTGCATGGTGTGTTGTGACCAGTACTGTCTGGTTAGAGCAAACTGTCAGCAATGCATGGTGTGTTTGTGACCAGTACTGTCTGGTTAGAGCAGCAGTCAGCAATGCATGGTGTGTTGTGTCCAGTACTGCATGGTGTGTTGTGACCAGTACTGTACTGGTTAGAGCAACTGTCAGCAATGCATGGTGTGTTGTGACCAGTACTGTCTGGCAGCAGTCAGCAATGCATGGTGTGTTGTGACCAGTACTGTCTGGTTAGAGCAGCAGTCAGCAATGCATGGTGTGTTGTGACCAGTACTGTCTGGTTAGAGCAGCAGTCAGCAATGCATGGTGTGTTGTGACCAGTACTGTCTGGTTAGAGCAACTGTCAGCAATGCATGGGTGTGTTGTGACCAGTACTGTCTGGTTAGAGCAGCAGCAGCAATGCATGGTGTGTTGTGACCAGTACTGTCTGGTTAGAGCAGCAGTCAGCAATGCATGGTATGGTTGTGACCAGTACTGTCTGGTGTGTTGTGACCAGTACTGTCTGGTTAGAGCAACTGTCAGCAATGCATGGTGTGTTGTGACCAGTACTGTCTGGCAGCAGTCAGCAATGCATGGTGTGTTGTGACCAGTACTGTCTGGTTAGAGCAGCAGTCAGCAATGCATGGTGTGTTGTGACCAGTACTGTCTGGTTAGAGCAGCAGTCAGCAATGCATGGTGTGTTGTGTCCAGTACTGCATGGTGTTGTTGTGACCATACTGTCTGGTTAGAGCAACTGTCAGCAATGCATGGTGTGTTGTGACCAGTACTGTCTGGCAGCAGTCAGCAATGCATGGTGTGTTGTGACCAGTACTGTCTGGTTAGAGCAGCAGTCAGCAATGCATGGTGTGTTGTGACCAGTACTGTCTGGTTAGAGCAGCAGTCAGCAATGCATGGTGTGTTGTGACCAGTACTGTCTGGTTAGAGCAGCAGTCAGCAATGCATGGTGTGTTGTGACCAGTACTGTCTGCAGCAGTCAGCAATGCATGGTGTGTTGTGACCATACTGTCTGGTTAGAGCAGCAGTCAGCAATGCATGGTGTGTTGTGACCAGTACTGTCTGGCAACAGTCAGCAATGCATGGTGTGTTGTGACCAGTACTGTCTGGCAACAGTCAGCAATGGCATGGTGTGTTGTGACCAGTACTGTCTGGCAACAGTCAGCATGCATGGTGTGTTGTGACCAGTACTGTCTGGCAACAGTCAGCAATGCATGGGTGTTGTGACCAGTACTGTCTGGTTAGAGCAGCAGTCAGCAATGCATGGTGTGTTGTGACCAGTACTGTCTGGTTAGAGCAGCAGTCAGCAATGCATGGTGTGTTGTGACCAGTACTGTCTGGCAACAGTCACAATGCATGGTGTGTTGTGACCAGTACTGTCTGGCAACAGTCAGCAATGCATGGTGTGTTGTGACCAGTACTGTCTGGCAACAGTCAGCAATGCATGGTGTGTTGTGACCAGTACTGTCTGGCAACAGTCAGCAATGCATGGTGTGTTGTGACCAGTACTGTTGCAGAGCCTTACTCTGATTCTTCCACCCCCTCTTCCCTAGGGTCTGAGATAGATTATCCTTTTTAGAAGAGTCGGGTACTGATGATTCTGTTTCTCTTCCACAAGCTTCCAAGATGGTCTTGCAGTTTCACGACGCTTTAATGAAACCTTACTCGACTCCTGCTTTGCTCACACCAGATATCCACAAGTGAGTGCCGTGTACCCTGACACAGACCTGTAGATTCAAATACTCACTTCACCAGATATCCACAAGTGAGTGCCGTGTACCCTGAACACAGACCTGTAGTTACAAATACTCACTTCACCAGATATCCACAAGTGAGTGCCGTGTATCTGAACTCAGACCTGTAGTTACAAAATTCACTTCACCAGATATCCACAAGTGAGTGCCATGTATCAGAGGGAAAAGTAGTTCTTACACAGTCTCCTATTCAAGGGCCTCTTCCCTTTGGGGATTCTCTTCCTTGTATGGTAGAAAGATTTAGGGAACCATCCGCTCCCTCTACTACAGCCTCCTCGGGAGCCAGAGTTTGGTTCCGTCTCCTTCCGTCAGCCATCTTTCATGGCAAAGCTGAGTATGTGAAGTGCTTGGTTGTGACTTCATAGTGAATGGAAAAACAATCAGTATAAATTGATTTAAAAAAACACTTAATTGAATAGTGCTCTGATGAAGCAAATGGCTGTAAGCACAACTGTGACGTTTCTTTCTGGGTTTCTGTCTCATCAGATTGGAGAGTGAGAGTATCTGTAGCTAGGTAACCTTAGTTGGTTGTATTTCGGTGACATTGGTGGTGAACCACATGGTCGCGGAGTAAGGGTTAAATTGGTCTGCTTTGTCAATGTTCAGTAGGAGAGTAAGGGTGTGTGACAAGAGGAATAAGCACATCTCCAGTGCTGTGTTTCCTTGTTACAGCCAACACGCGTCACCGTTTTGTACTGGCAAGAGAAGAGCCATGCCAGTGACTGGTTCCTTGCTTTATTGATGCAAGGGAGGAGGAGGGTGGACATCACATCTATGGCCTGCCGAGTGACGAGTATCCTGGATATGTCAAGGTAGGTGTCTAAATAGCTCGACTCCAGTGGCCACTTTTCAAACAAGCAGGTTTTGTGTGCATTGTACACATTGTTTGCGTTTCATGTTGTGTGCCTGTACCATTTGTCATTTGTGTGTGGATATTTTGTATGGATACATGCTATATATTGACTGAAAATCCTCAATAAGGAGCTACAGTAACTGTTAAGAGCAGGGAGTGTGTGTGGATATTTTGTAAGGATGCATGCTATATATTGACTGAAAATCCTCAATAAGGAGCTACAGTAACTGTTAAGAGCAGGGAGTGTGTGTGGATATTTTGTAAGGATGCATGCTATATATTGACTGCAAATCCTCAACAAGGAGCTACAGTAACTGTTAAGAGCAGGGAGTGTGTACTGTGAGGTACAGGCAGAAGTAGTCTTAATGGCTGTTTAGAACAGTTCTTAGTTGAAGGTCTTTGCTGCATGTCCACTGTCTTTATCTTACTAGTGTCAGTACAGTCACCACAGTGACTTTGAAGGACTGTTCACTTCTCGTCTTTTGATGGCTAGGTCATCCTAGGGGGCTGGGTCATCCAGGAGAAACAAGTTACTAGCCGGCTATAGGGAGAAGAGAGTTATGCATGGTGTGATGATCGGCACTGCAGACTGGGAGGTGTGGCTTCCAGTCCCAAAGAGATTTATTATCTTATTTATTTGTCCACCTGGTCAGTTCCCTCCCAAAGGTGAGTGTGCTGGAACTGTGGTAGGAAGACTTCAGTGACACGTTCTCTCAGGTGGCTGCCCAGTTTTCACAGCAGCTGTGCAGATGTTGACATCTCTCAGGCCTAGTCAGTACTGGGATATGTCATCAGAGGAAGTGCAGAGTACAGCCCTGTCATGTCATCTCAGACCACATCAGATTTCCACAGCATCAGTCGCCTCATTTTGTAACACCTGATATGATTGCTCTCTGTGGACTGTCACTGGTGAGGCTGTGACATCACTCATTGGTGAGGCTGTGACATCACTCATTGGTGAGGCTGTGGCATCACTCATTGGTGAGGCTGTGGCATCACTGTGGACTGTCACTGGTGAGGCTGTGACATCACTGTGTGGACTGTCACTGGTGAGGCTGTGACATCACTCATTGGTGAGGCTGTGACATCACTGTGTGGACTGTCATTGGTGAGGCTGTGACATCACTGTGTGGACTGTCATTGGTGAGGCTGTGAAATCACTCATTGGTGAGGCTGTGACATCACTGTGTGGACTGTCATTGGTGAGGCTGTGACATCACTGTGGACTGTCATTGGTGAGGCTGTGACACCACTGTGTGGACTGTCATTGGTGAGGCTGTGACATCACTGTGTGGACTGTCACTGGTGAGGCTGTGACATCACTGTGTGGACTGTCATTGGTGACGCTGTGTCATCACTGTGTGGACTGTCATTGGTGAGGCTGTGACATCACTGTGGACTGTCATTGGTGAGGCTGTGACATCACAGTGGGCTGTCATTGGTGAGGCTGTGACATCACTGTGGACTGTCATTGGTGAGGCTGTGACATCACTGTGTGGACTGTTAATGGTGAGGCTGTGACATCACTATGTGGACTGTCATTGGTGAGGCTGTGTCATCACTGTGTGGACTGTCATTGGTGAGGCTGTGACATCACTATGTGGACTGTCATTGGTGAGGCTGTGACATCACTGTGGACTGTCACTGGTGAGGCTGAGACATCACTGTGTGGACTGTCACTGGTGAGGCTGTGACATCACTCATTGGTGAGGCTTGACATCACTGTGTGGACTGTCATTGGTGAGGCTGTGACATCACTCATTGGTGAGGCTGTGACATCACTCATTGGTGAGGCTGTGACATCACTCATGGTGAGGCTGTGACATCACTGTGTGGACTGTCACTGGTGAGGCTGTGACATCACTGTGGACTGTCATTGGTGAGGCTGTGACATCACTGTGTGGACTGTCATTGGTGAGGCTGTGACATCACTGTGTGGACTGTCATTGGTGAGGCTGTGACATCAATGTGTGGACTGTCATTGGTGAGGCTGTGACATCACTGTGGACTGTCATTGGTGAGGCTGTGACATCACTGTGTGGACTGTCATTGGTGAGACTGTGACATCACTGTGTGGACTGTCCATTGGTGAGGCTGTGACATCACTGTGGACTGTCATTGGTGAGGCTGTGACATCACTGTGTGAACTGTCATTGGTGAGGCTGTGACATCACTGTGTGGACTGTCATTGGTGAGGCTGTAACATCACTGTAGATGTTATTGGTGAGGCTGTGACATTAATGTGTGGACTGTCACTGGTGAGGCTGTGACATCACTGTGGACTGTCATTGGTGAGGCTGTGACATCACTGTGGACTGTCATTGGTGAGGCTGTGACATCACTGTGTGGACTTTCATTGGTGAGGCTGTGAAATCACTCATTGGAGAGGCTGTGACATCACTCATTGGTGAGGCTGTGACATCACTGTGTGGACTGTCATTGGTGAGGCTGTAACATCACTGTGGACTGTCATTGGTGAGGCTGTGACATCAATGTGTGGACTGTCATTGGTGAGGCTGTGACATCACTGTGTGGACTGTCACTGGTGAGGCTGTGACATCACTGTGTGGACTGTCATTGGTGAGGCTGTGTCATCACTGTGTGGACTGTCATTGGTGAGGCTGTGACATCACTGTGGACTGTCATTGGTGAGGCTGTGACATCACAGTGGGCTGTCATTGGTGAGGCTGTGACATCACTGTGGACTGTCATTGGTGAGGCTGTGACATCACTGTGTGGACTGTTAATGGTGAGGCTGTGACATCACTATGTGGACTGTCATTGGTGAGGCTGTGTCATCACAGTGTGGACTGTCATTGGTGAGGCTGTGACATCACTATGTGGACTGTCATTGGTGAGGCTGTGACATCACTGTGGACTGTCACTGGTGAGGCTGAGACATCACTGTGTGGACTGTCACTGGTGAGGCTGTGACATCACTCATTGGTGAGGCTGTGACATCACTGTGTGGACTGTCATTGGTGAGGCTGTGACATCACTCATTGGTGAGGCTGTGACATCACTCATTGGTGAGGCTGTGACATCACTCATTGGTGAGGCTTGACATCACTGTGTGGACTGTCATTGGTGAGGCTGTGACATCACTCATTGGTGAGGCTGTGACATCACTCATTGGTGAGGCTGTGACATCACTCATTGGTGAGGCTGTGACATCACTGTGTGGACTGTCACTGGTGAGGCTGTGACATCACTATGGACTGTCATTGGTGAGGCTGTGACATCACTGTGTGGACTGTCACTGGTGAGGCTGTGACATCACTGTGTGGACTGTCATTGGTGAGGCTGTGACATCAATGTGTGGACTGTCATTGGTGAGGCTGTGACATCACTGTGGACTGTCATTGGTGAGGCTGTGACATCACTGTGTGGACTGTCATTGGTGAGACTGTGACATCACTGTGTGGACTGTCATTGTTGAGGCTGTGACATCACTGTGGACTGTCATTGGTGAGGCTGTGACATCACTGTGTGAACTGTCATTGGTGAGGCTGTGACATCACTGTGTGGACTGTCATTGGTGAGGCTGTGACATCACTGTAGACTGTTATTGGTGAGGCTGTGACATCAATGTGTGGACTGTCACTGGTGAGGCTGTGACATCACTGTGGACTGTCATTGGTGAGGCTGTGACATCACTGTGGACTGTCATTGGTGAGGCTGTGACATCACTGTGTGGACTGTCACTGGTGAGGCTGTGACATCACTGTGGACTGTCATTGGTGAGGCTGTGACATCACTGTGGACTGTCATTGGTGAGGCTGTGACATCACTGTGGACTGTCATTGGTGAGGCTGTGACATCACTGTGGACTGTCATTGGTCAGGCTGTGACATCACTCATTGGTGAGGCTGTGACATCAGTATGTGGACTGTCACTGGTGAGGCTGTGACATCACTCATTGGTGAGGCTGTGACATCACTGTGGGGACTGTCATTGGTGAGGCTGTGACATCACTGTGTGGACTCTCATTGGTGAGGCTGTGACATCACTATGTGGACTGTCATTGGTGAGGCTGTGACATCACTGTAGACTGTCATTGGTGAGGCTGTGACATCACTGTGGACTGTCATTGGTGAGGCTGTGACATCACTGTGACTGTCATTGGTGAGGCTGTGACATCACTGTGGACTGTCATTGGTGAGGCTGTGACATCACTGTGGACTGTCATTGGTGAGGCTGTGACATCACTGTGGACTGTCATTGGTGAGGCTGTGACATCACTGTGGACTGTCATTGGTGAGGCAGTGTATGTAGGAGGCAGAATGAGCAGTGTGGAATGGTGTCAGTGAGAGTGCCCACAGCTGAGGACTGTCTGATCCCCTGTCCGTTCCTTCACTCCAGGTGTGTCTTCACAGGGGTCCTGACATTGACCCTGACAACAGGGATGACGTGGATGATTCCTGGGTGCAGGTGGAGGTCACACAGCATGTACGCACTCACCTGCCCTGGCTGCGACCCTCTCCTGGCATTGTGGAGGCCTGCATATATACAGTGGGTATAGGGAGGGAGAGGAGGGAGAGGGGTGCATATATACAGTGGGTATAGGGAGGAAGGGGAGGAGAGGCCTGCATATATACAGTGGTATAGGGGAGGGAGAGGGAGGGAGAGGGGTGCATATATACATGGGTATAGGGGAGGGAGGGAGAGGGCTGCATATATTCAGTGGGTATAGGGGAGGGAAAAGGGAGGGAGAGGGGTGCATATATACAGTGGGTATAGGGGAGGGAGAGGGAGGGAGAGGCCTGCATATATACAGTGGGTATAGGGGAGGGAGAGGGAGGGAGAGGCCTGCATATATACAGTGGGTATAGGGGAGGAAGAGGGAGGGATAAGATAAGATAATGTTGCTTATAGCCCAGCCGACCGCAAAGGGCCACATCAGGGCTGAGAGGCCTGCATATATACAGTGGGTATAGGGGAGGAAGAGGGAGGGAGAGGGGTGCATGTATACAGTGGGGATAGGGGAGGAAGAGGGAGGGAGAGGCCTGCATATATACAGTGGATTATAGGGGAGGAAGAGGAGGGAGACGGGTGCATATATACAGTGGGTATAGGGGAGGAAGAGGGAGGGAGAGGGGTGCATATATACAGTGGGTATAGGGGAGGGAGAGGGAGGGAGAGGCCTGCATATATACAGTGGTATAGGGGAGGAAGAGGGAGGGAGAGGGTGCATATATACAGTGGGTATAGGGGAGGAAGAGGGAGGGAGAGGCCTCCATATATACAGTGGGTATAGGGGAGGAAGAGGGAGGGAGAGGGGTGCATATATACAGTGGGTATAGGGGAGGGAGAGGGAGGGAGAGGCCTCCATATATACAGTGGGTATAGGGGAGGAAGAGGGGGGGGTAGAGGGGTGCATATATACAGTGGGTATAGGGGAGGGAGAGGCCTGCATATATACAGTGGGTATAGGGAGGTAGAGGGGGGGGGTAAGGGGTGCATATATACAGTGGGTATAGGGGAGGGAGAGGGAGGGAGAGGCCTCCATATATACAGTGGGTATAGGGAGGAAGAGGGGGGGGGGGGGGGTAGAGGGGTGCATATATACAGTGGGTATAGGGGAGGAAGGGGAGGGAGAGGGGTGCATATATACAGTGGGTATAGGGGAGGAAGAGGGGGGGGTAGAGGGGTGCATATATACAGTGGGTATAGGGGAGGAAGGGGAGGGAGAGGGGTGCATATATTTCAGTGGGTATAGGGAGGAAGAGGGAGGGAGAGGGGTGCATATATACAGTGGGTATAGGGGAGGGAGGGAGAGGGGTGCATATATACAGTGGGTATAGGGGAGGAAGAGGGAGGGAGAGGGGTGCATATATACAGTGGGTATAGGGGAGGGAGGGAGAGGGGTGCATATATACAGTGGGTATAGGGGAGGAAGGGAGGGAGAGGGGTGCATATATACAGTGGGTATAGGAGAGGAAGAGGGAGGAGAGGGGTGCATATATACAGTGGTATAGGGGAGGAAGAGGGGGGGGGTAAGGGGTGCATATATACAGTGGGTATAGGGAGGGAGAGGGAGGAGAGGGGTGCATATATACAGTGGGTATAGGGGAGGAAGGGGAGGGAGAGGGGTGCATATATACAGTGGGTATAGGGAGGAAGGGGGGGGGTAGGAGGGGTGCATATATACAGTGGGTATAGGGGAGGGAGAGGGAGGGAGGGGTGCATATATACAGTGGGTATAGGGGAGGAAGGGGAGGGAGAGGGGTGCATATATACAGTGGGTATAGGGGAGGAAGAGGGAGGAGAGGGGTGCATATATACAGTGGGTTTTAGGGGAGGGAGGGAGAGGGGTGCATATATACAGTGGGTATAGGGGAGGAAGAGGGAGGGAGAGGGGTGCATATATACAGTGGGTATAGGGGAGGGAGGGAAGAGGGGTGCATATATACAGTGGGTATAGGGGAGGAAGGGGAGGGAGAGGGGTGCATATATACAGTGGGTATAGGAGAGGAAAGAGGGAGGGAGAGGGGTGCATATATACAGTGGGTATAGGGGAGGAAGAGGGGGGGGGTAGAGGGGTGCATATATACAGTGGGTATAGGGAGGGAGAGGGAGGGAGAGGGTGTGCATATATACAGTGGGTATAGGGGAGGAAGGGGAGGGAGAGGGGTGCATATATACAGTGGGGATAGGGGAGGAAGAGGGAGGGAGAGGGGTGCATATATACAGTGGGTATAGGGGAGGAAGAGGGAGGGAGAGGGGTGCATATATACAGTGGGTATAGGGAGGAAGAGGGAGGGAGAGGGGTGCATATATACAGTGGGTATAGGGGAGGAAGGGAGGGAGAGGGGTGCATATATACAGTGGGTATAGGGGAGGAAGAGGGGTGCATATATACAGTGGATTATAGGGGAGGAAGGGAGGGAGAGGGGTGCATATATACAGTGGGTATAGGAGAGGAAGAGGGAGGGAGAGGGGTGCATATATACAGTGGTATAGGGGAGGAAGAGGGGGGGGGGTAGAGGGGTGCATATATACAGTGGGTATAGGGGAGGGAGAGGGAGGGAGAGGGGTGCATATATACAGTGGGTATAGAAGAGGGAGGGAGAGGGGTGCATATATACAGTGGATTATAGGGGAGGAAGAGGGAGGGAGAGGGGTGCATATATACAGTGGGTATAGAAGAGGGAGGGAGAGGGGTGCATATATACAGTGGGTATAGGGGAGGGAGAGGGAGGGAGAGGCCTGCATATATACAGTGGGTATAGGGGAGGAGGGAGAGGGGTGCATATATACAGTGGGTATAGAAGAGGGAAAGAGAGGGGTGCATATATACAGTGGGTATAGGGGAGGGAGAGGGAGGGAGAGGCCTGCATATATACAGTGGGTATAGGGGAGGGGGGGAGAGGGGTGCATATATACAGTGGGTATAGGGGAGAAGAGGGAGGGAGAGGGGTGCATATGTACAGTGGGTATAGGGGAGGAAGGGGAGGGAGAGGCCTGCATATATACAGTGGGTATAGGGGAGGGAGGGAGAGGGGTGCATATATACAGTGGGTATAGGGGAGGGAGAGGGGTGCATATATACAGTGGGTATAGGGAGGAAGAGGGAGGGAGAGGGGTGCATATATACAGTGGGTATAAGGGAGGGAGAGGGGTGCATATATTCAGTGGGGATAGGGGAGGAAGAGGGAGGGAGAGGGGTGCATATATACAGTGGGTATAGGGAGGAAGAGGGAGGGAGAGGCCTGCATATATACAGTGGGTATAGGGGAGGGAGGGAGAGGGGTGCATATGTACAGTGGATATAGGGGAGGAAGAGGGAGGGAGAGGGGTGCATATATGCAGTGGGTATAGGGGAGGAAGAGGGAGGGAGAGGGGTGCATATATACAGTGGGTATAGGGGGGGAAGAGGGAGGAGAGGGGTGCATATATACAGTGGGTATAGGGGAGGAAGAGGGAGAGGGGTGCATATATACAGTGGGTATAGGGGAGGAAGAGGGAGGGAGAGGCCTGCATATATACAGTGGGTATAGGGGAGGAAGAGGGAGGGAGAGGGGTGCATATATACAGTGGGTATAGGGGAGGGAGGGAGAGGGGGGCATATATACAGTGGGTATAGGGGAGGAAGAGGGAGGGAGAGGGGTGCATATATACAGTGGATTATAGGGGAGGAAGAGGGAGGGAGAGGGGTGCATATATACAGTGGGTATAGGGGAGGAAGAGGGAGGGAGAGGGGTGCATATATACAGTGGGTATAGGGGAGGAAGGGGAGGGAGAGGGGTGCATATATACAGTGGGTATAGGGGAGGGAGAGGAGGGAGAGGGGTGCATATATACAGTGGGTATAGGGGAGGAAGAGGGAGGGAGAGGCCTGCATATATACAGTGAGTATAGGGGAGGAAAGAGGGAGGGAGAGGCCTGCATATATACAGTGGGTATAGGGGAGGGAGAGGCCTGGATAGATACAGTGGGTATAGGGGAGGGAGAGGGGTGCATATATACAGTGGGTATAGGGGAGGGAGAGGGTGCATATATACAGTGGGTATAAGGGAGGGAGAGGGGTGCATATATTCAGTGGGTATAGGGGAGGAAGAGGGAGGGAGAGGGGTGCATGTATACAGTGGGTATAGGGGAGGACGAGGGAGGGAGAGGGGTGCATATATACAGTGGGTATAGGGGAGGAAGAGGGAGGGAGAGGGGTGCATGTATACAGTGGGTATAGGGGAGGGAGAGGGGTGCATATATACAGTGGGTATAGGGGAGGGAGAGGGGTCATATATACAGTGGGTATAGTGGAGGAAGAGGGAGGGAGAGGGGTGCATATATACAGTGGGTATAGGGGAGGGAGAGGGGTGCATATATACAGTGGGTATAAGGGAGGGAGAGGGGTGCATATATACAGTGGGTATAGGGGAGGAAGAGGGAGGGAGAGGCCTGCATATATACAGTGGGTATAGGGGAGGAAGAGGGAGGGAGAGGCCTGCATATATACAGTGGGTATAGGGGAGGAAGAGGGAGGGAGAGGCCTGCATATATACAGTGGGTATAAGGGAGGAAGAGGGAGGGAGAGGCCTGCATATATACAGTGGGTATAGTGGAGGGAGAGGCCTGCATATATACAGTGGGTATAGTGGAGGAAGAGGGAGGGAGAGGGGTGCATATATACAGTGGGTATAGGGGAGGAAGAGGGAGGGAGAGGGGTGCATATATACAGTGGGTATAGGGGAGGAAGAGGGAGGGAGAGGCCTGCATATATACAGTGGGTATAGGGGAGGAAGAGGGAGGGAGAGGGGTGCATATATACAGTGGGTATAGGGGAGGAAAAGGGGTGCATATATACAGTGGTATAGGGGAGGAAGAGGGAGGGAGGGGTGCATATATACAGTGGGTATAGGGGAGGAAGAGGGAGGGAGAGGGGTGCATATATACAGTGGGTATAGGGGAGGAAGAGGGAGGGAGAGGGTGCATATATACAGTGGGTATAGGGGAGGAAGAGGGTGCATATATACAGTGGGTATAGGGGAGGGAGAGGGGTGCATATATACAGTGGGTATAAGGGAGGGAGAGGGGTGCATATATACAGTGGGTATAGGGGAGGGAGGGAGAGGGGTGCATATGTACAGTGGATATAGGGAGGAAGAGGGAGGGAGAGGGGTGCATATGTACAGTGGGTATAGGGGAGGAAGAGGGAGGGAGAGGCCTGCATATATACAGTGGATTATAGGGGAGGAAGAGGGAGGGAGAGGGGTGCATATATACAGTGGGTATAGGGGAGGAAGAGGGAGGGAGAGGGGTGCATATATACAGTGGGTATAGGGGAGGAAGAGGGAGGGAGAGGGGTGCATATATACAGTGGGTATAGGGGAGGGAGAGGGAGGGAGAGGCCTGCATATATACAGTGGGTATAGGGGAGGGAGAGGGAGGGAGAGGGGTGCATATATACAGTGGGTATAGGGGAGGGATTGATGATTGATTGATTGATTGATCTTTAATACCAAAGGATGAAGATTTTAGGCCAAAGCCTAGTCTTACAATCTGTCCTTGTCATGCATACATTATTTCAGCACATATCATTCATACAGACAATTCAACATAGCAACATGATAATCTAATTCTACAATGATAAGCAAACTGCTCATAAAAGCACTAATGAGATGGGGGATGGTAAAACAAAAGGAAACTTACAAGCAAACAAACAAACAAAAACTACAGAGAGAGAGAGGTCAGAGGAGGGTGGGAAGAGAGAAAGGGAGGTAGGGGAGGAGAAAAGGGATGGTAGACAGAGTGGGAGTGGGGATGAGCGATTTTAACGGAGTAGGTTTTATGTTGAGACGATTTATCCAAAGTATGGTTCACAGAAGACGTAGCGAATGGACACTAATCATTGTAATCGAATAATTTAACTACTGAGACATAAAATGTTTATGCAAAGAGGGAGAGGGAGGGAGAGGCCTGCAAAGTATACAGTGGGTATAGGGGAGGGAGGGAGAGGCCTGCAAATATACAGTGGGTATAGGGAGGGAGAGGGAGGAGAGGCCTGCATATATAAGTGGTATAGGGGAGGAAGAGGGAGGGAGAGGCCTGCATATATACAGTGGGTATAGGGAGGAAGAGGGAGGGAGAGGGGTGCATATATACAGTGGGTATAGGGGAGGGAGAGGGAGGGAGAGGCCGCATATATACATGGGTATAGGGGAGGGAGAGGGGTGCATATATACAGTGGGTATAGGGGAGGGAGAGGGAGGGAGAGGCCTGCATATATACAGTGGGTATAGGGGAGGGAGAGGGAGGGAGAGGCCTGCATTATACAGTGGTATAGGGGAGGGAGAGGGAGGAGAGGCCTGCATATATACAGTGGGTATAGGGGAGGGAGAGGGAGGGAGAGGCCTGCATATATACAGTGGGTATAGGGAGGGAGAGGGAGGGAGAGGCCTGCATATATACAGTGGGTTTTAGGGGAGGGAGAGGGAGGGAGAGGCCTGCAAATATACAGTGGGTATAGGGGAGGAAGAGGGAGGGAGAGGCCTGCATGTATACAGTGCACGCTAGATCTGTGCATATATGCAGGGGTGAAACC
This sequence comes from Conus ventricosus, assembly GCA_018398815.1. Lineage (NCBI taxonomy): Eukaryota > Metazoa > Mollusca > Gastropoda > Neogastropoda > Conidae > Conus > Conus ventricosus. Next base: position 1,412,226 of record CM031621.1, on the reverse strand, counting down.
ACACATCTGGAATCCGGATTTCGTATGGCCGTTTGTACAGAAATCCGGACATCGGCATGCGTCGCGGTCGATTTCCCTTTGGGGGTAGTTTTCGGTTAAGCTGCATTCTATGAACAACTCGCATGTGCCGTCCAAGTTGTTGCAGAACTTGTCTTCCGATTTGCGCCACATTCACGATAGCCTACAGAGTGTGTTCATTCGTCTTCATATCGCGACGATCCCGTCGACCTAGGTCTAGTCTGAATCTGCTGCACTTCATTCTAATCTTTGAGCACGATGCCGTTTGTGGCTATGAAAAAGACTGGTCAAGCAATCAAAAGGCATCACAGTCAGGTGCAGAGGTCAGGTGAGACGAAAGGCCAGTGTGCGGCCAAGAGTCAAGCCACAAACGCACATTGCAGACTCTGTTCCATTTCCAGCCATTGATAACCAGCCAGATGTCATTGCCAGCCGTACAGAACAGGCCAGTCCAACATCCACAGTTGAGCCACCAGCCCAGAGACGTGACATCGCTCTACCTACTAACCACCAGCCAGTGGCTAGTACCCATGTCCAGCACCAGCTGCAGATCCAGATCCCACTGCAGATGAACATAGGGGGATGCTCCTGAAAAGGAAGGCTTGTGTTCAGAGCACCATCAGAAAGTTTTTTAAGTAGGTATAAGAGGACACATGCTTCAAAGACTTACGAGCTGTGTATGCTACATTGGACATATGAATGTATAGACATCCAGGATACCTTGCTGAGCATCTGGGCTTGGACACTTGCTGCAAGGTTTTGTGTTAATAAGTGCTGTATGGACTACTTCATGAATGTGATTGTGTAGGCTACAAGAACACTGTTCTTGGAAATCTGTGTTGTAAAGATTATTTGGACACCTGTTGAATTTTTTTTTGTTGTTGTTAGTGGGCTTCTTCAATTTTGTATCTGCTCAGTGTGTGAACATCTGGACACCTGCTGCTGCTGGATAATGCTGAATACATTCCTTGGACAAGTACTGCACCAGTGTCTGTAAGTAAATTCTGCTAACATACAAAATTATGCTGGTTTAGTGATGTTTATTATTCTTATGATTCACAAGTTTTCTTTTCATTTTCTCTCTTTTTTTTTTTTTTTGGAGGAACAGCGAAAGTTACTCTGGAAAATAGATCATTTAAAACTTAAGTGCTAAAATCTTAT
>CM031621.1:1388805-1410047 GCA_018398815.1 Conus ventricosus | reverse complement strand
AAAGCGGGAAAAAATCTTTGGGGTAATCAGATGTGTGCCATCCGCATGCCCTTTCCCTTTTTCTATTCCTTTGTCTTTATAGATATCTTCAGTAGGGATATCTATAACAAAACTGTCTGTATCTGTGTAAAGTACTCTGGACTCAGGATACAAGGGTTTAAAGTAGTCATAAAGAAATTCTAACATCAAAAGCTTTGATAATTCTAAAACAGTAAACCAATAAATACAGGTTTGTCCAATTTGATTTCGTTTTCTTCATCATTATGCCAAAAAGCTGATCATGAAATCTTCTAAAGTCCTGATAATTAGGTTTTGAAGTTAGCTTAATTGCTTCGTTCTCTCTGGTGACCAATCTAAACTCTTTACGCTTGTGCGGATTCTCCATAGTCTTTCCAAAACAGCTTGTTGTTCATCAGCTTGAAAAAGTCTTTTTCTGAAGCATCTGTGGATTTAGTTCTGAGATCAGTGTTCTTCATTATGTATGGTTTCATGAACTGTTCTTGATCAAAAGCAATTATACGATGAACTACTATTAGCTTTAAACATGTCTTAAATAAAATTGTAGAAGTCTGTAATGACAGACATAATTTTTTTTGCCGCGAAGATTAGGCACAAGTTTAGGCGGCTCTGTTTTTGCCATCTTTAGACTTTCTGCTGCTAATGGATAGTCATTATGCAGGTCATGGAGTTCCTGAGGATATTCTAAGTCAACTTCTAGAATGAAACCGCGCTGTTGATCTGGCGTCAAACTGCTCAACAATTTAATGCTCTTGAATATTTTTTGGATCGCCGTCTGTGTGCATTTTAAAGTTACGTAATGGAAGTGATTGCGCCATAGCCCATCCATACAGATTGTTTGCATCTAAATACATGAGATAGTTAGACCTTTTACTGGATCATAGTCTGTCCAAGTATTTGTTGTTTGCTTTACAGTAATGATGCGACGCCATACTAATTCCTCCGCGCAATCCGTTTTCAATCATCTAAATCTTGGTAGGTCAGACAATAAATCAATCTTTACTCCAGTAAACTTTAAGAAAGCGTCCAGCTCATCCCAGGCGCAGAAATGTAATGCGCAGGATCCAGGCTATAATGTTTCTGCAGGTCTTTCTGTAATTTTCAAAGACGTCCGCCAACAACATACATCGCCTCAAGTATGCATCATGATAGTCTCCATCGTTTTAACACTCTAACTTCTGCCACGCATCTTGAGCATGCTGGTAATCAGAATCACTAATATCCTTTCCTCTAAGACTAGAAAAGAACGCGCCTTTAGGAGGAAGTGTGTCTTCGTCAAACCTTCCAACTGTTCATGTACTCATAAGGGTAAACCGCCCTTTCTAACAAGAGTTGGGTCAAAATATTCTTCCGTTATGGGCAGGACTTTAAGGACATGGCTAGTGACTCTAATGAACTCCATCATGTGCTGCATAGAGTCATAAAAAGACATGTTATTTAAGTGAAACACATGTACTTTTCCGATGACTGTGCAATGCATGTTACCTGAAAGCGTCGGTTACTGCTTGCATTATAAGATGAGAGTCGTAACCTCGCAAGTTGTGAAGAAGATGGGCAGCTTCCACTTCGCTGGATCAAACTTTAGTTGAAGATTGCATTTACTGTGTGCTGCTCCTCTGAACTTTCGCTAATGTGATCATGGTCTCTTACCCGCTGGCCACCAAGGCCACCTGTTGGATTTACACTCTTGGGCGTTAGTTCTAAACCACAAATCAGCAATGTGTGGCTGAGTCATACTGTTGTTGGTCTTCAGGCGTCATTATGATTTCAGATAAGTTTAGATTATTAGAACAGGCATTACGCACTTGCTGCATGCGTTTTAAGAAGCATTTTGCAGCATCTGGTCCTCTATATAATTCTGGCTTTGAATGGACGCCATCCGACCTGACAATGATGAAGGCAAATGAACAAATCTGATGATTACTAATTAAGGCGTTTTCGAAGTTTCTGTGGGGTTGGCCCTCATAAGGAACAATAAGCGACTCGAAGTCTGCGTAAACAACGTAGGACTTGTTTGCAGCCGTTTCCAGTTCTTAAAACAACTTTAGATCCAGGTGGGGGCGTAATTAGTTCTGTCTTACAGCCAACTGGGCTATCACAATGTTTTATATGTTCAAGCGCGGCTTGAACGGATGGAATTCTTGTTAAACATTTCTACAGAATTCTTGTTTGTGCCCATTTTTTGAAGTATGCTGCATTAGTCTACTCATTGTGCGTATCAATGTGTAATGTTGAGACAACCAGTTGGCAAAGACATCAGCAGTAAGTCAACATGATTGTGTCTGGTGCACCAATCGATGGACTTTTTTTGGACACTCTGATGGGCTGTAGATTAGTTTTCTCAGACCATGTGTATACATTAACAGTTATTGGGTTGTTTTGTTCTTCAAACTGATCAATTTGATCTACACTAACGGAAAGGATATTCGCTAAAGTTAAGATCATTAATGTAAGGTTCATAGTTGAAGACTTTCTCTGCGTTTTTGCGGACGTAATGCAGCCTTGCAAGAACACACCACATAAAACATTTGTTGTCTGTATTCTTTATGTTTAGAACTGCTCTTTTGCGACTAATGCTGGAGGTAGTGAAATGTAAGCCTTGCCTACAATCGGCTCATACTTAGCCTGTTTTAATCTGATCTCTAAGACTCGCCCTCTAAAACCAACCAGAGCCCTCTTTGGCCCCTTAAAGCGGCCACATCAAACTGTGAAAGCATTTGGTCCCCCCAACCGGGGGTTAAGTCATTATGGAAAAAAATAGCCCTTCTGTTTAGCCCGGGGACCCAAAACTTCTAGATTTTTTTCCCATTTATTGTTATAATTCGATTAAAACAGCTAAAAATACTTTAACGGGTTTGGTCAATTTTTAGTTTACCTGGAACTTGAAAAATTGCATGTAAAAACACTCCCTTTACTTTTGGGCTGGATCAATGACTTCAGTTTAATATCTTTTAAAAGCTTTTGAAAAAACGCTCCCCTAAAAGCTTTCCTCAAACAATTCTTTGGGGTTTCCTTCATATACTTACCCCATTTTAAGTTGCTTTTCTAACGAAATTTTTTTATTTAAATTAAAAAAAATACAACGACATCGACTCAAATTTTTCGTCCCCCCCCAAAGTCGCTTAATCAGAATCAATATAAAGGGTTTTTTTTATGCTTTGAACCAAAAATTTAAATAAAAACCCCTTTTTTGGGTTTTTAAGCAGCTGTTTAGAACAAGTTTAATGTCCTTTTATTTTTTTTAAACTTTCCCCTTTTTTATTTTCCTTTGTCCGGGTTTGTTGAGAAAAACTTCCCTCGCCTTTTTTTGAAGTAAAATTTTTGTTTTTTTAAAGTCATCAAAATGGGCCTGAAAACGTTTAAAAATTCTTAAACCTAAATTTTTAAAAAGGTCAACTAGCCCCCTTTTTTTTATTGTCATTTAAAAGGAACTAAGTTTACTGTTATTATTGAACCAAAGCTGTTTTTTTTGGAGTTTTTTTTTTTAATTTTTTGCTAGCAGCATTTACACTAATAAAAAAAGGCCAAGAGTTAAAGAAAAAACCCCCCCCAAAGGGGTAAAGTGGGGGTGCCCTACCCCTGTTGCAAGAGACCTACCTTTTTTCCCCCGAAAGAGAAACTAAAAGTCGATGCTCCATATTAACATATTAACAGCATTAAAGGCGCAAAAAAACCTTTCCTTTGGTTTTGTTTAAATTTTGGGAAAGGTCTTGCTCAAATTTTTTTTGGGTTTCCCCTTTTTTTTGGGCCGTAATTTTTGTTAACAAAAGGGTTTTTTTATGTCGGGGGTTTTCTATAGCACAGAGTTTTCCTCTACCCCTTCCTTTTGGCACTCCGCGCTGTAGGCACATTTGGAAAAAAAACCTGAACAAAACTTTGTTTTTTTTAAAAAAAAAAAAAATAATTTTTAACGATATCTTTTAATCTTTTTTTATTTTAAATTATTCAGCTGCCCCATCATATTTTAAAAAAAAAAATGTGCTTTAAAAGTTTAAACACCTTTTCTTTTTTCTTTTTTCAATTGAATGTTTTTTTACTTTTTAAAAACCGTTCGGGCCCATTTCCAGAAACGTTTATCCTCTGTCGACCTTGGGCCCAATCCATAAGCCGTTTTTTTTGTTAAAAAATCACGAGTCAAACTTTGTGAAGGGGTAGATCTTTGACACAAGGTCACTTTTGGACTTCAACCCTCCCCCCCCAAAAACAATTTTTTTAAATTCGTCAAATGCTGATAAGGTCAAAGCCCCTACGAAGTTTTTGGTTGGGAAACCAAAACCCTAAAACGAACATTGAAACTTTTCGTTTTTTTTAGGTTTTAATAAATTTTTCACTTCCTTTTCAAAAGGTTTTCTTCTTTTCACACGGGCAAAAAATCCCTTTTAAAAGGGCGATTTTGCTCCCGACACAAAAACTAAAATTTTCCAAATAGGGGTGGGCCCCTTTTGCTCGGGAAATTTTTTGGTATGAAATCCCCTTTTTTCGAAATAATTGCAAATTTTTGACTGATTTTGGGTTGCTCAATCACCTTGCAAAATTTAGGTTCCCTAACAACTCAAACTCAACGAGATGCCAAAAATGCTGAACTTTCTTTTTTTCCCTTGATGATCTATAACACGTTTGAATTCTTTAAAAATTTTAGTTAATATGCAATCTGTTTTTAAAATGCCCTTTTGAAAGAAAGGCCGGGCGCTTTTAAAAACTCAAAATCAAGGGAAAAAGAAAAGCGTTTTTCCATCCCAAAAAAATTTACAGCTAAAATATTTTTTAACCGTTTTTTTAAACCCTTTTCCCAGCGCCTATTCTGTTTTTTAAAGTGTTTCCCTTATTATCATTCCTTGAAACCCCCAAGATCACCCCTTTTCTTTCCCCGGGTTTAAACCATAGATAAAGAAAGTTTTAAAAAAAAGCTGCATTTGTGTAAAGAAAATTTTTTCTTGCCCCTAAATTTTTATAGAAATTTTTTTTAACGTTTGGGCCCCCCCCGTTTTCTTAAAAACCCGTCCCTTTTTGGGCTTTTTCCTGATTCGAGTTTCTTTTTTGAAAGTAATTGCGCAACCCGGGCCAATCATTTCATCTGCTCCTAGGCCCGGGAAAATTTTTGACATCGGCTCTCCCTAAATAGAGAGGGATTATTTGGAACAGAAAAAATTCCGTTTATTTCCCTTCACCCCAAAGGGGGCTTTTTCCCAGTCTCAAAGGGGGCCCAAGAATTAAACCAAAAGCTTGTGACATTTTTATAAAAAAAAATAAAAAGTTATTTTTTTTAAGAAAAAATGGCAGGCTTTAAAGAAGAAAAATTTTTAAATTTTGATCCGGGAGACGAAAATGATGAAATAAACCCCTTTGATCCCAGCATCGCTCCCCCTCAGGCAAAGGGGAATTAACAGAAAGTAAATTTAAAATCTTTGGTACCAAAAATTTGGGGCCTTGAAACCCCAATTTTTTAGCCCCCTAATGATTTTGAACGAGAAAAGGGCCATTTTTTTTTTAAGGAAACGACCAAGGAAAAACGTGTTAAAGCTTACAACCAAAACGAACCCACAAATTTTTTTAAGGCCCTGATAAATTTAGGGGGGGGGGGAAAAACAGGGGGGGGGGTTGGGCCGAAAAAAAATCCCCCTTGGCATTCCAAAAACCCAAAAATTTAATGGGGAGGCTGTTGCTAAAACTTCAAAAAAACACTACAGGAACCCCAACAAAAACCCAAAATGCAAAACAGGGAACTTCAATTTTTAAATAAAACCGGGCAGGCAAATTAAAAATTTAAATTTAGAACCCGAAACCAGTTTTTCCCGAAGAAACAAAATTTAAAAAACAATACACGACCTCCCATCCCCCGAAAAATTTAGGGGCTTTTTAAGAACATCAGAAAACAAATTTAAACAAACAATTTAGAAAAAACTAGTTTAAAAAAATGAGGATTAAAAAGAGAAAAAAAAACTCGTTGGGGCGGAGACGCCAACTTAGGGTCTGGTGTTAAAGAAAAAAATAACCCAAAGACTAAAAAGCTTAAACAAGAAAGACAGAAAGAAAAAAGCGGCGTATACTAACCAAGAAAAATTTAAATGAACCAATTGAATCAAATAAGAGAAACAACCCAAAAAAAAAATTTTATATGAAACACAACACTACCCAAAAGGGAAATAAGAACCTTTTTAAGAGGAAAGGAAACACATTGGGCAAGCGTATAAAGGGCCCTTTGGGATTTGCAAAAAGTACACGGGGAAAATGGCTATTACAGGGGGGCGGGGGGTCAAAGCCCAGTGCCTCCCCCGGGCCACCCCCCCCAAATCCCCGCCTGATAAATCATGGGTACAAAAACAGCTTGATCATCTTTCGGGTTTATTAAAAAAATTTTCCAGTAAAGCCTGGGCGCCCTTTTCCAGGGGATATTAGGGGGGATTGTTAGCTGGCTTTTGGGCTACTGCAGGCAAAGTAGTTGGGTTTTTTGGCCAGCACTTTTGGACGTTAGTTTTTTTTTAATAGGGGTTTTAATTTTTTAGTAAGATAAAGACCAAGAAAACCTTTGGCCAGTTAATACAACCCCCCCCCCGTCCATTTTCAAATTCATTTTTATTATTTTTTTGGCTTCGGTTTCTTCCCTGGGTCTTTAACGGCTTTGGGGTTTGGGGCCCCGGGGTTGGATACTTTTTTTCTTGGGGGGGCGACTTTTTTTTGTTTAAATGCTTGCAATAAAAAAAAGGGGTCAGAATTTATTTTCGTTTTTTTCCGACTTTCTGTTTATTGCCTTCCACAAGGAATTTTATTATTGAAAATTTTTTATTGTTTTCCCAATTTTGGAGTCTAAGAACAGAAGGCAGCCCTTTATAAACCAGTTTCCAACAAAAAGTCTACTTTCGATCTTGCGTAAAAGTAAAACTTTTTGATACCTTTTTAAAACTTGAAGGTAAAACAACGTAGAATTAAAAGGGGTCCCCTAAATTTGCTAATATTGTTTTTGTGCGTCAAAACCAGTAAAGGATCATTATGCTCGATCTCGTTTGTGCTTGCGAACCTGCAAAAAACCAAACATAAGTACGAACGGAGTCCCTTTTTTCATTCAAATTTCCCGCTTTGTTAGGCCCTTAGGAGTTAAAAAAAAAATTTTGTTCCCCCGCCCGTTTTTTTGCTCTTGCTCTATGGGCCCTAGGTTAACAGTTTTGCCTGAAGAGAAAGATGTGTAAGGAGGATGCCAGTCATAGTTATACTTTCTGTGCACGCCCCAAAAATAAGGGGTGCCTAAGCCATGATTGCGGTCCAACTTTTGTCTAAAGTCTGTCTTAACATTAATATTGAATTCGTTACAGATCCTTTCAAAAGCCTTCATGTCTATTCTGTTGCTAAATGGATTAAACGGTTTGTCATTTGGTAATGGTGCTTGCAGTTCAGTCAAAATACGCCTGAAGGTGTAATAAAAATGAAATCTGTACACTGACCTCACCAAAAGATCAGGATGATTTAAGTGATCAGCATATGACACTCCACACCCAGTTGATGCACAAAACACAGCAAAGTTTAACTGGTTCTGATAAAACTGCATCGGATGACTGAACCACACTTTCGCGATGTAGTCTTTTTTAATAGGAGGTTAAGATATCTGTTTAATGGAGTACTCACCTTTTTATGAAAAGTGTCAGTCTGGGTCACAGAAATGACAAGGGTGTCAGTTGTTATATTTTTAAGATTGTAGTGCGGCCCAACAGAATATTTTGCATCAGTATATTTAAATGCGCTCATTTTTATTTCGTTTAAAAAATGTTTGTAACAATAACAACTCAAGACCGTCCTTCGTTTTTAGAACATGCTATTGATAACAATTGCGGAAGCAGAATGGTCGCGCTTCATGAAATATTGTACAAAGTTGTATGGTTTAATATAAGTGAATCGAAGAAGAATAATAAGATTCAAAAAATTGATAAAACAGGGACCAAAGTTAGCCAGTTAACAATACCTGATGGTTATTACGGGTTTTGCTCACTAAAAGAAGCAATGAGTAACTTCGACATTACTCTCAAACTTAACAATGCGAATCTGAAAACAATGTTAACATTCAAGCCTGAAGAAGAAGTAGGTTACTATTTTGATAAAGAGCTAGCTAAAATGTTAGGCTTTGCAGCTGACAATCATAGATTTAGAGTTACACCAAACAAAACTACTATGAGGGGGAAAATCCGCTCGATCTTGCATTGCATTCATTACTCTATGTTCATTTGGACGAGCTGAGCACTGATGAAAACTTATATGATGGAAGGCCCTCAACTGTTTTAAGAGCTCTTCCATCAGGGAAAGCTGCATATTGCGATTATGAAATTATACAATTCCCTAATTTACAGTTTAAAAGATTAGTTTGTGGAAGGGTCGGATCATTTAATATAAAAATTGCAGACAAAACAGGGAAAGTCGTGAAATGTGATAACCTACACATTGTTTTAGAAATAAAATAATTAGTTGTTCTAAAAAATAATGTCGCGGGGGCCAGAAGAACCAGGAGTTACATTGGCGCCTGTAAGGTGTATAACCTTAGAATTAAAAGACCTTGCAGACGTTGCGGACTTTGAATAGAACGGTGAGATAGGCGCTTTGTATGGTTTTGAGTACACTAAAGATGGTGATTATAAACGCAAAGAGTTGGTGACAGCAAAAGGTTTCCTAAACTAGAACAACTACGCAATGTAGAAGCAAATAATGCTGGCCAGTATGAATATAAAATAGTTCGAAAACCTGACAGCAAATGGCACTTAGAACCATATTTAGAATGGGAAATAAAATTTGAATTCATAAGCCCATTTACATTTTTTAGCCGTCAAAAAAGTTTCAGAAAAGCATTCAACTCTGGCCCTTTACATGTAAGTCTTATGCCAGAGGACAATAGTCGGAAAGAGATTGAAATAACGCCGTATGGGAAAAAACAGTACATTCTCCACAGAAGAGAAACGGTTTTAAAGGAAGCTTCTACAAAATTACAGTTCTTTCCACATAGGAAATTAGGAGACACGTTCACAATGATATTTGAAATTTCTGTCTTTAAAGATGTGGAGAGGGATGGGGTTGTGGGCGTTAGTGACGTCCTTATAAAAGGAATTAATATTAGCTGGCAAAACTTAGACGTTAAACGTCTTAAAGTTACCATCGTCGTTCTTCACAATGGTGAGGATATTAAGGTCATAACAACAAGCAACAAAATCAATGTTGACTTAAATAGAAACAATCTTAAAGAACTGAATTGGATTAATCTTACACATTTAGGCCTCATAGGGTTTTATTATACTGAACAGGTTTTGACGGAGAGTATGATAAAAATAATAACTGGATTAAATTAAATTCTGTTATAAAACTATGGAGCAAACAACTTTGGCGTCAATGCAGATGTTAAACTTTATGATAAAATCCCCTCATTGTTCACTGATTTGTGGACAGACTGGTTGTGGAAAAACAATATTTGTCCTCGACCTATTACAAACAGTTTATCGCTATAATTTTGATCATATTGTGATTTTCTGTCCAACACTTGAATGGAACAAAGCATATCATGATAGAAGGTTTATATGGACGGATGATGAAATATATTTAGTTGATCCTAGCAATAAACTGAGTGAGTGTTTAGAATACTTTTATAAACTGTTTAAAGGAACGCAGACACTATTTATTATAGATGACTGTTCGGCAGAAAGAGACATAGTTAAAAAAAGAAACACTTTGTCAAAACTTGCTTTCAGTGGAAGACATGCTGGGATAAGTGTGTGGATTTTATGTCAGAAATATAACACCGTTTTAAAAGACTTTAGAGAACAGTTAAAGACTGTAGTTTTATTTCACATGAAAGACAGAAACTCATTTGATAAATGTATGCGTGAAAATGATGTTATTGAAAATGGTCAGGAAAAACGCAGGATTAAACAAAAACTAAAATCTGAAAAGTTTAGTAAATTAGTATTGAAAACGGACAATCCTACACAGTATGTTTGTTTGTAGGGTTTACTAGGAGAGAACTAATAAATGCCAATTCCTAGCTTAACCGCCCGAAACTGGTTGAGGGCGGTTAAGCTAGAATTGACATTTATTAGTTCTCTGATGGACACAAAGGATTTCCCTGTGGGCTATGCCTTTGTCCATCTTGCTTCTCCACCACCTTGTTCACAAGTACACTGAATTCCCCTTTTGCTACATTCTTTCACACGTCAGCATTTACACACATCCCTACCTATTGCTTAGGAAACAGCCACTTGGCACCAAATGGACATCGAAAATTCCCACTGACTCCGGGAGCCACTTTAACACAGTAATTATCCTGGAGAAAGCTATGATAACAACGTCCACGCGCATTCAACCAGCCTAACAAAGCCTCAACACAGTGCCCTACGGCAATACCATCTGAATAAGCCCAAGACTCCTGCTCTTGAAGGTCTGTTTACAAAGCAACCTCAGCTGACTGAGTATTTAGCGCCTACTCGATGCTCCGAGGTCCTAGTGGTTACATTTCCCTCCCTTTCGCTATCGGGAAGGTTCAAACTCGGGAGGGTCCTCACGACCTTAGGTGCCATCTGTCCCGTGACAGTTGCCTGACCACTTCAACATCCATGACACAGTTCGACTGTATGCGCTAGGCGAGGGTGTACTGCTAATCGGCCCATTACCAATTTCTTCACCCTGCGCGGAATTCTTTGCCTCTAAAGCCCTTAAGGCCTTTTGTGAGAGGTTTTGCTCCTTTGACATAGACAGGTTGTGTTTTTACCAAAACGCATCGATTCTGTCCATGCTTTCAAACGTTTTTGGAAAGTAACACCTGTCAGAAGACTGGAGTTCTTTGAGTACATATGGTGTCCCTTTGTTCTAGGAAATCTGTGTTCATATTTCTTCATACTTTCCTGTCCAAACAAATGCTTTATATCCTCTAGGCATGGAACAGTACATCAGGATTTTAAAAAAAGAGATTTTTTTTAATGGGGAGCTAACTTTCCCTTCAACCAACAAGCTAACAGGAGTAAACACCCTTAGTGAGTTCACACCAATGCACCCTGTGAGACTGAAATAAGTTTTCTCATTTTCCTCGATGAGGAAACGCCCTCGAGTTTTGTTTCCATCATGGATTCTCAGAAGCAGTCGTTTGAGTTGGCCTTCACCACTTTGGTGGAAAACACTTTGTCTTTGGCCAACCAAGTGCCCTGGTGTCCACCAAATTAGGAGGAAAACACTTTGTCTTTGGCCAACCAAGTGCCCTGGTGTCCACCAAATTAGGAGGAAAACACTTTGTCTTTGCCCAACCATGTGCCATGGTGTCCACCAAATTAGGAGGGAAACACTTTGTCTTTGGCCAACCAAGTGCCCTGGTGTCCACCAAGTTAGGAGGAAAACACTTTGTCTTTGGCCAACCAAGTGCCCTGGTGTCCACCAAATTAGGAGGAAAACACTTTGTCTTTGGCCAACCAAGTGCCCTGGTGTCCACCAAGTTAGGAGGAAAACACTTTGTCTTTGGCCAACCAAGTGCCCTGGTGTCCACCAAGTTAGGAGGAAAACACTTTGTCTTTGGCCAACCAAGTGCTCTGGTGTCCACCAAGTCAGGAGGAAAACACTGTCTTTGGCCAACCAAGTGCCCTGGTGTCCACCAAGTCGACCAGTGTTTCTTCTCCTCCTTGTACTTCCCAGAGCCAGTTTGTCATGTCGGAAAGCTGTGTTCGAGCTCATCTGTTGTGAAACCTGCGTCAGTGCACTGGCTTTAATCCATTCCTCCCATTCAGCTTGTGCAAGAGTTGAACTGATTCAACGTAGTGCACAATGTTTGGCTCTCATCTCTGTCTTGATGGTTCACTGATTTTTGCAGCAACCGATGCTCCGTGCTTCACCGTCTAGCCTATGGTCCTGGGTGCAATGGAGACATAGTCTCCCATAGTGCCCTCTGCACCCTCTACCCCAGGATACCTGATAATGGAGGGGCAGGTGGTTTCTGAAGGTGTGCCAGGTACCCTCTGCGCCTCTACCCCTGAAGAGAGAGAGAGAGTGAACGCAGTCATCCAGACGTGCCCTATTTGCCTTCACATCTTCCGTCAATGGTTACATTTCTAAACCATTTGTTCTTGAGACTTGCCGGCTCTGTTGATCGATTAGTTCTTGAGACTTGCCGGCTCTGTTTATTGATTAGTTCTTGAGAATTGCCGGCTCAGTTGATTGATCAGCCTCATTGTAGACTTGCCGGCTCTGTTGATTTATCAGCCTCATTGTAGATTTGCCGGCTCTGTTTATTGATCAGTCTTATTGTAGATTTGCCGGCTCTGTTGATTGATCAGCCTCATTGTAGATTTGCCGGCTCTGTTGATTGATCAGCCTCATTGTAGATTTGCCGGCTCTGTTGATTGTTCAGCCTCATTGTAGACTTGCCGGCTCTGTTGATTGTTCAGCCTCATTGTAGACTTTCCGGCTCTGTTGATTGTTCAGCCTCATTGTAGACTTTCCGGCTCTGTTGATTGATCAGCCTCATTGTAGACTTTCCGGCTCTGTTGATTGATCAGCCTCATTGTAGACTTTCCGGCTCTGTTGATTGATCAGCCTCATTGTAGACTTTCCGGTTCTGTTGATTGATCAGCCTCATTGTAGACTTGCCGGCTCCGTTGATTGATCAGCCTCATTGCTGTTGTTCCTGGACCTGTCCTCTCTGCTTTGACCCTTTGGAAGAAGGGAGCGATTTCCAAACAAGATTCGCAGAGGGTTTTTTACTCAGCTGAAGCAGCAGTAACTGTTTCTTTGGCGGCGTTCCTGTCCCCTCTTTCTCTGTCTGCAAAAATGTCTTTAGTTTATAGAGACAATTTGCTTGACTGTGCTCGTCAAAGAGCAGAGGAAAAAAGTAGTTCTTACACAGTATCCTACTCAAGGGCCTCTTCCCTTTGGGGATTCTCTTCCTTGTATGGTAGAAAGATTTAGGGAACCATCCGCTCCCTCTACTACAGCCTCCTCGGGAGCTCAGAGTTTGGTTCCGTCTCCTTCCGTCAGCCATCTTTCATGGGCAAAGCTGAGTATGTGAAGTGCTTGGTTGTGACGTCATAGTGAATGGAAAAACAATCAGTATGAACTGATTTTAAAAAAACACTTAATTGAATAGTGCTCTGATGAAGCAAATGGCTGTAAGCACAACTGTGACGTTTCTTTCTGGCTTTCTGTCTCATCAGATTGGAGAGTGAGAGTATCGGTAGCTAGGTAACCCTCGTTGGTTGTATTTCGGTGACATTGGTGGTGAACCACATGGTCGCGGAGTAAGGGTTAAATTGGTCTGCTTTGTCAATGTTCAGTAGGAGAGTAAGGTGTGACAAGAGGTATAAGTACATCTCCAATGCTGTGTTTCCTTGTTACAGCCAAAACGCGTCACCGTTTTGTACTGGCAAGAGAAGAAGGAGAAGAGCCATGCCAGTGACTGGTTCCCTTGCTTTATTGATGCAAGGGAGGAGGAGGGTGGACATTACATCTATGGCCTGCCGAGTGACGAGTATCCTGGATATGTCAAGGTAGGTGTCTAAATAGCTCGGCTCCAGTGGCCACTTTTCAAACAAGCAGGTTTTGTGTGCATTGTACACATTGTTTGCGTTTCATGTTGTGTGCCTGTGCCATTTGTCATTTGTGTGTGTGTGGATATTTTATATGGGTGCATGCTATGTATTGACTGCAAATCCTCAATAAGGAGCTACAGTAACTGTAAAGAGCAGGGAGTGTGTGTGGATATTTTGTAAGGATGCATGCTATATTTTTAATTATATTGACTGAAAATCCTCAATAAGGAGCTACAGTAACTGTTAAGAGCAGGGAGTGTGTGTGGATATTTTGTAAGGATGCATGCTATATATTGACTGCAAATCCTCAATAAGGAGCTACAGTAACTGTTAAGAGCAGGGAGTGTGTGTGGATATTTTGTATGGATGCATGCTATGTATTGACTTCAAATCCTCAACAAGGAGCTACAGTAACTGTTAAGAGCAGGGAGTGTGTGTGGATATTTTGTATGGATGCATGCTATATATTGACTGCAAATCCTCAACAAGGAGCTACAGTAACTGTTAAGAGCAGGGAGTGTGTGTGGATATTTTTGTATGGATGCATGCTATATATTGACTCCAAATCCTCAACAAGGAGCTACAGTAACTGTTAAGAGCAGGGAGTGTGTGTGGATATTTTGTATGGATTCATGCTATATATTGACTGCAAATCCTCAACAAGGAGCTACAGTAACTGTTAAGAGCAGGGAGTGTGTACTGTGAGGTACAGGCAGAAGTAGTCTTAATGGCTGTTTAGAACAGTTCTTAGTTGAAGGTCTTTGCTGCATGTCCACTGTCTTTATCTTACTAGTGTCAGTACAGTCACCACAGTGACTTTGAAGGACTGTTCACTTCTCGTCTTTTGGGGGCTAGGTCATCCTAGGGGGCGGGGTCATCCAGGGAAACAAGTTACTAGCAGACTATAGGGAGAAGAGAGTTATGCATGGTGTGATGATCGCCACTGCAGACTGGGAGGTGTGGCATCGGTCACCTCATTTTGTAACCACCTGATAATGATTGCTCTCTGTGGACTGTCACTGGTGAGGCTGTGACATCACTGTGGACTGTCACTGGTGAGGCTGTGACATCACTCATTGGTGAGGCTGTGATATCACTGTGGGACTGTCATGGTGAGGCTGTCACATCACTCATTGGTGAGGCTGTGACATCACTGTGGACTGTCATTGGTGAGGCTGTGACATCACTGTGTGGACTGTCATTGGTGAGACTGTGACATCACTCATTGGTGAGGCTGTGACATCACTGTGTGGACTGTCATTGGTGAGGCTGTGACATCACTGTGTGGACTGTCATTGGTGAGGCTGTGACATCACTGTGGACTGTCATTGGTGAGGCTGTGACATCACTGTGTGGACTGTCATTGGTGTAGGCTGTGGACATCACTGTGGACTGTCATTGGTGAGGCTGTGACATCACTGTGTGGACTGTCATTGGTGAGGCTGTGACATCACTGTGTGGACTGTCATTGGTGAGGCTGTGACATCACTGTGTGGACTGTCATTGGTGAGGCTGTGACATCACTCATTGGTGAGGCTATGACATCACTGTGGACTGTCATTGGTGAGGCTGTGACATCACTCATTGGTGAGGCTGTGACATCACTGTGGACTGTCACTGGTGAGGCTGTGACATCACTCATTGGTGAGGCTGTGACATCACTGTGGACTGTCATTGGTGAGGCTGTGACATCACTGTGGACTGTCATTCATGACGCTGTGACATCACTGTGTGGACTGTCATTGGTGAGGCTGTGACATCACTGTGGACTGTCATTGGTGAGCCTGTGACATCCCTGTGTGGACTGTCATTGGTGAGGCTGTGACATCACTGTGTGGACTGTCATTGGTGAGGCTGTGACATCACTGTGTGGACTGTCATTGGTGAGGCTGTGACATCACTGTGGACTGTCATTGGTGAGGCTGTGACATCACTGTGGACTGTCACTGATGAGGCTGTGACATCACTGTGGGGGACTGTCATTGGTGAGGCTGTGACATCACTGTGTGGACTGTCATTCATTGGTGAGGCTGTGACATCACTGTGTGGACTGTCATTGGTGAGGCTGTGACATCACTCATTGGTGAGGCTGTGACATCACTGTGGACTGTCATGGTGAGGCTGTGACATCACTGTGCACTGTCATTGGTGAGGCTGTGACATCACTCGTTGGTGAGGCTGTGACATCACTGTGTGGACTGTCATTGGTGAGGCTGTGACATCACTCATTGGTGAGGCTGTGACATCACTGTGGACTGTCATTGGTGAGGCTGTGACATCACTGTGTGGACTGTCATTGGTGAGGCTGTGACATCACTCATAGGTGAGGCTGTGACATCACTGTGGACTGTCATTGGTGAGGCTGTGACATCACTGTGGACTGTCATTGGTGAGGCTGTGACATCACTCGTTGGTGAGCCTGTGACATCACTGTGTGGACTGTCATTGGTGAGGCTGTGACATCACTCATTGGTGAGGCTGTGACATCACTGTGGACTGTCATTGGTGAGGCTGTGACATCACTGTGTGGGACTGTCATTGGTGCGGCTGTGACATCACTCATTGGTGAGGCTGTGACATCACTGTGGACTGTCATTGGTGAGGCTGTGACATCACTGTGTGGACTGTCATTGGTGCGGCTGTGACATCACTCATTGGTGAGGCTGTGACATCACTATGTGGACTGTCATTGGTGAGGCTGTGACATCACTGTGGACTGTCACTGGTGAGGCTGAGACATCACTGTGTGGACTGTCACTGGTGAGGCTGTGACATCACTCATTGGTGAGGCTGTGACATCACTGTGGACTGTCATTGGTGAGGCTGTGACATCACTCATTGGTGAGGCTGTGACATCACTGTGGACTGTCATGGTGAGGCTGTCACATCACTCATTGGTGAGGCTGTGACATCACTGTGGACTGTCATTGGTGAGGCTGTGACATCACTGTGTGGACTGTCATTGGTGAGACTGTGACATCACTCATTGGTGAGGCTGTGTCATCACTGTGTGGACTGTCATTGGTGAGGCTGTGAAAATCACTGTGTGGACTGTCATTGGTGAGGCTGTGACATCACTGTGGACTGTCATTGGTGAGGCTGTGACATCACGTGTGGACTGTCATTGGTGAGGCTGTGACATCACTGTGGACTGTCATTGGTGAGGCTGTGACATCACTGTGTGGACTGTCATTGGTGAGGCTGTGACATCACTGTGTGGACTGTCATTGGTGAGGCTGTGACATCACTGTGTGGACTGTCATTGGTGAGGCTGTGACATCACTCATTGGTGAGGCTATGACATCACTGTGGACTGTCATTGGTGAGGCTGTGACATCACTCATTGGTGAGGCTGTGACATCACTGTGGACTGTCACTGGTGAGGCTGTGACATCACTCATTGGTGAGGCTGTGACATCACTGTGGACTGTCATTGGTGAGGCTGTGACATCACTGTGGACTGTCATTCATGACGCTGTGACATCACTGTGTGGACTGTCATTGGTGAGGCTGTGACATCACTGTGGACTGTCATTGGTGAGCCTGTGACATCCCTGTGTGGACTGTCATTGGTGAGGCTGTGACATCACTGTGTGGACTGTCATTGGTGAGGCTGTGACATCACTGTGTGGACTGTCATTGGTGAGGCTGTGACATCACTGTGGACTGTCATTGTGAGGCTGTGACATCACTGTGGACTGTCACTGATGAGGCTGTGACATCACTGTGTGGACTGTCATTGGTGAGGCTGTGACATCACTGTGTGGACTGTCATTCATGGTGAGGCTGTGACATCACTGTGTGGACTGTCATTGGTGAGGCTGTGACATCACTCATTGGTGAGGCTGTGACATCACTGTGGACTGTCATTGGTGAGGCTGTGACATCACTGTGCACTGTCATTGGTGAGGCTGTGACATCACTCGTTGGTGAGGCTGTGACATCACTGTGTGGACTGTCATTGGTGAGGCTGTGACATCACTCATTGGTGAGGCTGTGACATCACTGTGGACTGTCATTGGTGAGGCTGTGACATCACTGTGTGGACTGTCATTGGTGCGGCTGTGACATCACTCATTGGTGAGGCTGTGACATCACTGTGGACTCTCATTGGTGAGGCTGTGACATCACTGTGGACTGTCATTGGTGAGGCTGTGACATCACTCGTTGGTGAGGCTGTGACATCACTGTGTGACTGTCATTGGTGAGGCTGTGACATCACTCATTGGTGAGGCTGTGACATCACTGTGGACTGTCATTGGTGAGGCTGTGACATCACTGTGTGGACTGTCATTGGTGAGGCTGTGACATCACTCACTGGTGAGGCTGTGACATCACTATGTGGACTGCCATTGGTGAGGCTTTGACATCACTGTGTGGACTGTCATTGGTGAGGCTGTGACATCACTGTGTGGACTGTCATTGGTGAGGCTGTGACATCACTCTGGACTGTCATTGGTGAGGCTGTGACATCACTGTGGACTGTCATTGGTGAGGCTGTGACATCACTGTGGACTGTCATTGGTGAGGCTGTGACATCACTGTGGACTGTCATTTGTGAGGCTGTGACATCACTGTGTGGACTGTCATTGGTGAGGCTGTGACATCACTCATTGGTGAGGCTGTGACATCACTATGTGGACTGTCATTGGTGAGGCTTTGACATCACTGTGTGGACTGTCATTGGTGTGGATGTGACATCACTGTGGACTGTCATTGGTGAGGCTGTGACATCACTCATTGGTGGAGGATGTGACATCACTGTGGACTGTCATTGGTGAGGCTGTGACATCACTCATTGATGAGGCTGTGACATCACTGTGTGGACTGTCATTGGTGAGGCTGTGACATCACTGTGTAGACTGCATTGGTGAGGCTGTGACATCACTCATTGGTGAGGCTGTGACATCACTGTGGACTGTCATTGCTGAGGCTGTGACATCACTGTGTGGACTGTCATTGGTGAGGCTGTGCATCACTGTGGACTGTCATTGGTGAGGCTGTGACATCACTCATTGGTGAGGCTGTGACATCACTGTGTGGACTGTAATTGGTGAGGCTGTGACATCACTGTGTGGACTGTCATTGGTGAGGCTGTGACATCACTGTGGACTGTCATTGGTCAGGCTGTGACATCACTGTGTGGACTGTCACTAGTGAGGCTGTGACATCACTGTGGACTGTCACTGGTGAGGCTGTGACATCACTGTGTGGACTGTCATTGGTAAGGCTGTGACATCACTGTGTGGACTGTCATTGGTGAGGCTGTGACATCACTGTGGACTGTCATTGGTGAGGCTGTGACATCACTGTGGACTGTCATTGGTGAGGCTGTGACATCACTGTGTGGACTGTCATTGGTGAGGCTGTGACATCACTGTGGACTGTCATTGGTGAGGCTGTGACATCACTGTGGACTGTCATTGGTGAGGCTGTGACATCACTGTGTGGACTGTCATTGGTGAGGCTGTGACATCACTGTGTGGACTGTCATTGGTGAGGCTGTGACATCACTGTGTACTGTCATTGGTGAGGCTGTGACATCACTGTGTGGACTGTCATTGGTGAGGCTGTGACATCACTGTGTGGACTGTCATTGGTGAGGCTGTGACATCACTGTGTGGACTGTCATTGGTGAGGCTGTGACATCACTCATTGGTGAGGCTGTGACATCACTGCGGACTGTCATTGGTGAGGCTGTGACTTCACTGTGTGGGACTGTCATTGGTGAGGCTGTGACATCACTCGTTGGTGAGGCTGTGACATCACTGCGGACTGTCATTGGGAGGCTGTGACATCACTGTGTGGACTGTCATTGGTGAGGCTGTGACATCACTGTGTGGCTGTCACTAGTGAGGCTGTGACATCACTGTGGACTGTCATTGGTGAGGCTGTGACATCACTGTGGACTGTCATTGGTGAGGCTGTGACATCACTGTGGACTGTCATTGGTGAGGCTGTGACATCACTCATTGGTGAGGCTGTGACATCACTGTGTGGACTGTCATTGGTGAGGCTGTGACATCACTGTGGACGGTCACTGGTGAGGCTGTGACATCACTCATTGGTGAGGCTGTGACATCACTGTGTGGACTGTCATTGGTGAGGCTGTGACATCACTGTGGACTGTCATTGGTGAGGCTGTGACATCACTGTGGACTGTCATTGGTGAGGCTGTGACATCACTGTGGACTGTCATTGGTGAGGCTGTGACATCACTGTGGACTGTCATTGGTGAGGCTGTGACATCACTGTGGACTGTCATTGGTGAGGCTGTGACATCACTGTGGACTGTCATTGGTGAGGCTGTTGACTGTCATTGGTGAGGCTGTGACATCACTGTGTGGACTGTCACTGGTGAGGCTGTGACATCACTGTGTGGACTGTCATTGGTGAGGCTGTGACATCACTGTGGACTGTCATTGGTGAGGCTGTGACATCACTGTGTGGACTGTCATTGGTGAGGCTGTGACATCACTGTGTGGACTGTTATTGGTGAGGCTGTGACATCACTGTGGACTGTCATTGGTGAGGCTGTGACATCACTGTGTGGACTGTCACTGGTGAGGCTGTGACATCACTGTGGACTGTCATTGGTGAGGTTGTGACATCACTGTGGACTGTCATTGGTGAGGCTGTGACATCACTGTGGACTGTCATTGGTGAGGCTGTGACATCCACTGTGGACTGTCATTGGTGAGGCTGTGTAATCACTGTGGACTGTCATTGGTGAGGCTGTGTCATCACTATGTGGACTGTCATTGGTGAGGTTGTGACATCACTGTGGACTGTCACTGGTGAGGCTGTGACATCACTGTGGACTTTCATTGGTGAGGCTGTGATATCACTGTGTGGACTGTCATTGGTGAGGCTGTGACATCACTCATTGGTGAGGCTGTGACATCACTGTGGACTGTCATTGGTGAGGCTGTGACATCACTGTGTGGACTGTCATTGGTGAGGCTGTGACATCACTCATTGGTGAGGCTGTGGCATCACTGTGGACTGTCATTGGTCAGGCTGTGACATCACTCATTGGTGAGGCTGTGACATTACTGTGGACTGTCATTGGTGAGGCTGTGACATCACTGTGTGGACTGTCATTGGTGAGGCTGTGACATCACTGTGGACTGTCATTGGTGAGGCTGTGACATCACTGTGGACTGTCATTGGTGAGGCTGTGACATCACTGTGGACTGTCATTGGTGAGGCTGTGGACTGTCATTGGTGAGGCAGTGTATGTAGGAGGCAGAATGAGCAGTGTGAATGGTGTCAGTGAGAGTGCCCACAGCTGAGGACTGTCTGACCCCCTGTCCCTTCCTTCACTCCAGGTGTGTCTGCACACGGGTCCTGACATTGACCCTGACAACAGGGATGACGTGGATGATTCCTGGGTGCAGATGGAGGTCCACAGCATGTACACACTCACCTGCCCTGGCTGCGACCCTCTCCTGGCATTGTGGAGGCCTGCATGTATACAGTGGGTATAGGGGAGGAAGAGGGAGGGAGAGGGGTGCATATATACAGTGGGTATAGGGGAGGAAGAGGGAGGGAGAGGCCTGCATATATACAGTGGGTATAGGGGAGGGAGAGGGAGGGAGAGGGGTGCATATATACAGTGGGTATAGGGGAGGGAGAGGGAGGGAGAGTCCTGCATATATACAGTGGGTATAGGGGAGGAAGAGGGAGGGA
>CM031621.1:1356305-1386305 GCA_018398815.1 Conus ventricosus | reverse complement strand
GGCGTTGGAGAGGCCGCTGACCTATGACCTTTCTCCGTTCTCGGTGTCCAGGTTTACCCACCCCACATCCAAGCTGTAACTGCAGGTGATGGAGGGTTGGGGTGGTCTGTGAAAGTGTGTGATTGCAGTGATCATCCACCCTCATGATACCTGACAGACTGGAGGAAAAAAACCACCAGTATGCTTGATTTCTTTTCATCATGGGGAAAATGTCATAACCCTGAGCCTTTCCAGTGCTGTTCTTGTTAATGGAGCTGTAACTGGTAGGGGACAACAGAAGAAATATGATCATGGAGAATGTAAACAGAGAACATGTAAAATCTAATTAAAAAAAGAAATTACCTGAATCAATAATGAAAAAGAAGAAATTACCTGAATCAATAAGGAAGTGCAAATGTAGTTTCGAGTCATTGAGAAAAGGAAAAACCCTCATAGAATGAAAGAAAGGTGAAGTTATTAGCCAGCTTGATAAGCAGAAGCAGCCATTTTTTAAGACATGTAAACAAATGGATGCCTTACTGTGTAGGTACATCTACAGCGTAGTGCCACCTAGATCCAGTCAAAAGACTGTTGAGGTCCACATGAAAGGACCATGTAGGAAAGACATAACACTTGATGGGATGTATGTCATTGTATCAATACTGGAATGCAGTGATCATGCAAGCATGGCTTTTGAAAAGTGTTTGTTCGTTCAGGCTGAGCATCACTGGGCTTGAAGGTATGAACAATTGTAGATGTTGGAACTACCTGTGCGGACAAGCAGCAGGGTATTAATAGCATCTCATCAGTGCACAGAGTTTTTGTCTCATGTATGAAAAGCAGCTGTGACATATAGTTGGGAAACAACTGTTTGAACTCACTCCTGGTTGCCTCTTGATACTCTGATACGGTAAATTGAAACTTTAGACAGCTTGTCAAACACTCCAGTGTGGCACAGACAAACTGGGCAACAAGATAGCGTTTTGAACTTGTGTGGCACTCCAGTAAAGTTGATGGTATGACAGCTTTTTCAGCTTACAATCCAGAGTGGTGCAGGGAAAAACCCACATCAAGATGGTGTTCAGACTTCACTGTGCACTGGAATAGGGTGCAAACAACAACACGGATGTTAAGATAGCTTTGCACCGGCCAGTGTGGTGCGATAAGATCTGTCTGCAAGATAGCTTTTAAACTTCACTACGCTCTTGTGTGTGGTTCAGAAACAAATTGATTGTAAGATAGCTTTTAAGCTTCACTACTCACTTGTGTATGATTTAGAAGCAAATTGATTGTAAGATAGCTTTTAAACTTCACTGCGCTCTTGTGTGTGGTTTCAGAAACAAATTGATCGTAAGATAGCGATTTAAACTTCACTACCCATTTGTGTGTGGTTCAGAAACAAATTGATTGTAAGATAGCGCTTAAACTTCACTACGCTCTTGTGTGTGGTTCAGAAACAAATTGATTGTAAGATAGCTTTTAAACTTCACTACGCTCTTGTGTGTGGTTCAGAATAAATTGATGGTAAGGTAGCTTTTAAACTTCACTACGTATTTGTGTGTGATTCAGAAACAAATTGATGGTAAAATAGCTTTTAAACTTAACTACGTATTTGTGTGTGATTCAGAAACAAATTGATTGTAAGATAGCTTTGAAACTTCACTACGTATTTGTGTGTGATTCAGAAGCAAATTGATTGTAAAATAGCTTTTAAACGTCACTACTAGCTTGTGTGTGGTTTAGAAACAAATTGATTGTAAGATAGCTTTTAAACTTCACTACACACTTTTGTAAGATAGCTTTTAAACTTCACTACACACTTGTGTACGGTTCAGAAAGAAATTGATTGTAAGATAGCTTTTAAACTTCACTACACACTTGTGTTTGGTTCAGAAACAAATTGATTGTAAAATAGCTTTTAAACTTCACTACGCACTTGTGTGGTTCAGAAACAAATTGATTGTAAGATAGCATAGCTTTTAAACTTCACTTTGCACTTGTGTGTGGTTCAGAAGCAAATTGATTGTAAGATAGCTTTTAAACTTTACTACACACTTGTGTATGTTTTAGAAACAAATTGATTGTAAGATAGCTTTTAAACTTCACTACACACTTTTGTATGGTTTAGAAACAAATTGATTGTAAGATAGCTTTTAAACTTCACTACGCACTTGTGTATGGTTTAGAAACAAATTGATTGTAAGATAGCATTGTGAACTTCACCAAGCACTCCGGTATGGTGTTGAGGAAGATGAAAGTAAGTAAAAAAGCTTTTTAAGCCATGGGTTTTGTATAACTTATGGTGCTTGTGTTTCATTCCCTAACATGGGATTTTTTCCCTGTGTGCTTGTTTTTTTTAAAAGATGAAATTGCTCTTTTATAATAACAATATGCAATGGTCGATCTTGTACAACAGTTTGATGTGTGTGTTTATGTATGTGAAAGAGTTTGTGTGTGTGTGTGTGTGTGTGTGTGTGTGTGTGTGTGTGTGTGTGTGTGTGTGTGTGTGTGTGTGTGATACATATATCTTTCTTCGATTTATCGCAAAATAAAGGTGCCTTTAATCTGGTGTTTGAACAAATCAAATGGTGGCGACATTTTACCTTTTGCACTTGTGTGTCTTTCCTTAATCTTGGGGATTTTTTTTTCATTGCTTGGTTTTTAACAAAGCAATTGTTGTTCTATTGCAATACCTGTATGTGATAGTGGACCATGTCTTACAGTTGTGTGTGTGTGTGTGTGTGTGTGTGTGTGTGTGTGTGTGTGTGTGTGAGAGTGTGAGTGTGTGTGTGTGTGTGTGTGTGTGTGTGTGTGTAAGTGTGAATGTATGTGTGTGTAAGTGTGAATGTGTGTGTGAATGTGTGTGTGTGTGTGTGTGTGTGTGTGTGTGTGTGTGTGTGTGTGTGTGTGTGTGCGTGTATGTGTACGTAATAGATGTACCTTGTAACTTCCACAATGCTTCGATGATGCCCCTGTACCGAAACACACAAAAAGTCTCTGTCATATGTCTTTTATTATTAGAACTATATTAAAGAAATGTGTAATTATCCTTCAAAAACATGATTTACCGTGTGTAACCCTCACCTAAAGAAATGTGTAACTATCCTTCAAAACATGATTGACCGTGTGTAACCCTCACCTAAAGAAATGTGTAACTATCCTTCAAAAACATGATTTACCGTGTGTAACCCTCACCTAAAGAAATGTGTCACTGTCCTTCAAAAACATGATTTACCGTGTGTAACCCTCACCTAAAGAAATGTGTCACTATCCTTCAAAAACATGATTTACCGTGTGTAACCCTCACCTAAAGAAATGTGTCACTATCCTTCAAAAACACGATTTACTGTGTGTAACCCGTACCTAAAGAAATGTGTCACTATCCTTCAAAAACATGATTTACCGTGTGTAACCCTCACCATGCTTCCATGGTACCCCTGTACCCAAACATACATGAAGAAAAATCATTATGTCTCTGGAAGCATTACAGACTGTTCTAGTGACAATTCTGGTATCTTTCAAAAGCATAATTGATTCAGTGTCAGCGATTGACAGTGTCAGTGCATCAAATAATCAGATGTGTCATTTTTTCTGTGTCAGCGATTGACAGTGTCAGTGCATCAAAGAGGGCAGAACTAATCAGATGTGTCATTTATTCTGTGTCAGCGATTGACAGTGTCGGTGCATCAAATAATCAGATGTGTCATTTATTCTGTGTCAGCGATTGACAGTGTCAGTGCATTAAATAATCAGATGTGTAATTGATTCTGTGTCAGCGATTGACAGTGTCGGTGCATCAAATAATCATATGTGTCATTTATTCTGTGCGGTGAAGGTTCTTCTTCCTAAAATACTGGTTCACTCAAAAACGAGTAGGTCACCAGCGGTTAATCTGCAGTTCAAGTTAACTGTGGTTTGTAATTCCCTTTGCGAATGGTGGCATATATCTGGGTAAAAGTAGTGATAAGCTGCTTTGGAATAATGATAAGCTATCTACTATTGATGGAAACCATTTGCTGCATTGAGAAATAAACTCACAGTTGGAGATTTTCATTTTGTGTCATTTGTTTGGAGGTGGGGATGCTGAAAAGAAGAGAGAGAGAGAGAGAGAGAGAGAGAGAGAGAGAGAGAGCCCCAGCCCCAGCCACCCAATCTCCTACAACATTTCTTTAAATCTAATGTATTGATGGCCCAATCTCATACAACATTTCTTTAAATCTAATGTATTGATGGCCCAATCTCATACAACATTTCTTTAAATCTAATGTATTGATGGCCCACATTACCAGCCCAAGGTTAACTTTCACTGCGTGATTCACCCAATGGTCAACCTTCATCCATTTCACCGAGTGATTCTCTCTCCTTTTTCTATCACCTAGGGAAATGATTCATATCGAACAAGTCTATATGTGATGGAACGTCACATGTTTCCATGTGAGGCTACGTCACATGACACTGGCACTTACCCTTCCTCTTTTTGCACAACAGCATTCCTCAGTCAGTCTTGTTCCAACGCCTTTCTCCATCCTTCTTGTCCAACAGCATTCTTCAGTCAGTCTTGTTCCAACGCCTTTCTCCATCCTTCTTGTCCAACAGCATTCCTCAGTCAGTCTTGTTCCAACGCCTTTCTCCATCCTTCTTGTCCAACAGCATTCCTCAGTCAGTCTTGTTCCAACGCCGTCCTCCATCCTTCTTGTCCAACAGCATTCTTCAGTCAATCTTGTTCCAACGCCGTCCTCCACCTTTCTTGCACAACAGCATTCTTCAGTCAGTCTTGTTCCAATGCCTTTCTCCATCCTTCTTGTCCAACAGCATTCTTCAGTCAATCTTGTTCCAACGCCGTCCTCCACCTTTCTTGCACAACAGCATTCTTCAGTCAGTCTTGTTCCAATGCCTTTCTCCATCCTTCTTGTCCAACAGCATTCCTCAGTCAGTCTTGTTCCAACGCCTTTCTCCATCCTTCTTGTCCAACAGCATTCTTCAGTCAGTCTTGTTCCAACGCCTTTCTCCATCCTTCTTGTCCAACAGCATTCTTCAGTCAGTCTTGTTCCAACGCCTTTCTCCATCCTTCTTGTCCAACAGCATTCTTCAGTCAGTCTTGTTCCAACGCCTTTCTCCATCCTTCTTGTCCAACAGCATTCTTCAGTCAGTCTTGTTCCAACGCCTTTCTCCATCCTTCTTGTCCAACAGCATTCCTCAGTCAGTCTTGTTCCAACGCCGTCCTCCATCCTTCTTGTCCAACAGCATTCCTCGGCCAGTCTTGTTCCAGCACCTTCCTTGGAATCCACTCTTAGAAAACCTGACTTGGTCCAGGATCATCAACGCAGTCATAAAAATAGCCACCTCTCTCTCTCTCTCTCTCCACCCTTTCCCCCTTATCCATCCCTCCTTCATTTCTCTGCCCCTCCTCCCCCAAACACACACACATACACACGTATATATAAATATACACACACACAAACATACATGCGCGCACACACGACGCGCGTGCGCACACATACACACGTACACACAGATCTGCATGTATGCATACATATGCATGCGCATGCACACACAATACACATGAACATATGCATCGATGCAGACACATACATGCACACATACACACTCATGTGCATATACCCAGTCTTAATTTGATTTAGTATAGTTTTGAGATATACTTATGTAAAATGTGCAGACTGACTTTTCTGATGACTTGGGTACAAGAAGAAAGGAGAACAAAACAGAAGAAAGGTACGACCATATCAAGGAGCTTACTAAAGTAACAGCTCTGATAAATGACTTCGACAGTTCTTGCAACCTCCTCTAGCAGACTTTTCTTTGCCAATTAAACACTTATTTCACTAATTCTGAGAATGTTTTAAAGCATTTCCAGATGTAAATTCTGGATGTAAGGAAAACTTTGTAAACAAGTCACAATGCCCAGGCTGATCCCATGGCCTTTTGTGGCCTCTAAAAACATGCACAGACTGACCCCATGGCCTTTTGTGGCCTCTAAAAACATGCACAGACTGATCCCATGGCCTTTTGTGGCCTCTAAAGACATGCACAGACTGATCCCATGGCCTTTTGTGGCCCCTAAACACATGCACAGACTGACCCCATGGCCTTTTGTGGCCTCTAAAGACATGCACAGACTGATCCCATGGCCTTTTGTGGCCTCTAAAAACATGCACAGACTGATCCCATGGCCTTTTGTGGCCTCTAAGAGCATGCCCAGGCTGATCCCGTGGCCTTTTGTGGCCTCTAAGAGCATGCACAGACTGATCCCGTGGCCTTTTGTGGCCTCTAAGAGCATGCACAGACTGATCCCGTGGCCTTTTGTGGCCTCTAAGAGCATGCCCAGGCTGATCCCATGGCCTTTTGTGGCCTCTAAGAGCATGCACAGACTGATCCCATGGCCTTTTGTGGCCTCTAAGAGCATGCACAGACTGATCCCGTGGCCTTTTGTGGCCTCTAAGAGCATGCCCAGGCTGATCACATGGCCTTTTGTGGCCTCTAAGAGCATGCACAGACTGATCCCGTGGCCTTTTGTGGCCTCTAAGAGCATGCCCAGGCTGATCCCATGGCCTTTTGTGGCCTCTAAGAGCATGCCCAGGCTGATCCCATGACCTTTTGTGGCCTCTAAGAGCATGCCCAGGCTGATCCCATGGCCTTTTGTGGCCTCTAAGAGCATGCACAGACTGATCCCGTGGCCTTTTGTGGCCTCTAAGAGCATGCCCAGGCTGATCCCATGGTCTTTTGTGGCCTCTAAGAGCATGCCCAGGCTGATCCCATGGCCTTTTGTGGCCTCTAAGAGCATGCCCAGGCTGATCCCATGGCCTTTTGTGGCCTCTAAGAGCAAAATGGCTTGTGCTAGATGAGACTGGTTCCGTGCGGGTCATGTGTGCTCACAGGGACCAGCCGCCGTGGCGAAGTGGTTAGCGTCGCAGACTCCCGGCTGGGAGGTCGTGGGTTCGAATCCCCTGGAGTCGTGTGGATTTTTTCTGCCCTGACCGGCTCCTGCCCAGAGTTGAGTTTGCTGTGGACTCAGTTGGGAAGACTGGGACCACACAGTCGAGTTTCATCCACTTATGGGTGCGTTTCTGAGAGTGTTGCTCAAATTTCCTGACCAACACTGCAGGTGCCTATATCTCTCGGGCCTGGTTGACGCTGGGATATATTATGAAAGGAAGCGTAGAGTACAGCCCTGTCATGCAGTCTCAGACCGAAATGGAAATCCGTAGCATCATCTTAATCATCCTCATTCTCATTGATCAGCATTTTTAAAAAAATGTCTAAAATTCTGTGGCCCTTCATGCCCTGCTCTCATGGTGACCACAGTTTCGATGTCCTCTCCACGTCTGTGGCCTTGGTTTGGTTTCGTTGGGGTCACCGGTATCGGCGAGTCCATGGGGGCTGTCGTTGAACGGACGTAGTGGCGCCCTCTGGAGGGAGAGCTCACTCACGCCGGCTCCGCGACTAAGCAATTATTGTCGTCAGTAGGGGGCTTAGTAGGTGGTGTCCTGCGTATGTTAGATCAGAACAGGCACCACTGAACACCACCGAAGTGACTCGGCAGCAGTGTAGTGTCTCCTCCGGTAGGTTGCCTATTGACGACTTGACATTGACTGCTCCCTGTGGATTGCTGGTGCCGGGGCTGCGGCGGGGCCGACCGGGCTGTGGCTGTGGACGGGGTGTCGGAATGAGTGGCGTGGGTGCACTGCATCTGAGGTGGCGCAGAGGTTGGGACAGCCAAAAAAAAAAGAAAGTGTGCTCACATGTATAAAGAACGGACTGGTTCCGTGCGGGTCATGTGTGCTCACATGTATAAAGAACAGACTGGTTCCGTGCGGGTCATGTATGCTCACATGTATAAAGAACAGACCGGTTCCGTGCGGGTCATCTATGCTCACATGTATACGTAGTAGTAGTAGTGGTGGTGGTAGGGGCTGACTTCAGAAGAGGCTGCACTGCCTATATATGCCCCATCCTTTTATATCTTGGTTTTAACTGGTATATTTTGGATTGCGCATTTATTTTTCATTGTAATGATAAAAAAATGTCATCAAATTTCCTGTGAGTGTCAATAAGACCTTTGAAGGAGTTCACACTTTGTGTATGCTTTACTTCATATGGTAACGAGTTCCAATTTTCGATAATTCTCTGACTGAAGGAGTAAAGTCTGCGGTTTGTTGAACAATGTTGTTTGATAAGTTTATCCTCTGAATTTCTTGTTTCGTTCTACCCAGAGAACTTAAACAGTTTGTCCTTATCTACTTCTTCTGAAAAATCTTATACATTTCAATTAAATCCCCTCTGGGGGCCGGATAGCTCAGTTGGTAGAGCGCCAGACTCGTGATCCTGGGGTTGCGGGTTCGAATTTCGGTATAGGGGGATTTTCCCTCGGAGTTAACATTGGTTCTGACTCCATTCCCCATACAGTCCTTCGAATGAGACTATAAACCGAGGTTCCGTGTGTGAACGCACGCATAACATCTTGCACACACGTAAAATCCCATCACCAACTTTCGGAAGAGAAGGCCAGTTTGGCCGTTGGTATGGATGACACGTGACACATAGCATGCACCTTCCCCGAAGATGGAGTATGGCTGCCTTAATGGCGGGATAAAAAAAAGGGTCATACACACAAAACTCCACTGCCTGGCTATACAGGGAGTGTCCGCAGGAGTATCAGCCTGCGTACGCAGAAAGAAAGAAAGGAAAAGAAATCCCCTCTTATTCTTCTCCCTTTCACTGAATGTAGTCTTAAATATTTTAACCTCTCTTTACACTCCATCTTCGAACATTCTTCAATCAGCTTTGTAGCACGTCTTTGGACCCTTTCCAGCACTAGGGACTGTCGCTTTAAGAATGGGGACCAAATCGTATTTCCATACTCCAGTTGAGGCCTCACCAAGGCCTTGTACAATTTCAAAAATGTTTCTTTAGTTAAGTATTTAAATGTTCTCTTGATTATTCCAGCCATCCTGTTAGCTTTGTTCACAGCTCCTTCTATGTGTGGGTCAAACGATAATTGGTCATCAAAAACAACTCCCAGGTCCTTTTCTTGGGTACGTGTGAATATTTTGTGATTTATTATCCAATTTCATTAAATATACGATTTTAGGATTTTTATTTCCAAATTGCATGACTTTGCACTTTTCAACATTAAAAGATAAGTTCCATGTGTCTGACCAGGTTTGTAGTTTATGTGGGTCATTTTGTATTTTAGTACTATTTGTACACTGTTGTATATTTTAGTATCATCAGCAAATATTTTACAAGTTGATTCGATGCAGTTTGGGAGATCATTTATGAAAATTGTACAGAGTACCAGGCCAAGGATGCTTCCTTGGGGGATCCCACTTAATACCTCAGCTACAGATGACTTTCCTTCCCTAATACGAACCCACTGAGTTCGGTAGTGCAGAAAGTGTTGTATCCAAAGGAGTACATTGCCTGTGATCCCATACCCTTTCATTTTTGTCAATCGCCTTCTGTGGGGTAGAGTCGAACGCCTTTCGGAAATCAAGATATATGACGTCAAAAGGAACTTCATCGTCCAATAAC
Source organism: Conus ventricosus (assembly GCA_018398815.1). Lineage (NCBI taxonomy): Eukaryota > Metazoa > Mollusca > Gastropoda > Neogastropoda > Conidae > Conus > Conus ventricosus. The sequence continues at coordinate 1,376,774 of CM031621.1, read as the reverse complement.
TGTGTAAAATCCTTCATAACTTCTAGTACTTGAGTAATACAAGAATGTTTATGTCTAAAACCATGCTGGCACGGGGTATAAATATTATTAATCGTTAGATGTGTAACAACAGCATCCCTTATAAAGCTCTCAATAACCTTGCATACTATACAAGTAAGACCAACTGGTATATAGTTACCAGGATTAGATTTGGATCCTTTCTTAAATATGACTGTAATTTCTGCCTTTTTCCAATCATCTGGTGGGATTCCTGTTTCTAAAGACCTGTTATATAAGATACATAAGGGAAGTGATAGCTCCTTACAGAGTTCTTTAAGTACTCTAGGGGGTATACCATCTGGCCCCTGTGCCTTATTTGGGTTTAACTGTTTTAATTTCTCCGCAGTCGCAATGGGGGTGACTCTTATGTCTGACAATGCAACTCCATCTGACTTCTCGCATTCTTGTAAAATAGGTACATCAGCAACATTTTCACGGGTAAAGACACTCACAAAGAAATCATTTAGTATTTCTGCTTTATCTATATCTGTGACTGCCATTTCTCCATCGTTCTTTTTTAATGCACTTAAATACCAATGTTTGCTTTACTTCTTTGTTGTACATATTTCCAGAAACATTTAGGATTAGCTTTACAATCATTTGCAATCTTATGCTCAAAATCTCGTTTTAACTTCCTCAATTCCTTTGCATTTCATTGCATTTTTAGCGATCCAAGACGCGGTTCTTCTCTTATTTATCTGCGATTTTACTTTAGGAATGAATTCTTCCATGCAGCCATGGGTCAATTCCTTAAGAAAATTCCACATCTCATTTACTTCTAAGTTCTCCATATAAGCCCAGTCCACTGAGTTTAATTTTTTCCTCATCAGTGTGTAGTTTCCTTTGTAGCCGGGTGCCAACAGTGTATATTTCTTGGTCACCCATCGAAGACGAGATATTTTGTTCATGAGTTATCTTCCCGTTACCTCCCTTGATCGATTGATCTCATTTTTATTGTGTAAATTCTTTAAATCATGAATACCTCAGAACCTATATAGTTGTGTATACGTCGCTGAAGTCACAAAGATTAATGTATTCTATTCATTACAACCGTGTTGGACTGATCGAGAAGCCCATATTTTCCCTAAAACTGGTATTTCGACCGACATTTTGAACTGTCCGACGAACAAACCGTGAATAATTCTTGATTTCATAAAAAGTATGAGAGAATCCAAAGAATCCATGAATGCACATTGAAAGTAAAGTCCATAAGCTTTCATTTCGTATATCGCATGCCTATGATCTTTTCTGTACAAGCTTGCGACTATACGAAATGACTGACAGCGCCGGTGTCGTATATAATACTGTCGCCGTGGAATTGTATCGCAGCGATAGCATTTCACGTGAAATATTGTTGCAGCGACAATAATTGCTGGGAAAAAATGTCACGCGACAACTTTTCACGAAAAATGTCCCATAGAATATTGTAGCTGTCCATAAAATGCAGTATTTCCCGGGAAATACTGTCGCTGCGACACGATTTTATGAGCGACAGTATTATATACGACACCGGTCCCTTTAGCGAGTCGCCTTCTTTGTTTACTGTCTGAGTTTTGATCTAAATTGTCGTTTCATGAAATTCGGACTTCCCAATCGAAATATTTTTAATAACTCCATTTCTATGATAGAACTTTAAGAAGCAACCGTAATTATTTTAGAATTATCATCCGATGGACCATTTCAACGGAATAACGTTTTATCGAAGATCGTGTTCGAAGCACGTGGCACCGGCCATGTAGTGATAAGGCAAGTTGTGTTTTCTATTAAACTTTAAATGCAAAGTTCTCCGCTTGGACGGCATCTTGGATAATGAAATTTATATGTATAGAAAGAGCGAAATTCAAGCTTTTTATTCATTACAAAAATATTTCATGTTGTTTGGTATTTTTCATGGGAACAAAGGAAAATATGACGTAGGCTCGTTAAAAGTGGGTTCATTCTCGGACTTCAATTGCCAATAACTCGACACAGCCACAGAATTGTCAAGTATGACTTATTGCGTTTTATTCCTTGGGTTGTGAGGTTTTCATCGATATGAAATATGTTTGATTACTTTGAACGGACGGCGAGCTAGACAACGCAGAAGCGGCGGCAGATAGCACAAATTTTGTCATTTGCCGTCCCGCGAGGCCTATTTTGAGTGCGGCGCTGCGTTGGCTGCTTTGCGGTCCGGGTCACCTGTATATTTGACGCGCTGAGTGAGTGCGATCACTGCGAGTGTGGCATAGCAGTCAACACCAGGGGAGAGGTGGCAGCTCTCCCTTGAAGGATGCTGGCGTGAGAGATCAGCGTCATTGGGCGGCACAGACAACCTTCCAGTGTCGCAGGGGGACGGCTCCTGGAGGTGTGGGGCGATTGACGAAGGAGCGCTGCCTGACTGCGACTACCGTGGCCTGGAATACCGTGCTGTTTTAAGGGGTGACAGACATGGGGGCACTCCTTACGGGGTTGGGCTGAAAAATTGCCCTCTCGGCCGCAGGGACTCGTGCAGCGCTCCAGCGACTTTCGTCCTGCTCCCTCCTTGAGGCGGCCTCACGCGGCACAGGACCATCGCCACCCGAGCATGAAGAAGGCCGCCTGGTGGTCCTGAAGACAGCCTGATGTTTGGGGGACAGCAGGCAACACACACCGATGCCTACCGTCGGTCGACCAAGATCCTGAAACTGAACCAACGTTCAAGACCAACTCCACCAAACTTGAACCAACTTTCAAGAAGATAATGACTAGAATTGAGCCAATGTTCAAGAGGAACACGAGCTCTGGGAGACAAATGCGACGACCCTCACTGAAACTACCCACTACTGCCAGGCGACAACTGTTGCCACAAATATGCAGACTTTTGTCTGCATGAACCTTGTCCTTAAGGGCCTCAGGCCAATAGGACGTTAATCTCACCATCAAAGCAAAAGCAAAGAGTGCGATCAGTGTTCCCCTAGTGTCCCGAGAGTGAGCGACTGACGTGAGGTGCAGAGAGAGTGCTCAGTGTGCTGAGTGCTGAGAGAGAGGGAGTTCCCAGGCAGTGTTCCTGGTTTGAGCCCCTTGCCATGGGAGAGAAATAAAGACAAGAAAAACTCCAAGTCGTCCTCTGTGTCTTCTTGACTGGCTGCTGTCCCTTGGTTCCTGCACTTGTTACCATCTGCCTGTCTTCACCTGCACACCCCCTTACCCCCTCCGCACCATCACACCTTTATTCACGTTATATTGTATTTCACATCTTCCTCCTCTTTTTTGAAGCTAACATACAGTTGAAATGCAATTAATTCGTGATCACTCTTTCCCAGGGGGTCTTGATGAGAAATCTCTGAAATAAAATTACTTTCATTAACTAAAACTAAGTCAAGAACACTTACGCTCATTTGAACTAATGCTTTCATCGTCCACTCTCAGTTTTGGGAAATTAAAATCGCCCATGATACATACTTTGTCATATTTTGTAATTATGTCACTCTTTAATGGGTTATATAGGTTCTCTGTATTATCTTTTGTTGTGTTAGGACTTCTGTATACACAGCCCACAAGAACTTACTCATTCCTTGGTGTTACGAATTCGCACCATACGGACTCTTCAAAATCAGAATCAGTCAGTTTGCTACATTCTTGTGCATTCAACGTTTTATTCATGTCATAACCTTGGATATGTAATTCAGCAGCAGTTGGCACTGAGACAGCATTCTCAGGATGGATTTCTGTTAACGCTACAATGTGTGGACCACAGGAGTCAATTCTTGCCTTCAACTCATCTAGTATATTTGACAAAACATCTGCATTACTACACAAGACTGTTAAACCGTCAGTAATTGAATCATGACTAGCTTTGAAGATGCTTTCTTTTGTATTTACAGGATAACTAGTTACAGGACTATGTACAGCATTTCCTGATTCCACTGAATCAGACAGTCAGCCTGACGCTTGGGAGCCAGAGGCCCCCCCCCCCCCGCCTCTACCTTTGGCCATGGCCTCGGATGGGACCCTTTTCATCCTTGCCAGTTTCCTGTGTACTCTCTGCACCTCTCACTGTTCTCTTCACAATTTCTCCATTTCTGATCACTAGATCCTTCACTCCCACTTCTTCCCTCTTCTTCTTTTCCTCTCTCAACTCTGTATTTCTGTCTCTCCATTGGTGTATAATTTGGGTTTATGTAAATTCTATGCTTCTGATCTGTCACTCCCTTGTTTATCTCTCTTGCCTTCTTCAGGATCTCCCTCTTTTTCTCTTCCCTTTTAAGGGTGATTTTCAGCATTCCAGGGCGGTTTCCACCCTCCTTGCCAAGCCTTACAGGCTCGGACAACTCTTCCTGTGCTACACTGGTGACTTTTTCCAGAATCTTGCATGCCTCAGTTAAATCATCATCTTTCTTTTCTGCTGCGGTAGTTTTGGAACTTTCTTTCAAGTTCATAATCAGGATATTTTTCTTCCTCCTATCTCTTTCTTGGCTTTCCGTCATGGCCTCTGCCACTTTTTTTTGTCTACGATTTCTTGTATTTTTTTCATCCAGCTTTTCCCCTCCCCTTCTCCCGTCCATTGTGGACATTTTTTTTCATCCATTTTGTCCAGACAAGTCTGGACTGACCACAGCATTTTCATCACCATGTCTATTTTAGACTCCGTTTTGTTTGGGGGTATGCAAGTGGGCTGTGTGGAAGGCATACAGACACACTGCAGATGGGGAGAGCTCAGTGTCTCAAACATGTTGTCTGAGATGTCGGCACATTTCTGGTGCGCCCACTGTTTGCATTGGTAGCACTCAATGCAAGATTCTTCTTCTTCTTCACATGCGGCATCGCAAACAAGGCATTACCATGGTATCATATGGGTAAAGTTCCCTCTATTTGCTTCCTTGTCGCTGGTTGAGCTCCCCAAAGATTCTCTCTGAGTATCTCTCTGACTCGTCTGAGTTTTGCTCCCTCTCCGATCCCAACACTGCAGCTGGTACTCCCCGCCCCACCTCTACGCATGGTACAATTTAATGTTTAAAGTTCCCTTAGCAACAGTAGGCCTAGTAGTACAAATATTTAAGCATGGAAATGTAAGTATGGAATGTTACCTGAAATGTTGGAGTAGAACACCAGTTTGTTTAGCGAAAACCACTTTTACTAAAAACGAAAGTAGAAAGTGAGCGAAGTGCACTCTGAACTTCTTCAATGAAAAATCTTCACTGACACTAAAGTAAATACCAATGAAATCATTTGGCTAACAGAACAATCATGCAATGTCTTTCAATTACGTTTAGGCTACGACTAATAAAATAATATCACTAAGACGTGCTGAGAACGAAACTACTTTTACCAGAGGCAGAACGAATCTAGAAAGTGAGCGAAGCGCACACTCAACTGCCTCAATGAAAAAAACCTCACTGACACCAAATACCCATAAAATAAATTAAGTAATTAACAGAACAATGTCTGCATACAATGTCTGTCAATCGCACAAGGTACAAAATAGGCTATGCACTTTCTAGTTTCAAAATTTGACGAAAACCGGAGAGGACACAAATTTCTAATAAAAACTGAACAGCGCCAAACACTGAACAGACTGGTTCCGTGCGGGTCATGTATGCTCACATGTATAAAGAATACAAAAAAATGGCTACAAAGCCATCATTCATGTATGGAAAAGCTAAACAAGATGCAAAGCATATAAACGTACTCCCAATTTATCCTGAATACGCGTGAGACATTCCATAAAGAGGAAAAACCGTCTTGGGCTGGTGTAGTCATTAGTAATGGCTATTCTGGTAAGCATCGGCCATCATCTGTGACCTATAATGAACATACTTAAAAATTTTCAGAAAGATCGGCCAAGTAATTTCTAAGATTTTCCATAAAGAAGAAAACCATTATGGGCCGTTAGTAACGGCTATAACGGTAAACTAAAACATCGGGCATGATCCGTGACCCATAATGAACATACCTACCAATTTCAGAAATATCGGCCACATACTTTCTGAGACATTCCATAAAAAAGAAGAACCGTTATGGGCCGTTATAGCCGCTAGTAAAGGCTATAACGGTTAACTAAAACATCGGGCATCATCCGTGACCCATAATGAACATACCTACAAATTTTCAGAAAGATCAGCCAAGTACTTTCTGAGATATTCCGTAAAAAAAGAGAAACTGTTAGGGGTCGTTATAGTCGTTAGTAACGGCTATAACGGTTAACTAAAACATCGGGTATAATCCGTGACCCATAATGAACATACCTACAAATTTTCTGAGATTGGCCTCGTACTTTCTGAGACATTCAATAAAAAAGAAAAACCGTTATGGGCCGTTATAGGCGTTAGTAACATCTATAACGGAAAACTAAAACATCGGGTATAATCCGTGACCCATAATGAACATACCTACAAATTTTCAGAGATCGACAATGCGCTTTCTGAAAGATTTCATAAAGAAGAAAACCCGTTATGGGCCGTTATAGCCGTTAGTAACGGCTACAACGGTAAACTAAAACATCGGGCATCATTCGTAACCCATAGTGAACATACCTGCTAATTCTCACAAAGATCGGCCAAGTACTTTCTGAGATATTCCATAAAGAAGAAAAACCATTACAGGCCGTTACAGCCGTTAGTAACGCCTATAACGGTAAACTAAAACATCGGGCATCATCCGTGACCCATAATAAACATACCTGCTAATTTTCACAAAGATCGGCCCAGTAGTTTTGTCTGGAGTGAGTGGAACACATTTTGACCACGGACGGACAGACACACACACAAAGATTTTAATCCTGCGACCCCTTTGGGGGCATGGAGGACTTGAAACAAATCAAACAAATAGAAATGAAACAAATCAAACATCAAAATTTTTCCATATAATTAACATACTGAATGTAATGTTACACAACATTACTAAGTTTCAAAAACTTCGCTAAGTTTAGCAACACTTTCTTACTACCACAAAGCAAACGACAATAGTTAAATACGGACTTTGTATATGTAAATTTTCTCGGTATAAACTGATTTCTAATGTCGCTATATTTGTTACATTTCATTACAAAATGAAATTCATCACAAGGTCATTCTGGTCACAGTCCCCTCGTTCATCATCTTCTTCTTCTTCTTTAGTACGAGGGCCACCCCATAAGTTCTCGGATGGGAAAAGATGGAAGTACACTGGCATTTCTTACCTAGCCCATCTTTTCAAAGTATCCTCCATCAGCGTGTAAGCACTTTTCCATCCTTCTAAACCACGAATCCATCACCCCAGCCCACTCCGACTTAGGTATACCAGAAATCAAGCCCTCGGCAAACGCTCGGGCATCTTCAGGGCTCTCAAACGGCTTTCCTTTCAGTTGTTTTTTCAAACGAGGGAACAAAAAGAAGTCACAAGAGGCTAGGTCAGGAGAAAACGGAGGATGAGTGACGAGCTGCACGCTGTTCTCTTGCAAGAAGTCTAAAGTTGCAGCTGCCGTGTGGGCGCTGGCGTTGTCGTGGTGGAGGAGTAGGTGGGGGATACAGGTCCGTGGTCGCCGTGCACTCCAAGCCTCGAACACTTTTGGCAGGCAGGTGTTGATGAACCATTCAGCGTTCACTGTCTTTCTTTCCAGAAGCGGTACAGTAGTCACATGGCCGGATCTTGCGAAGAAAACTGCAATCATTTGCGTTGTACAGCTTCTTGATCTCTTAAATTTCACAGGTGGGGTTTCCCCTGGAAACAGTCAAACTGACGACTGCTGCTTTGTTTCGGGGTCATACTGGTAAACATACGTTTCGTCACCTGTGACGATATTGGAGACCCTATCTGATCTTCCTCCGTCAAATTTTTGCAGCATAAACTGGCACCATTCAACCCTAGCCCACATCTGCTCCCCAGTCAGCTGGTGGGGCACCCAACGGGCGCAACGCTTCCGTACAGAGAGGCTGTGCCGAAGAATGCGGTCTAAACATCCTGATGAAAGGTTTAGAGAATCCTTGAGTTCATCCTCCGTGATTCGAGGATTTTCTGTAATCATGGCCTTCGCTGTGCTCACGTTCCCATCGGTAGTAACTGAAACTGGACGTCCACAACGGTCACGATCTTCCAACGACATTGTACCAAACTGAAATTCTTTGAACCACCTATGGACTGTGGATAATGATGGAGCCTTGTCGCCAAAACAGTTTGTCAAACTTATAAAACTTTCCTTGAAAGACTTCCTTTGAAGATAGTCATAATAAATCATGGCACGAAAATCTCTCCAAGACAGGCTCTCTGCAACACTTTGAAAACCGTCCCCCTTGCCATCCATTTTGCTGTCTAGAACAAATTTGGCTCTGACGATTTTTATCATTTTTTGTGTTCAAGCTTTTATGACATCGCTTGTGAAGATGATATAAAAATTGAAATTATGACGTCAGTGGTTTCTGCGCATCCGAGAACTTATGGGGTGGCCCTCGTATCTGCCCGCCTTCAACAAGCTGAAGATTCTGGCATCTACAAAGGGGTTCCAGTTTGCTGTGGGAGTTGTGGGTCAATTTATGCAGTCAGTGCTCACTACCTAACTGCATGGACAGTGGGCAGGGGAAATGGGGGGCCACCACACTCACTATTTCAGACCTCTAACCATACTTTGGCAGGCCCTACTTTGGAGTGGATGGGGAGGGTAGTGTACTCTAAGCATGGGGTGGGAGGGGATGGGTGGGGGAGATGGGGGTGGGGGGGGGGTGGGGAGTGGGTGGTGGTGGATCAGAGGTAGGACTGAAAGTCCACCACCGAGGTTGATTGGATTGCTTCAGGTGGGAGCTTATTGAACTCCTTGGTGGTGCGGGGAAAGAAGAAGTGTTTTCAGTAGTTTCTGCAGCTGGACTCCATGACGTACTGGTACATGGTGTTCGTGAGATTACCGAGTGGCGTATCCAGTTTTCAGCAGTCTTGGCGCATGGTTTGTCTCGATCGTGATGTCACCATGGTGGTACTTGTACAGTGTTGTCAGGCGGGTTCTTCTACGCCGATCTTCCAGTGGTGTCCAGCTCAGTTGGTCGAGCATTTCTCTGACACTCGATGTTTGGCGGTAGCGGCTTACTACCCAGCGGGCATCCCTTCTCTGGATCTTCTCGAGGGACGGTGTTGTCAGTGTGCGGGTCCCAAACTCCGCATGCGTATTCCAGCTGGGGGCGCACCATGGTCTTGTAGGCTTGGTCTTTGATGGAGATGGAGCCGACCTTCGTCGCAGAAAGCCAAAGGTCTTGCTGGCTTTCGTGGCGACGTTGTTGATATGTTTCTTCCAGCTGAGATCGGTGGAGATGGTGACACCGAGGTACTTGGCGTCGCTGGAGGACTTCAGTGGGTGGTCTCTCAGATGGTATGTTTTCTGCCACCGCTTGCCAAAGTGTATGGCTTCACACTTGTCTGGGTGGAAGGACATCAGCCACTTTTCTTCCCAGTCAGCAAGCTTGTCAAGGTCACTCTGCAGATCATGCTGGTCAGCGGCTTTTGTGATCGTCTTGTGACAGGCCGTGTCGTCTGCAAAGAGCCGTACAGTGGAGGTCAGGCCCTTGGGGAGATCGTTAATATAGAGCAGGAAGAGGCATGGGCCGAGGACAGAGCCCTGGGGGACTCCTGACTCTACAGGCACGAAAGTGGAGGTGACACCGTCAACGACAACTGCTTGCCTCCTGTCACTTAGGAAGCTCTGGATCCAGTTGTTGATTCCATAGTGCTGTATTTTGTGGGTCAAAAGTGAGTGGGACACCTTGTCGAAGGCCTTCGCGAAGTCCATGACTAGCATGTCTGTCTGTTTGTCCTTCTCCCTGCTGTAGGTGATCTCATCCACAAGGCCTAACAGCTGGCTGACACAGGACCGCTGCTTTCTAAAGCCATGCTGTTCCCTGCAGAGGATGTTATTGCTCTCTGCAAAGTCCATGATGTTGTGGACGATGATGTGCTCCAGTACCTTTCCAGGTATGCTGGTCAGAGAAATGGGGCGACAGTTTGCTGGTCTGCACCGTTCGCCTTTCTTGAAGATGGGCGAGACATGGGCAGTCTTCCAGTCTAACGGAACAGTGCCAGAGTTGATGGAGGACTGGAACAACAGCGTAAGGGCGGGTGCGAGTTCGCTGGCGAGCTCTTTCAGGATTCTGGGGGTGATGCCGTCAGGGCCGGGAGCCTTTTTGGACTTCAGGTTCCTCAGGAACTTCTTGACGCCCTCCTCCCTGATGGTGATGGTGCTGCAAGTTGGTCCGTCGGTGTTGAGGCTGAGCCCTGTCCTGGCTTCGAAGTCTTCAGGAGTGCAGGGTGTCCTCTTGCTGAATGCCGACTGAAATTGGCGATTCAGGATCTCAGCCTGGCCCTGGGCATCCGTTACAAGGCGGCCATCAACTTTCAGGGGAGAGACATTTGAAGATTCCGTCTTCTTGGCTTTTACGTAGCCCCAGAATGCCTTGGAGTGGTGACTCCGTCTTTTGTGCTGTCCTCGATGAGACGAGCTGTATGGAACCAGTAGTTTCTGCGAAGTTGGCGTTGGACTTGGCGCTTCAACTCTTATAGTTCCTGAAGATGTTCTGGGTCGCCAGACTTCTCCCACCTCTTGTAGGCTCTGTTTCTCTTGCGGATGAGTGCTTTCGACTTGTAGTCCACCCAGGGCTTCCCGTACTTGGCCTTTGGAGTGGTATGTGGGATATGGGAATGGACGATCTGGCGCAGCCCGTCCTTGAACGCAGTCCAGATCTCTTCAGTGTCACTGCTGGTGTCGAAGGAGGCAAGGATGGAGTCCGCGAGTTTTGTAGGAGCAGCGTGTAGTGCAGGCCAGTTTGCTCGCTTATAGCAGGGGACAAACCTCTTGGTGTTGTTGCGACGCTCTGGCTGGATCTGGAACTCCATGTAGTTCATCGTGAGGTATTCCAAATCGTCTGCCAGTTTCTATCATGAGTTTATGATTGCCACAGCGAAACCGATCGAATCAGTGGGTATATATAAACATCAGGTCAGTCAGTCAGTCATTCCCTTGACCGCTGGGGTCGTTGAGAGGACGTGATGAGGCAGCCGCCGTTTCTCTCCAGGCTCTTCTGTTGGTGGCTGTCTTGAGGAGATCTGGCATGGTCATTTTGGTCCAGTCCTTTATGTTGTCAGATCAGCTCTTTCTCTGCCGTCCTCGTCTGCGCCCTCCTTCAACGGTACCTTGAAGGATGGTTTTGGAGAGGGTGTTGTGACGAATGACATGGCCAAACCATGTCATCTTCCGTCGTTTGACGGTTGCCAGAAGTGGTTCGTGGGGCCCAACTAGGTTAGTGACCAGGTTCCCCACATAACCATTGGTCTTGTGTTCTTTGTAGGAGATGCGGAGCAGTTTCCTCAGGCACCTGGTCTCAAACGCCTGGATTCTTCTTTCTGTTTCGGCCATCAGTGTCCATGTCTCGCAACCATATAAGAGGATGGAGACCACTGGTGACTTGTAGAGCCGGAATTTTGTGTGGAAATTGATGTTGCTCTTCCACACTCTGTTCAGTCTGGCCATCGCTGCTGATGGCCAAACATCAGGTAACATTTTAATATTATTCATTTCGTATTTTGTCTATCCCACAAGCCTTTCCATTCTTTAGTTGCTGTACAGCTTTTTCAACGTCTTCGTCACTTATTGGTGCATTTAGAAATTCAAGATCATATTGCAAGTCACAGTCAATATATCACTTTCACACACACACACACACACACACACACACACACACACACACACACACACACACACACACCATTTCTTCGTTCCCATACACACACCATTTCTTCGTTCCCATACACACACCATTTCTTCGTTCCCATACAGTCAATATCACACACACACACACACACACACACACACACACACACACACACACACACACACACACACACCATTTCTTCGTTCCCATACACACACCATTTCTTCGTTCCCATACACACACCATTTCTTCGTTCCCATACAGTCAATATATCACTTTCACACACACACACACACACACACACACACACACACACACACACACACACACACACACTGTCACGGTCAAAAATAGAACAACCAAGTCGTGGTCCAGGTTGTTTGGACATAAGCTCTAACTCAAATATTCTGGGCGCCACGTAGACGGGCCCATGGTTCGGATCCAGCCAATTAAGCATAGGGGAGAGGCTCCACAGAGACGGTCTGTCCGGCTAGACGGACTAAGCAGCTTTGACCGACGCCTCGATGTCTAGCGAGACGAGTCGTAGCGCCTGGCTCAGGCTCATCTAGCCAATTTGTGGAACCAGCGCCATTGTTAGTCGGACGTCGCAGGTTAAAGCAGGAAAGGAAGGGGGGAAGGTAGTGTGTGGTGGGGTGGAAATCTAGCTAATCAATTAAATGACCAATTGACCACCACAGAGAGTAAGGCGTGTAGGCATGACTGGCATGATTTGAACATCCAATGGAATTAGAGGGAGATAACTTCGGGTATCAGGGGTAAAAATACTGACCAATGGTACTCGCCCTTTTTGGACAGATCGGAACGGAATAAGAAGGATGTGAGAGTGAGAGAACGGGAGAACGAGGGGAGAACGAACAGAGAGACAGAGAGAGAGAGTCTGAGTGTAATCTCTGAGGAGAGAAAAGCAGAGAGATGAGGGGAGGAGAGAAGAGAACCAAGTTGAGAGATTAGCATGAGATAGTCTGCAGAGGAAGGACTGAGGAGAGATGTGGAGAGAGAGAGCTGCTAACTAATGAGGAGGAAAAGAAAGAAAAGAAAAAAAAGAAAAGAAAAGCAACCATGTCCATTTGATAAGAGCAGACTAGAAGAGAGAGAGAGAGAGTGCAATGCGTTAATGCAGGAAGAAAGAAAGGAGAACAGATCGATGTTGATAGTCACTGTTCTATCTTAACCGGGGGTTCGACCTCATACTTGGCCAGCGCCACTTTCATCGACAGACCAACGCCAGTGCCAACAGTCTCACCTGACCAGGCGCCAGCAGACCAAGACCAGTGCCAGCAGTTGTGTCGTGCTTGTGAAAGTGACAGTGAAAAGAAAGGAAAAAAAAAGAAAAGAAAAGACAGTGATTCGTGAATAGTTAAGATCACCTGGCCAGGTAAAGTAGAAATCTGTTTATACCGGGTTAGTTAATGATGATTTAGATAAATGATTTTGTGAAGTTCAGGAAAGAGAGAATGTTTTATTTTGTTTGATTCCATATGCATTGATGTTTCGTTCTATGAACATGTGTAGTAAAGTTATAGACTTTACTAGTGGTTTGATGTGACGAATGCAGGATATATGAATGAGATTGTAAGCAAGCTGTGAGTGTGTTTGGGCTGTGCGCTAGTCCTTCCTCCATCGGCATCACCCGAGGTTGACAATTTATTGGCGAGCCTGCCAGGATATTCTGGCCCATTTATTATAATTGTTCAACTTCTCAGAGAGGAAGCTGGGTGGGATTCAAGTATTGTAATCCTAAGACAAGGGGTTGTCTTACTGTATGTTCCCAAGATAGTTAAATACTAGGCTTGGCATTGCTTCCAAGATAGTTAATACTAGGCTTGGCATTTCAGCCCCAGAGTACTTATTTCGCACAGATTGCCTATAATTCGCTCTCATAGTTGGGTCAGGCGCTGGGCGTCTTATAAAAACTAATTACGTTGTCCCAAGCTAATATTATCATTCATAGGATTGTGCTATTACGTCACTCGTGTCGGTAACCACCAGTTTGGCTGTCGTAGAGAAAAAAAAAAAAAAAAAAAAAATCTTGTTCAAAAAAAAAAAAAAAAAGAGATATAATGGCGGACGAAAAGAACACCCCTATTGAACAACTTGTGAGCGTCGCTCGTGATTTAGGCTATTCGGGAGAAGAGTTGCGTGCATTCGTTGAAAACCAACAAAAGATGGAAAGAGATGAACGAGCGGAAAGACGACGTGTCGCTGTAGAAATAGCAGAGCAGGAAAGGATTAAAGCTAGCGAAACGCAGGAAACAGAAAGAATAAGGGAAACGCAGGAAACAGAAAGACTAAAGGTTCAACTAGAGTTAGAGAAAGTGAGAATGCAGAGGGAGGCCACCGATGATGGTAGCTCACTTTCCAGTGACTCTGTGCGCAGTTACGCTCCCCGACCCAAGTTGCCAAAATTCTCGGAAGGGACCGATTCGATTGATGCATACATCAGTCGTTTCGAAACGTTTGCGACCAGTCAGGGTTGGCCTCCAGAAGAGTGGGCAGTCATTTTGTCGGCGTTACTGACGGGTAAGGCATTACAAATTTTCACTGCGTTACCAGCAGAACAACAGTCTGATTTCGGCGCTGTGAAGGAATCGTTGATGAAAGGATTTGACCTCACAGAGGAGGGGTTCAGGAAAGAAATTTCGTTCAGCTAAATTACAAGCAGGTGAGACGTACACTCAGTTTGGTGCACGTCTAGATCACTATTTTGAGAAATGGTTAGAGTTGAGTGGTACGAAGAAGGAGTTCGCCGAATTGAAAGAGCTAGTTATGAAAGAACAGATTTTGTCAGGTTGCGGCCCTGAGTTAACCATACATTTGAAAGAGAGACAGCCAGAGACAGCAGGAGAGTTGTTGAAGTTCGCAGAGGTGTATAGAGAGGCACGTTTGGGCACTAAGGTGCAGGAGAAACAGGTGCCAGGCACAGGTGAGAAGAGTGCAAGGAGACTAGGGGAGTTTTCTGCAAAGTCTGCAAACCCAGTGGTGGGGCAGAAGGAAGGGCAAAGGGACATTAGGTGTTTCATTTGTCACAAGAAGGGACATGTGGCGAGGGATTGTCGCATGAGGTTCCAGAAGGCAGCAGCCTTGCAAGAGGTGGATAAGGGTCGTCAGGGGAAACGACCTGCAGTGGAACCAAAGGGGATTCAGTCTGAAGAGGGTGGAGTGCAGCTTATGGCTAGCACTGGACAGCAGTCAGTGTCAGGGATGGAGGGCACTAGGCTGAGTGGTTCGTTACCAGTGGAAGAAGGGTGGATTGGCCAGCAGAGGGTGAAAGTGTTACGAGACACTGGTTGTTCATGCGGGGTAGTACGAACAACGCTGGTCGAGAAAGGGATTTGACAGGGCAAATCCAGACCTGTACTCTAATCGATGGCACTGTGAGGGAGTTTCCAGTTGCTAAGATAGAAGTACGTACCCCTTACTTCTCAGGCGAGTTGTCTGCGTTGGTGATGGAGAAACCCCTTCATGATTTGATCATTGGAAATATTCCAGGTGCAAAGGATCCAGGGGATCCTGAGTTGTTGACTGCTACAGGGGCAGCAGTTCAAACACGGAGCAAGAAGGAGGAAAAGGTTGACAAACGTTAGTCGTTCCAGCAAGGAAGTCAGGCATAGATGTGTCGCCTGATGAGTTTAGGGCAGCGCAGGAACAAGACCCTTCGCTCGTGAAGTCTTGGGAGTTGGCAAGAGGTGGAGAGAAACAGGAGGTTAGAGGAGGTGAGACAGAATTTCTTGTGAAAGGCGGGCTGTTGTACCGAGTGTTCACCAAGGGGAAGACAGGTAAGGTGACCACTCAGTTAGAGGTACCAGCAGGTTATCGTGACACTGTCATGTCAGTGGGTCATGACATCGACTAGAACTGTTGAACTTACATTCCACTAAAGGGTAGACGACTACGAGGTGATCTTATACAGATGTTTAAATTTTCCACGGATATGATGATGTTGACTTGCACTCCTTGTTTTCCTATGCACCTGTGAATGTTACTAGGAACTCTGCAGGAAAACTCTTTGTAATGCATGCCAGAACTAACAAGCGAAAATTCTCATTTTCTTTCAGAGTTGTTAACCCATGGAATGCATTACAGTTAAATTTTGCAAAATCTGTGAATGAGTTCAAGAACCTGATCGACAAACTGCCCCAGCTAGAAGATCTATTTTATGGCTATGACGAGTAGAAACCCCATTAGGTACGACCAATCTAGATAAAAATAACCAGAACCAAACCAGGAGGGGACAAATATTAGACCTCGCGGTCTAGGCGTAATCAAAACGCCGTCCCTATTTACTATCTCTGCTATTACTACTACTACTACTACTACATAAGAACTGGGAGTACAAAAAAAGGGGGAGGGAGGGGGGTATTTGACGAAGGTCAAGGTCCAGGCTAACTCGGGAAGTTTTTTGCTGACGACTTGTGTTATGTTATATTGTTCTTGTTATTTCAGATAATAATTTGGCAACGGAGTTTGACAAAAAAATAATAAGATTAAGTATTTAAGTTTGCTGAAAGTGTTTTTGACTGGGCTGAATATAGTTACAGTCACAAATACACAGAAAATCGGTTCTTGTCACTTGAAGTTGAACTACTCGGTGCACGCGAAGAAGAGGCAGCGAGGTTTCGAGTTCACACTACTTGGCCTAACCCGGATCTGGATAAGTATGTCGCTAAACACCGATTTACGGGCATGTGCACGACGGTGGGGGTGCGCAGCGCGATGATATTGTCGGCTTCTGGCTTTTGCCAGAGCCGACTTGAAACTGTCGTCTGACTTTTGGTGGACTCTTCTTCTTCTTGATGTAATGCCCACAATCGTCAAGTTGATTATTTTGGCATACTAACAACTGGGTCTGCGCAGCGGGAGGGAGGATTGGAGGGTGGGTAGGGGGGGGGGGTCTAATGGGGGAGGGGAGGGTGGATAGGGGATCAGTAGTGTCAAGAGTGGTGGCTCCAGCCACCTCGTCCGGCAGATTGTTCCAGTCCCTGATGGTGCTGGGGAGGAAGGCGGCCTGACGATAGTCGGTGCGGCACTGCAGCTGGCGGAGTTGGTGTTGATTTCCCCTACGCTGTCTGACAGGGGCAGGCTGGATCTTGGCTTTGTCGAAGTGGACTTGGTCATTGAGTATTTTATACAGCATGGCCAGTCTGCTGGATCTTCGACGCTGCTGGAGTGAAGGCCCCTGGAGTCGGTCAAGCATGGCGGTGACACTCGATCTGTTGTGGTATTTGTTGACCACAAAGCGGGCTGCTCGTCGCTGAACCGCTTTCAGCTGTTTTACATGTGTGTCAGAGGAGGGGTCCCAAACTGTGCAGGCGTACTCTAAAATGGGGCGGACATAGCTTTTATACGCTGTTTCTTTCAGGTGGATGGTGCTGATCTTCAAGTTGCGCCGCAAGAAGACTAGGGTCTTATTGGCTTTGGCACAGATGATGTCAATGTGCATGTCCCATGACAGATTGTTTTGGATGGTCACCCGAGGTATTTGGCCGACGTCACTGTCTGGAGTGCCTGTCCATGCAGTTGGTAAGTGCTGGTGAAGGGCTGTCTCTTATGGGTCACTGGGAGGGTGGACCACTTGTCTGGATGGAATGACATCTCCCAGTTCTCTCCCAAAGCTCTAGCCGATGCAGATCTTCTTGCAGTCGGTTGGTGTCGTGGTCTGATGTCCTGACCCTGTACACAGTGGTGTCGTCAGCAAAGAGTCTGGTCCGTGCAGTAAGTTGCTACGGGAGGTCGTTGATGTATACTAAAAACAACGACGGTCCGAGGACCGACCCCTGTGGAACTCCTGAATGTACGCTGCAGAACTCTGATGTGCTGCCCTTGACTACCACCGCTTGACGTCAGCCGGAGAGGAAGTTTTTTTATCCATCTATTGACTTTGCGTGTTTGTGACACTCCATAATGGTGAAGTTTATGGATCAGAAGGCTGTGGTTCACCTTGTCGAAAGCCTTCGCAAAGTCCAGCACAATAATGTCTGTCTGCTTCCCTCTCTCGGTGGTGTCAGACAGTTCCTCGGTCAGCTCCAGCAGTTGTGTCTTGCAGGATCTTTTCTTACGAAAGGCGTGCTGTTGTGGACATATTATGTCATTCTGCTCGAGGTGGTCTATGAGAGTGCTGACCACAATGTGTTCCAAGATCTTACAGGGCACACTTGTTAACAACATTGGTCTATAGTTGGCTGGGTCGTAGTGCTCTCCCTTCTTGAAAATCGGTGTCATGAGAGCGTCTTTCCAGTCTGATGGTACTTCACCTGTTGAGACGGATGATTGGTAGATGGTCGTCAGTATCGGGGCCACTTCCTCTGCCAACTCCCTCCGGACACGGGGGCTGATGCCATCCGGTCCGCTTGCCTTATGTGGGTTCTGGTTTTGCAGGAGCTTCTTGACTCCGTCGGAGGTTATGGTGATATCCCTGAGTTCAGTGTAGCTGCCCGCTGACATCCTACATTTCTGGACGACGTTATCATCGAGGTGGTTAAACCATAACTTGTTCAAAGCTCAACTGAACCAAAGGTAAGTACCTAGTGTGGTTAAAAGAAACTAAACTGTCTGCAAGAAGTGGACAAAGATTAGGGTCTACAGGTAGCAGGGTTACAAATAGCCCTAGGACTAGTAGAAGAGGTTATTCTGACAGTAGTCAAAGAGAAATCAAAGACAGATAAGAAACAGGGCAGCAAAACACCTCTAAGTCTAATGGAGGAAAGAGCCAAATATTTTCTCTGTCTGAAATGTGAGGTGGGTGTGGAGGAAGGAGAAGACAGTACCCAGTGCCATGATTGTAAACAATGGTCCCATAAAGAATGCACCTTACTCACTGACATTACTCATTGTGTTACTGGTGATTTAAACTTCCCAGACATTGACTGGCAAGGTACTTGTTCTGGTGAAAGAGGACAAAAGTTCATAAATTGTTTATGATATGACTACTGTACTCACCAGTAGTTGGCTGAGGTGAAGATACTGTAATGGGGGGCCCCCCTACCTGTGGAGACCTGATCTTGTCTGGAGTGCTGACCGTAGTCGTACGTCGTTTGTCTCGACCGTTGCAAGATGGCGCTCCCGCCTACTGAACGTGGTGTCTGCTTACCAGAATCTACTACAGTTTACAAGGTGCATTTTTAAATCAAATGGTGAAACAAACAAGAAGACACAGAGACGGACAAAAATCAAATATGCTGGATTTGGTACTCATTAATGATGAAAACATAATATCGGACATTAAAAACACTTAGCTCCTATAGGCAATAGTGATCAAGAGGTTTTAATGTTCTCTTTGTACTTAGGGGAGGACCAAGATCAAGAAGAACCAAAGCAGTCATACAATTTTCAGAGAGGGAAGTTTATGCAAATGAAAGAAGAACTGAAGAAGATTGACTGTAACAAACTCAATGATCTTGGAGTAGAATAATGTTGTGGGAAATCAAGAGTATGTTTTTTCTTTGATAGAAAAAAAAATGTTCCAAAACAAATTATAAAGAATAATGATAAAAAACAGAAACCAAAGTGGATGAATGCAAAGACAATGAAATTTGTAAAAAAAGAAATATAATATGTACCAGAGGTTTTTAATCACCAAACAGGGAAAAGATTATCAAAATTATATTAAAGCATGAAATACTTGTAACAAAAAAATTAGAGAAGTAAAAAAGGAATCTGAAAAGAAGCTATCAAAGGAATGCAAAAATAAACCGAAAGCTTTCTGGAGATATGTGCAATGTAAAACAAAGATGAATACAGGAGTGAGTCCTTTAGTAACTAAAGAAGGTGACACAATAGAGACAGATAGTGGAAAGGCGGATATTTTGAAATCTTTTTTTTTTGTTGTTGTAGTCCACAGATCTATAGATACTACAAGAAACAGTGAAGATAAGATATTCAAACAATGTTCCAGAACTAATTTGAGAAAATTTGCATTTACTAACAGAGTAACCAATTATTGGAATAAATTAACAACTAATATCAAACGTGCACAAAGTACAAATACATTCAAGAACCTTATAGATAAACATGAATTAATGATTGAAATTAGATATGACTTTGATGGTTAAAGAAGACTGAACTAGTCAATGACCGGACCAATAAGATACCAAAAATAGAAGGGGCGTAAAAAGCCTAAATAGGCTAAGTTGTTTTAATACAACGCCCTGATCCTGATCCTGAGAGTTCAATAATAGGGGAACCTTGTTCTACATGCAAATTATATGTCAAACCATGGTAATGGGATTGTTCAAAATTGAATATAAAATCATTTCAGACATTGGAAATGTATAAGAATTTAAACTGTGTTCTGAATGGTTGAGAGTTTATGAGATACACAGCTTATAGTGCCAGGCTGTGTCCCATTCTCAGCCGTGAGAATCATCCCACATACATACACATACTTTCTCGTGCACACACTCGCATTCATTCTGCTGGCTTGCACACAGGCACATATAGACACACTTGCAGGCAGGGATATATATACACACACACATGCACGCCAACAAGGGCATGCTCACATTCACTTACACTCTTACACACACACACATGTGCATTAACTGTTTTACATTCAGGTGCACACAGAGACACACACACACACACACACACACACACACACACACACACACACACACACACACAGAAGCACGAACATCATTATGTTTATCATAATCCCTTGGGGGAAAAAAGCTGAAATGAAACTTGATAGTGTAGTTTTGCAGACCGAAATATCCTACTGCGACAAAGATAACTACCCAAGAATAGGCTGTGTCAGCAACACACGTTTGCTTCTGGCTGGGTGAATCACTTT
>CM031621.1:1253805-1351305 GCA_018398815.1 Conus ventricosus | reverse complement strand
AACAGGAACCAGATCACAAAATCCATATTTCTATGGAAATCTGGCGTTGATACTTCTTCACCGTTCTCTGCACATGTGGTTAAAGCCTGACAGGGAGTCATCCCATATAAATCAGACATAAAAGAAGAGAAATGAGGGCAGCGCGATGTAGTGGAAAGAGGTTTCTGCAAGCTGCTTTGCTCTGGGAAATTTGTGTGGTGGGCAGAAGTTAATTCTAAAGCATACCTTCACTTCAGCAGCGCAAAATTAGATAAATGTAAAAACATTGATTTTATACTGCTCTAGATGTTTCACTTTTGCAAGTGTGTGCGTACTTTCAGGTGAATTACAACCTTTGGTCAGACCTTAATCTCACTTGGAGAGTGCCAAGCAATGTGATGGCAGGTCAGGAGGATGGGACAGCCATGGTAATGCCGTCTGTTTGTCACCTTGTGTCTCTTGATGTAAACCCTTGCGACCTTAGATTTCCAGGGGTCATATGAGGGCAGAGATAATCAGATCACAAAATCAATGTTTTGCTTCCATTTTATTTGTTTGAAAGGCCACATCATTAGACCAAGAATGCAGCGTGTTGCCCATACAAACAGAAAGGGAACTGACCTAGTTTTTTTTCTGATGTTACAGTAATGGCACAGCAATTCCAAAGGTTTTTTAAAAATATTTTTTGTTTTTGTTTTTTGCATTACCAACAGTTCATTGGCAACTAGTCTAGAGACTAGCAGAAGCAGGAGGTTTGAGAGACCCAGTGAAGTGGTTAAAGACTGAAGAGACCCAGTGATGTGGTTAAAGACTGAAGAGACCCAGTGATGTGGTTAAAGACTGAAGAGACCCAGTGAAGTGGTTTAAAGACTGAAGAGACCCAGTGAAGAGTTAAAGACTGAAGAGACCCAGTGAAGTGGTTAAAGACTGAAGAGACCCAGTGAAGTGGTTAAAGACTGAAGAGACCCAGTGAAGTGGGTAAAGACTGAAGAGACCCAGTGAAGTCGTTAAAGACTGAAGAGACCCAGTGAAGTGTTAAAGACTGAAGAGACCCAGTGAAGGTTAAAATGACTGAAGAGAAACCCCAGTGAAGTGGTTAAAGACTTGTTTTTCAGGAGGATTTTCTCTGTGCCTGAACAACATTTTCATCCAACAAACACTCTTTTCTGAAATACTTGTTTTACATGAGGAATTCTTTTCAGCATGTGAACTAGATATATCTTTAAAATCATGTGTGTGGCAAGTATGTGTGTGCGCACATGTGGGGTGAGTGTTTGTGTGTGTATGTGTGTGTGTGTGTGTGAGAGAGAGAGAGAGAGAGAGAGAGGGTATGAATGTGCGTTCGTCTGGAACTCGTCTCTCTGGCAACACCAGACTTAATTCCCAGCAAAGATTGTAAACACTTTTTTCTGGAATATTTGTTTCTATGTCTGTCCCACATTGACCCAACAAAGGTTTTCTTCCATAAAAGCTCAATTTATCAGAATGTTTAGAGGTGGCAGTTATTGAGAGATGAACTGTGTTACACGAACTGGTCAAGCCATTTGTTATTTTCCCTTTTTTTTTTAATTTAGTGTCAGGGGTTTTTTTGTTCTTAATGCTGGTTTTTTTTAATGAATTGTTCTTTTTTTGCTAGTTCTCCCACGGTGTGTTGGCAACAAATGTTCTGTTTATGTCTCCAGTTTCCTCTGCCTCACAGTCGTGGAAGCTCTCATGGTCAGACACGCATCATTCGCTATGCCTATGAACAGGACTTCTACACACGGATGATGCTGGAGGCCTTCCCTCTCTGGCATGCACTGGCCAGAGAGGCTGCCGTCCAGCTGTTCAAGTAAGGAGCATGTGTGTCTGGAGGTTTGCCTGCGCTTACAGAGAGTCACTTTATTAAAGAGTTACAAGTAAGGAGCATGTGTGTCTGGGGTTTGCCTGTGCTTACAGACAGTCACTTCATTAAAGAGTTACAAGTAAGGAGCATGTGTGTCTGGGGTTTGCCTGTGCTTACAGAGAGTCACTTCATTAAAGAGTTCTGAGGGTATCCAGTGAAGGAAATCAGAAACACTTACTTGATGTTGGCCAGATATCATTTTCATTAATCACATGCTGTCCATGATTGCAGAAGTTAAATCTGTTTTTCCTGATGTGCATTCATGTAGGTGTTTGCAGGTGTTTGTGTGCTTGTTGTTGTTAGTCAGTTTAACGTCTGTTCACTTAAAGTGATATTAGACGGTGGGAAAGGATGGGGGAGAAGGGAAGGGATAGGAGAGTGGGAGGGAGATGACTGCATATGAAAGTTTGATATGAACATACGTGTGTTTTTCGGTACTTGCATTAGTGTGTACAAGTGTGTGAAATAGTTATTGCATAGGGAAAATGGGGTAAAGATGTTGGATAATTATCAAAGAATGAGTAAACTATGACCATGTGAAAATCAATGAGAATCTACCCAATATGAAATAACAGTAACGCATTAGGCCTAATCCTTAAACATCGAATTAACAAATAACACACTAAGAAGCAACAGCCAATACATGCTTATGGTATATCTGGCAAACTATTAAAATGGATACAAGGATTTTTGACAAATCGGGTACAGCTTGTAAGAGTAGGTAGTGAAAGATCTAATAAAGCCAAGGTTCTAAGTGGTATACCTCAGGGTAGCATCTTGGGCCCAATATTATTCACAGTGTTTATAAACGACTTGCCATTATCATTAAAAAGCACCTGTAAAATATTTGTGATGATACAAAACTGTACGATAAAACTTCACACTTCTCAGATTTACAAAACGATCTTTATAAACTCCAAAATTGGTCTGATGTATGGAATCTGTACTTCAATATCTCTAAATGTGGTGTGCTACATATTGGAAAGAACAACCAGGAACATGCTTATTATATGAGACATAATGGCAGCTACAGAAGATAAAGACCTTAAAAGAAGAAAAAGATTTGGGAGTAACTTTCGATAGCATGTTGTCTTTTGATCTACATATTGGCAGAATAGTTAATAAAGCCAATCAAATGTTGGGTGTCATAAGGAGAAGTTTCTCTTACTTAGATAAGGAGGTATTCCTAAAACTTTATAAATCTTTTGTGAGACCTCATTTGGAATATGCTAATGCGATTTGGTGCCCATACTTGAAAGACAGTCATCACAAATAGAAAGAGTTCAAAGACGTGCTACAAAGCTATTAAAAGAATGCAAAGATAAATCTTATGCAGAAAGATTACAATATTTGAATCTACATTCACTAAAAGGCAGAAGGACAAGAGGTGATCTTATACAGACTTATAAAATATTCAATGGATTTGACAATGTTTGTGTTGACTCACTCTTTCTCTTTCAAAACATAACATCACAAGAAATGCAGAAGGAAAGATATTTATTCAGCACTGCCGTACTAACAGAAGAAAATTTTCCTTTTCACACAGAGTAGCCCCTTTATGGAATGAACTCCCTACTGACATAAAATTTGCAGAAGACACTAACAAGTTCAAGAATCTCTTGGATGTAATTCCAAAGTATAAGGAACTTTTCAACCAATTTGATGATTAAAATGCCATATTAGGCTTTGTGTAACAAAATGACAATTGCATTTCAACACCTATACTTTTTAACAAAAAGTATTGACGAAGAGGGGACGTACATAGGCCGCGAGGCCTAGGCTTTTGAGCCAGTCCCTACTACTACTACTACTACTACTACTACTACTACTACTACTACTACTACATGTCAATATGAAATATATATGTGTGAGTGTGTGTGTGTGTGTGTGTGTGTGTGTGTGTGTGTGTGTGTGTGTTTGTGTGTGTGTGTGTGTGTATAGCTTGATAATGGAGGATTCCTAGTCTGACGGCACCGCTCCACCAAGGCAATAGTCCGGAAAGACAACGCTTGCAGCCACAAGCATAGACAGAAATACACTCATAACTCCTGACATTCCTGCATTTCAAACATTTATTCGCAAATTTTCGCCCCATTGGGACTTCTTTTTATATATTATATATATAAGTAGAAATATTGGCTGTTGCTTTCTTAGTGTGTTATTTGTTAATTCGATGTTTAAGGATTAGGCCTAATGGGTTTTAGAGAGAGAGAGAGAACCCCTTCAGGCAGCAAGCTCGTCTGTACACTGGCAATAAAAGTAACACCAATATATATCTATATATATCTATATCTATCTATATCTATCTATATATAATATATATATATATATTATATATATATATATATATAATATATATATATATATATGTATGTGTGTGTGCGTGCAATAGTGGATGTGCACTTGTGTGTGTGTGTGTGTGTATGTGTGTGCATGTGCACTTGTGTGTGTGTGTGTGTGTGTGTGTGTGTGTGTGTGTGTGTGTGTGTGTGTGTGTGTGTGTGTGATTGGGTTTTGGGGATAGGTGGGTGTGAAAATCACACATGGGCTTGTTTATATACATACATTTGTTTATATACAGGCCTGTCTCTAATCTCCCATTTCTTTCCAAACTGATCGAAAAAGTTGTTCTCGCCCAACTGTCTGAACATCTCTCTGTAAACAATCTCTTGTACTCAAACCAGTCAGCCTACCGTGCTGGCCATAGCACCGAGACAGCGCTTCTCAAGATAACAAACGATCTCCTCACAGCTGTTGATGGAAACAAAGTTTCTCTTCTCTCACTCCTAGATTTGTCTGCTGCCTTTGATACAATTGATCACTCCATTCTTATCTCAAGACACAACACTTCTTTTGGTCTTTCTGGTTCTGTCCTTCCTGGTTCTCTTCATATCTCTCTGATCGCACGCAAACTGTTTCAGTGAAAGGTTTTAAGTCCCCAGCAAGAGCACTTCAGTTTGGTGTCCCTCAGGGATCTGTCCTGGGACCAGTTTTTGGTTTGTGTTATACACCCAGCCTCTCTCGCCATTCTCAGCCACACTCTCTCCTTCACCAAAGCTTTTCAGATGAAAACCAGCTGTATATTCGCTGCCCACTCAGTCAGCTTCATCAAATACTCCCTCTTCCTCAAGCTGCATTGCCCGATGTTAATCATGATGCACAATAAACAAACTACAACTGAACGCAGACAAAACAGAAATAATCCTCATTGCTTCAAAACACACGATTAGGAACTCATTTCTCTCCCTAGTTCTCTAAATGTTGATGGTAAACGAATAAAGCTATATCCAGTGTCTGGTGTCGTAACCTCGGCATTACACTCGACCAAACTCTCTCTTTCAAACAACATATCTCTAATGTGTGCAAGTCCGCTACCCTTGAACATTGAGAGAATTAGCTCAGTCACCAGCTTCCTCACTCAAAATGCCGGAAGACTCTATCTTGTGCTTTTGTGGGCTTCTCGGCTCGACTATTGTAACTCCCTCCTTGCCGTTTCCCTTAACGCTCATCTCTAAACTTCCAAAAGTTCAGAACAATGCCGCCCGCCTGGTCTCGCCGCTTCTCTAGATCTGATCACATATCACCAATTCTGTCTCCTTACACTGGCGTCCCAGTTCAGTCTCGCATTGACTTTAAAGTTCCCTCCTGGTTTTCAAATCGCTGAATAATCTGGCTCCCACCTACCTCTGACCTCCTCGATACTCTATGTTTCCGTCTCGCAACGTAGCTCAGCCACTCCATTCTCGTCTGCTCGGGCTTCCACCGCTCGCCTGAAAACTCAGCCAACGATCTTCTCTTACCAGCACTGCTTCTGTGGAATGTCTCCCTTCTTCTTCTGCAATCAGCGGACTCTTTAGAGACCTTTAAAACCATCCCTAAAGACACAACTTTTCCTCGGACTGATTAATGATATCCACTTACCACTGTGCGCGTGTTTTGCTGTGTTGAGCGCGCTTCCGTCTGTCCTGTCTGCGTGTCTGAAAGATTGTTTTTTTTGTTTTTTCCGGCGGTGTGTTGTGTGGGTGGTGTGTGCGCGCCGTGCGCGTGCGTGTGTGTGTGTGTTCGCCGGGGGGGGGGGAAGAGAATGAGAATTTTTTCATGTTTTTCTGTAATATGCGCTATGGCTCTAGCGAGGAAAGCACTTTATAAATATCCTTTTACAGTACAGTACATTTCCATTACATTACATACATTAACATGAACATGCAGACATGTACTTCTACACGCATGTATGCATGCGATCACGCACACACAAACACACACACACACCACACATACACACATCCAGAAGAGATACACACACAGACACCCTCACATGCCACACCAACTCACAAACATGTAACACACACCAGCATACATACCAACGACTTAGGTGCCACACGCATGCACACACAGACACAGACACACAACACACCACATCACGCGCATGTGACGCACAAGCACGCACGCTCGCACGCACGCTGCACGCACGCACGCACACTCACACACACACACACACACACACACACACACACACACACACACACACACACACACACACACCACACATTAGTATCCTACTTCTTTCACCTTGCCTACCCCTGCCCTAAATTATTCTCCCTAGATATCATTCTCATTGCAAAGAGTAACCTAAATTATTCCTCATCTAATATCATTCTCAGTGCAAAGAATGGAACCTAAATTATTCTCATCTGAAAAAAAATATCATTCTCAATGCAAAGAGTGATCCAGAATTATTCTCATCTAATATCATTCTCATGCATAGAGGTGAGCCGAAAGGATTCTCATCTAAGATCATTCCTCATGCAAAGAGGGGAGCCGGAATTATCTCATCTATCATCAATCTCAATCAAAAGGGGGATCCGAATTATGTCTCATCTAATATTATTCTCAATGCCAAAGAGGTGAACCTAATTCACACTGTTCCAAATCAGCAGTGGGACGCCCTCAATGTGGTGCTGAAAGGGTCATCTCTGACCTCCATCACCTCAGCCAGGGCATGTCAGGAATGAGTTTGAGCAGCTTGTCGGCCAGTGCCAGCTGCTGAGCGCTATCCTATCGTCCAATTACATCCCCATGAGCGGGCCTCCTGGATCCCAAGGCTGGAGTTCTCCGGCCGCCAAAGCTTTGGCTGCCTTTCAGGTAGGACAGAAAGGGAGCAGGTGAAATAAAGCTTTGGCTGCTTTAAGTAGGACATGAATGTGAACAGGTGAATAAAGCTTGGGGCGGCCTTGTCAGGTAGGACATGAAAGTAACAGGTGAAAGACAGCGGTGGGCTCCTGTCAGGTAGGACAAGAAAGTTAACAGGTGAAATAAAGCTTGGCTGCCTTTCAAGGTAGAACATGAAAGTTAACAGGTGAAATAAGCTTTGCTGCCTTTTCAGGAAGGACAGTGAAAGTTTAACAGGTGAAAGTTTGTTGTCAGTATTAGAGAAAAATGAATCTGCTATTTACTTTTTCTTTGATGTTCCCATTGTTCAGTGCTGTGTGGGTATTATTTTTTGTCCCTAGTATTTGAATCTGATCAGTGAAACCTCTGAGTCATGGTGATATTGATGCTTGACTACCAGAAACCCAGTATCTCACTGATATATATGTACATGCTTTGGGAGGGATCGGGCTTGCAAATCTCTTCGCTTTTGCTTTGAATAGTCACTATGTTCAACAGTATTGAGGCTAGATTGCTACACAACTTCAAATTAGCTTGCTTCTTTTTTTCAACAAGTGACTGCAGATAATTAATAATAGGTTGAGATGAGAGTGGTTGTAAAGGTTTGATATGAGAGTGTTGTAAAGGTTTGATATGAGAGTGGTTGAAAGTTTGATATGAAGTTGTTGTAAAGTCTGATATTGGAGTGGTTGTTAAAAGGTCTGATATGAGAGGGTTGTAAAGGTCCTGATATGAGAGTGGTGTAAAGGTCTGATATGAAGTGGTTGTAAAGGTCTGATATTGGAGTGGTTGTAAAAAGCTGATATAGAGTGGTTGATAGAGTCTGATATAAGTTGTGTAAAGGTCTGATATGGAGAGTTGTTGTAAAGTCGATTATTGGAGTGGGGTTGTCAAGGTCTGATATTAGAGTGTTTGTAAAGGTTTGACTGAGAGTGGTGTAAGGTCTGATATGAGAGTGGTTGTAAGGTCTAATATTAGAGTGTTTTGTAAGGTTTGACATGAGAGTGGTTGAAAGGTTTGACATGAGGAGTGGTTGTAAAGGTCTGATATGGGAGGGTTTGGTCAAGGTTTGACATGAAGTGGTTGTAAAGTCTGGTAAAAGTGGTTGAAAGGTTTTGATATGAGATGGTTTGTAAAGGTCTGATATGTAGTGGTTGTAAAGGTTTGATATGAGAGTGGGTGTAAAAGTTTGATATGGAGAGTTGGGTGTGTAAAGGTGTGACAGGAGAGGGTGTAAAGGATTGAATATGAGAGTGGTGTCTAAAGGTTTGACATGAGAGTGGTTTGTAAAGGTTTGATATGAAGGGTGTAACGGTTTGATATGAGAGTGGTTGTAAAGTTTGCTCTGAGAGTGTTGTAAAGGTTTGGACATGAAGTGGTTGTAAAGGTCCTGATATTGGAGTGGGTTTGAAAGGTTGATATGAGATAGATGTAAAGGTTTGATAATGAGAGTGTTGTAAAGGTTTGATATGAGAGTGGTTGTAAGGCCTGTCTTATGCGACTCAGCAAGGCAGGTCATGACGACCTAGTCTCTATAAAACGGCACAAGTCTGTCAAAAGGAAGGTCAAATTGGAAACGACCAAGGTACTATAAAAACGGACAAGTCTGTCTAAAGGGCAGGTCATGACGACATAGGTACTATAAAAACGGGACAAGTGCTGTCAACAGGAAGGTCATGACGACATAGGTATCTCTACAAACGGGACAAGTCTGTCATAAGGAAGGTCAGGACGACAATAGGTATCTATAAAAACTGGACAAGTCTGTCCAAAAGGAAGTTCAGGACGCATGTTATCTATACAAACGGGAAAAGTCTGTCTAAAGGCAGGTCATGACGAGATAGGTATCTATAAAAACGGGACAATTCTGTCAAAGGAAGGTCATGACGACATAGTATCTCTAAAAACGGACAAGTCTGTCAAAAGGAAGGTCATTATGACATAGTATCTATAAAAACGGACAAGTCTGCAAAAGGAAGGTCATGACGACCATAGGTTAACTAGTAAAACGGCACAAGTCTGTCAAAAGGAAGGTCATGACAACATAGTATCCTAAAAAAACGGACAAGTCCGTCAAAAGGCAGTCTTGACGACATAGGTACTTAAAAAAATGGACAAGTCTGACAACGAAGGAAGTCAGGGCGACATAGGTATCTCTAAAAACGGGACAATCTGTCAAAAGGAGGTCATGACGACATAGTATCACTAAAAACGGGACAGTCGTCAAAAGGCAGGTCATGACGACATAGTAGCTCTTAAAACGGGACAATTCTGTCAAAAGGAGAACATGACGACATAGGTACTCTAAAAACGGACAAGTCTGTCAAAAGGAAGGTCATGACAACATAGGTATCTATAAAAACGGGACAGGTCGGTCAAAAGGAAGGTCATGACGACATAGGTATCTCTAAAAACGACAATTCCTGTCAAAAGAAGGGTCATGACGACATAGGTAGCTCGAAAAACGGGACAAGTCTGTCAAAAGGACCCCTCCGGGGGGTTACGACGTTGGTCGTGGTCGGAGGGTTTGCGGGGTCCAGTGATCCCTTAAGGCTCGGCTGGGCGGGCATCAATCTTGAAGATAGGCATGTTTTTTGCAGACTGCTCGAGCCTGAAGGTGCAGATGCTGGTTGGCCTAAGCGAACGGTGGTAAGGATTGATGCCCCTGGTAGGGCTTCCATGTCGATAGGCTAAGGGAGATCCTGACGAATGGAACCCGCCTTTCTCCTTTTCCTTGTTTCTGCCTACACCTGATGTGGCCCTTTCTATCTTCGTCTCCCTTCAGTCTTCTGTTTTCCACTCCTTTTCTCTCTTTGGTCTCCTTAAGAACCGCCGGTGTTTGCCCGGGCGGTGCGACCTGTGTCAGGGGAATGATGTCCTGTGCTTGAGAGGCCAGTGCTTGAAGGAGGCCTGTGCTCTCACACATCACTTTGGCTCGGACCTCCCCTAGACAGGGAGTACACTTGGCCCGGGTGTAACTAATCGCTCCCCTTCTGGGCACTGGTCAAGACAAGCAGTTCCCTGCTGGCCATGGGAACCCCTGCAGTGCTCAGCTCTCTGTCCCTGGCATTTGAAGCATGATCAGGGGGGATGGGTTAGTTGCTTCTGTTTGTCGTATGTCTTTCTCTCCCGAAGCTGGAAGGGGTCAAGACATTGGTTCTAGGCCCTGGCCCCTTAGTTTGGAACTCAAGGTGGGTAGGTGAAGGGAGAGATTGAATCATACACACTAAATAGGGCTTTTGCCAAAAACATTCCCCACAAGGAAGAGGAAGTCAGCATCCCCTATTTCAGGGGATGGTCAAACGATAGTGAGTCGGATACAGAATGAGACAGAAGACAGGTTTTTGGTCTTCCTGGCTCTGATGGAGGACGGAGCAGGAACGACCCCTTTCAGCTCGGAGCCCTTGTGCCATACAAATGGGCGTTGGCCTTGGGGCAGGACCCTCGGTCCGCAAGCGGTTCGGAAAGGGGGGGGGGGGGGGGGGGGGGGGGGGGGGGGGGGGGGGGGGGGGGGGGGGGGGGGGGGGGGGGGGGGGGGGGGGGGGGGGGGGGGGGGGGGGGGGGGGGGGGGGGGGGGGGGGGGGGGGGGGGGGGGGGGGGGGGGGGGGGGGGGGGGGGGGGAGCGCGTGCCGGATTGAGTGAAATCACAGAACATCTGACCAGCTTCTGAAGGCAACAAAATTAGTGGACAGGGAGATCAGAGTAACTCCCCACAAACAATTAAATGCAGCAAAAGGCGTGAGTTCGCTGCAGGGATTTATCTGGGTGTCTCCGGAGGCAGAAATTAAATCGGAGCTGGCGTCCCAGGGTGTGACGGAGGTGCGCAGGGTGACAGTAAGAAGGGTGCAGAAAGAGGGGGCCCACCAACACCCTCTTTCTGACATTCTGAAACCCCTGTGCTGCCTCCGGTCATCAAAGTCGGCTACCTGAATGTCCGGGTTGAGTTATATGTTCCGCCCCCTTTGGGAGGTGCTTCAGGTGCCAGAAGTTTGGCCAAGTCAGGGACCGCTGTTCTGGGCAGGAGGTGTGTGGTATTTGCTGCAAGGCAAACCCATGATGGGCCGTGTCCATGACCCGGCACATTGTGCTTAACTGCGGTGGCGACCATCCCTCCCCCTTCCCCGAAATTGCCCTTTTTGGATTCGGGAATCTCCCTATACAACGAGTCAAACGGAAAAGAATCTCTTTTTTTGAACCCCGGAAACAGGTGTGGGCAGTCAGAACGCCGACAGTTCTTCCTACGCTTGGCTGTTAAGAAGGTTCCCCACAGTTCTACTCGGTCAGTCTGCTGCCAGACTGAAAATTCATTTTTCGAAACATTGCAAGTAAGATCTGTCAGTTCTGGTGGTAGCGGTCCACCCCTTTTCCCAAACCAAAGTGACCTGCCCTGGTGGAGGCAAAAAATCCGCCACCCTCAGACTGCCCAGCAGTCTACAACATTGCTGCTGGGCAGATTAAAAAACCAGCACCCCTATTTCGAACTCCTCTGTCCAGTGCCCGTGCGGGCAAGGGAGTTTCCACCCAGTGTGGAGATGGTGGAGATTAGGACAAACCTCCCCCATCCCCCAAAAATCCAGACCTCCACCATCTCCAAAATCCGGCCCTTTGTCCCCTGCGGGCCCAAGTTCCCACGGGTCCAAAGACCAACACAGTCCAGTGAAACTAAAAAAATAAGTTCCTCCATTTGGCCGCAGATGCTGATGAGGAGAGGGACCTGATCTCTTCCTTTTCGCCCTCTGCCCATGGATAGTACAATATTCCATTGGAATACCGGGGACTAAATTCCAACTTTGAGGAGCTGCAGTCTTCTGTGTCGATCTATAAAACCTTCCGTCGTGGCTCTTCGGGGAAACCCAAATTCAAAGCCAGAGACCTTTACTCTTTCGGGCCTTTAATATACTTTCAAAACCTGCACAACCATCCACGTTGGGATTGTCGGCGGTGTTGCCCTTCTCCTACACAAAACTTTGTTATAGTCCTGTCCCCTTTGTCTACCTCCCTTCAGGCTGTAGCTGCGAGAGTCACTCTCCACAAGACTGTGACAATCTGTTCCCTTTATCTTCCACCTTCTGTCCCGGTTTGTCGTCAGGCCTTGTCAGTCTGATAGGAGAATTTCCTCGACCTTTTTTGCTGTTGGGTGACTTTAACGGTCACAACCCTCTTTGGGGTAGTGCCGGTACGTCACCCAGAGGTCTGCTGATTGAAGATGTCCTTTCAGACTTGGATTTGTGTTGTCTGAATGACGGATCTGCAACTTACCTCACTCTTCCACTGGTTCACTTTCGTTGTTTAGATTGGGCGGGTTTTTTGACCCCTCGCTGGTCCTGGACTATGAGTGGTCTGTCCATGACGTCTGCACGGAGTGACCATTTCCCCTTTTCCCTTTTACACACGGCAGTTTCTGACTGCTGCATTAAGGGCGCTTTGAGTCAAATTCTTCAAAATCGTGGGACGGAAAAAAAGAAGTAACAAATTGTTCGCGCGCAAACCCAAAAAGCCGGCTCTGTTTCTGTTTGGCCTAGCGGTTGGTATCGAAACCCCAGAGGTCTGGGATAGGGCCCCAGGCGCTTGTACTGAAAGCGTGGAGAATAGCGAACTACACACTGCTTTGGTGTCTGTATCGCGCCAAAAGCTGACCAATGTTTACACAACGGCTCCACACAGGGAGGCGAGTGTACACCGAGAACAGCGGGATTGTCTTTTTCCACAACACACTGTGAGCGCTTTTCTGCGAAGGTATTCTTACAAAATACACGAATTCTTACACATACCGAACGCACCACGTACGCGTGCGCACGGGCCGCGCGCGCACATGCGCACAACACACACACACACACACAACACACTGCGCACACGCATGCACACATGCGCGCGCACTCACAATATGGTACATAAAAGCAGAAACTTACCGTCAATCCCTCATTATGATTATTAACATTACAGATGTGGGTTTAGGTATGAACTTTTAACAGCCTGACTAATGGAAAAAAACAAACAAAAAACAAGACCAGCGCTTGCGAAAAAACTGCTGCAACCCAAAGTCGGTTGTGTGTGTGTGTGTGTGTGTGTGTGTGTGTGTGTGTGTGTATGTGTGTTTTGTGTGTGTGTGTGTGTGTGTGTGTGTGTTGTGTGTGTGTGTGCGTGTGTGCGTGTGTGTCTGTGAGAGAGAAAGAGAGAGAGAGGAGAGAGAGAGAGAGAGAGAGAGAGGAGAACGGAAAGAGAGTGAGGGGAGGAATGGTTGAGAAACATGATACACAAGACCTGCACGGAATTTACCACTTTAAATCAAAGGGGAAAGAAACAAGCACGTGTAACCCGGCGCGCATGCAAAAACTGAGAGAGAGAAGAGAGAGAGCAGAGAGGGAGAGAGCGGGAGGGGAGAGGGAGAGAGGAGACGGGGAGAAGGGGTTGCTAGAGGAGGGGAGGGGGTTGGGGTGGGGGATGACGATTGGCCAACCCCCCCCCCCAGGACGGGAACCTTTTCCCAAAACTAAAGCATGCAGGAGAGGAGAGCGGGGCGCGGGAGGGGAGGGATGTTAAACTAATGGCTGCCTCCAGATAGCTTTTAAGATACAAAACATAAAGCTGTCGAGAGAAAAGTTTCACATGCGCTTGCACTCATAACTGCAATCTCCTCTCTTTTCTCTCTCTCTCTCTCTCTCTTCTCTCTCTCTCTCTCTCTCTCTTTCTCTCTTTTCTCTCTTCTCTCTCTCTCTTCTCTCTCTCCCCACACCCACACACACAAATCCTCTCTCTCTCTTTTCTCCTCTCCACACACACAACACACTCCTCTCTCTCCTCTCTCTCACACACCACACACACACCCACACACAACACACACACCACACACAACACTAAAAATTACATATACACGGCACACGGCATACGAGTTGGAGAGGAGAGAGAGAGAGAGAGAGAGAGAAGAGAGAGAAAGGGGAGAGAGAGAGAGAGAAGAGAGAGAGAAGAAGAGAGAGAAGAGAGAGAGAGGGGAGAGAGAGGAGAGAGAGAGGAGAACTGAAAAGAAACTGACGTGCATTGCTGACTTCACAGAACAAACAGATATCACACACACCAAAACCCACACACCACACACACAACACACACACACACATATACACGGCACACCGGCCAAAACGAACTGAGTGGGTCGGGAAGGGAGGAGGGGGAGAGACAAGAGAGAGAGGGGCCCGGGAGGAAAAGAGAGAGAGAGAGAGAAGAGAGAGAGAGAAGAGAGAGAGAGAGAGAGAGAGAGGGGAGAGGGAGAGAGGGAGAGGAGAGAGAGAGAGAAAAGAGAAACTGAACTGAAAACTGACGTGCATGCATGACTTCACAGAACAAAACAGATATCACACACACACACACACCACACACACACACACACACACACACACCACACACACACAACATATACACGGCACACGGCATACGAGACTGAGGTGGGTCGGGGAAGGGAGGGAGGGAGAGGGAGAGAGACAGAGAGAGAGAGGGGGGGGGAGGGAAAGAGAGAGAGAGAGAGAAAAGAGGGGGAGAGAGAGAGGAAAAAGGAGAGAGAGAGAGAGAGAGAGAGAAGCTGAATTGAAACTGCCCGTGCATGCATAAATTAACAGAAAAAAACAGATCACACACACACACACACACACACACACACCCCACACACAACCCACACACCAAAACACTGACTCACACACACACACACACACACACAACACAACACACACACACACACACAACGCAACACCACACGCACGCACGCACGCACGCACGCACGCACGCAGCACGCACGCAGCACACCACACCACATGTGTACTCACGACCCTTGTAGGTAAGCTGGTTGTGTGTCAATATCCACTTCTCTTCCCCTAACTGTTCACTATCACTTTTAACACAACACAAACTGTTTGTTGGCACATGTCTCGTGGTGGTCCTACACTCTCAGATCAGCGGCTTGTGTTACAGAATGTGTGACACTGACAGGGCTTTTGCTGTTGCCCCCTCTCCTCTTCAAAACCGCCCCACCCCCACCATCCCCCACCCCCACACTTTACATGAAGTACACTTGCCCGTTGAAAAAAAAAATCTAAACAAAAACTATAGTTGATGTTCAGTAGTTTCTCTCACTTCATGTAATAATTTTAAAACCAATATTTATCAATATATGCATAATCTTTGAACGGAGACAATGCTTTGTCAATGCCAGTGGAACGGTCTGCACTGGGTGCGCCTCTTGAATCTTTGGGTGGAGTTGATGTGGCATCAGAGTGACACAAAAGGAAACTTGTTTTTTGACTGGAGATAATGCTTTATTGATGCCAGCGGGGCAGTCTGCACTGATACAGTTCTAGGGACTTTGCGGAGTTGATGTGGCTTCAGATGAGACAGAAATAAATATCACTATAAAAATAGGTTTTTTTGGGACTTTTTTTTGTTGTTGGGAATACTGTTTTGGAAAGGCAGATTTCTTTATCTTTTTTTTGGTCTCCCCCCTTTATTTGCTTTTAAAAAATTTGGGGCCCTGGGACAGGGATGACAGTAAACGGGGGTAAAACCCAAAGGTTTCCCCAAAATTTTTTGGGGCCCTTTTTTAAAAATTCTGAAATTTGCACGATTTTGCTGAATTTGGGAATTTGGTTTTTGGGGGTTTGGGTCAGTTTTTTAAAAGTTTTTGCACAAAAAAACACACAAAACTATTTTTTAAAATGTACTTCCCCCCAAATTTTCCCCAGAACATTCCCCTTTGAAGTTTAACTTTTTATTTCAGAAGCAAATCAAAAACGTTTTACAGTTTTGGTTTTTTTTTTTTTCTTTGATTTTTAGCCCTTTTCCCCACACAGTTTTAAAAAGCCCTTTTTTAAACTTTCCCAAAAATGTTCAGTGAGAGGGTGCCCCCTTTTTGGGTTCCCTTTTCCCTTTGGCCATCCCCCCCCCCCCCCCCCCCCCCCCTCTCTCTCCTCTCTCTCACACACCCACACGCACGCACGAAAAGCACGCACGCACGCCGCACACCACGCACGCAGAAACGCCCCCCACCCCCGCCGCACACCCCACAAAACACCACACAACACGCACACCCCCACCACACAAAACCACACACACACACCACCACACACACACCCAACCACACCCACAACAAAAACCCCTTTAATGGTACTCCCAAAAACACACTTTAATTTGAATTTCCCGATTAGAAAATAGTAGTAGTGGATTGGGAAATGAAAGTATTATTTAATTAAAATTAATTATTCA
Source organism: Conus ventricosus (assembly GCA_018398815.1). Classification (NCBI taxonomy): domain Eukaryota; kingdom Metazoa; phylum Mollusca; class Gastropoda; order Neogastropoda; family Conidae; genus Conus; species Conus ventricosus. The sequence continues at coordinate 1,335,029 of CM031621.1, read as the reverse complement.
TTATTATTGTTATCCTTTACTCCCTTTTTCTTTTTTTCAGTGTATTATTTTGCTTGTAGTAAAATATGTTATACTCTACGTTTCCTTTTAATTAGGCCTACTTTGTCAAACATGAAAACCATTTTCCCATTAAAATTTTAGAAACAATGAAAAAATTGTTTTTCCCAATGGGAAAATAGGGCCCCCCCCTTTACAAATCTAACTAATTTTCATTCACAAAGATTTTTTCCCAACGTTTTAGCCTACTTCGCGTGGGGCCCGTACAGTCTTTGTTTCGGTTGTACCGGCCGGCCAAGACGCATGCGGCGCGCCCCAGCAGGTTTTGGGGTTTAAACCAAAGTTCGTCAGAAATTTTTTAAACAAAAACTTAATTAGGGTACTCAAAAGAGAAGGCCAAATGCCAGTTTTTTGTCCCCTCTAAAATTTAACCACTGGGCTATTGATCCCCTAAAAAAAATTTTAAAGTCTAAAAACCTCTGTACAGAAAATTTTATGTCCCCACCAGTCTAAAAAGGGTCAAACACACACGCTGTGTAAACGTGTCGGGGCAGTGGGGGGGGGCTGACTGGTTGGGGGCCTACCCGGAGCCCAAAAGGGGAAAAAAGGGGGTTGAGCGAATGAATGCAGTGGCTCTGAGTGTGCCCGCGCCGCCTTTTTCCCAACCTGAAATAACTAAACCACTCTCTGTTTTCAAAATCTAAATTCCAAAAAGCAAACGGGGGTCTTTTTCGAAACCACTTTTTCTAAAAAATTTCCGGGGCCCCGGATTTTTCTTCAGAGCCCCGGACCCAGTGAATCACGAAAAACACTGTGTTTAAAGTGTGCTAAAGCTTGTATTCCAGTGTTTTCCCGAAAAACTACAAATGCCAAAAAACCCCTGGTTTGATTCGACTGCCAAAAAATTTTCCCAAAGTTCGAAAAGGGGCCCTCAGGTCGGGTTTATCCCAACGACCTTGGGGGTCCCAACGCTCGACCCCATCAAAAACCCCGTGTTTTAAATTTTGACACATTTTTAAAAAATCAGTAAAGTCGGTCCTGGGAAGCTTCTGCTCCAGGTTTGACATCAAAAAACTTCAAAAAAAAAGTGGGAACATTTAAAAAAATTAAAAGGGAAAAACCCTTGTCCCACTTTTTGCCCCACCCTAAAGTTTTCAGATTTTTTAAATAACAGAGAAAAAAGCGTTGAAATCTGTTGTTTTCAACCATTGAAAAGAATTTTTCCTTTCTTTTAAATCAGAAAATTTTTGGTAAAAACCACAAAACCCCTTAAAAAAATTTTTTTCCCCCTGCAATTTTCATCCGAAAACAGGGAAGATTAAAATTTCCCCTTTTACATTAAACGAGTTTAAAAATTTTCCTTTAAATTCTTTGCAGCGATTCCTCTCCAGGAAATGATGACATACATTATAAAACTATTGTAATTTTCCGCAAGAAGGTCTGAAAAACCCTTTACAGGTATACCCCCAGGGGGGGAAATACAGGTTTTCTTTTCCACCCTCTTGGCGGAAGCCCTCATTTTTTCCCATCCCCAAACCTGGGGAAAAAACTTTCTAATCCATCTAATACCGTCCAATAGTTTGACCCGCTGGTCTGTAAAAATGATTGGGGAAAAAAGGTCAATGCTAGGCTCAAGTGGGAAAATCAAAAACCCATGGCCTTTTGGCGGGAAAAAACAGTGTGGTTTCCGCAAACATCGTTGTAAAAGTTGGGCCTTTGATTCGTCTGGAATCTTTCATTAGGAACCTTTTTTTAAACAGACGCGCGTGGCAATTTTCTTTGACTTGGGGGAAGGCCTACGATACCACCCGGAAGGCGGGGATACTTCATGATCTCCACGATCGGGTTTTTTGAGGTCATCTTCTCTTTTTATTCAAAATTTTTTTGGGCGAACGACGTTTCAGGTCCCGGGGTTTGGGACCAATCTCTCTGATGTCCCCGAGCGGGGTTGGGTGTTCCCCCGGGGGGGCCTACTGGGCTCCTGCCCCCTTTTTGTATTTTAAAAACAACAACATTGTGAAATCAGTTTTAGCAGGGTTCAGACCCGCTCATTGTTTGTGGAAGATTTTTCTGGGCTCGCCCAAAGGAAGCCCCGTACCCGAGTGTCCGGGGCCCGGCTCAGCTTTGCGAAAATAAAATCCTTTGGGGGGCGGATTTTAAACGGTTTCCCTTTTCGCCCACAAAAAACCCCCGTGTATTCACTTTCCCTAATTTCCGTCAGTTTTTTCCCCGATCCTGAAAATTCCGTCGGGGAAATCTCCCCCTTCCCGCCCGTTAAAGAGGCCAAATTTCTGGGGTCATTTTTGACCAAAAACTTAACTTTCTCAGCCATATTAAAAATCTCAAAATGCTTTTCCAAAAGGCACTTTAATTTTCTGCGGGTCGTAGCAACACCGACTTGGGGGGGGCTGATAAAAAAAACTTTGGGTTTTCCCCCCTCTACCGAGCCTGGTCCGTTTTTTAAACTGGACTCGGTTTTTTCGGGGTAGGCTTTCCCCAAGAAACTTTAACCCCAAATCTTTTGGGCCCTATCCACCCTCAAGGGGGTTCGGGCTCTGTCTTGGAGCGTTCCGCCCCCACCCCTGGTACAGCCCGTACGAGGGCAGGTGAACCTTCCCCCTGTCCAACCGCGCTGAAAATGTCTTTTAATTTTTTAAAATCCGACTGTTTCAGAAACCCCAGAATTTTTCCCGCCTATGACGTGTTTTTGACCCTCCCTTCCAAAATAAGTTTTGAAAAAAACCCCCAAAAAGTATTCCGCCGTTTTGGGTTCGTATGAAAACCCCCACGTGCGGGGAAAGCAGGGATAGACCCGGGAAATGTTTTTTGTTTTTCCAGTTTTTCCCGGATCAACCCCAAAGGGCCTTTTTCACACCAGAGATTTGTTTTGATCTCCCCCTTTTTCCCTAAGGAGTTACCCGTCTCTGGGTACCAAGGGTTTGTAGGGCCCAGCTCTGTTCCAAAATTTCCCCTCCTATCCCCCCCGTTTTCACTGGCGGTTTTAAAATTTTAGGATGGGTGGCCTTTTGCAGCCCCCTGCCCCGGGGGCTCCTTCCAGGTATTTTTGGAACATAACATTCAGATGCTTCGGGCTATTCTGCTGAAACTTTTGCTTAAATACTGGCTTTGAAAAATAATCTTCCCCTTCTTCGAGGGGGGCCCTTTTTGGTTTTTGTCGGATTCGCTGTCAGCTTTGGGGGGGGGCCCTAGTGGCCCCAACCTTTGCATCCAGAATTTTACTTTTTTTTGAACTTTTAGCAAGTTTAAGGCGGAAAGGTTACAACATTCCCCTTTTCTTGGGTTCCCGGTGAAAATCAACATGGGCTTGTTTATATACTATTCATTTGTTTTATACGGCCTGTCTCTAATCTCCTTTTCTTTCAAACTGAGCGAAAAAAAGTTGTTCTCGCCCAACTGTATGAAACATCTCTCTGTAAACAACTCTTTGTACTCCAAACCAGTCAGCCTACCGTGCTGGGCCAAGCACCGAGACAGCGCTTTCTCAAGATAACAAAGATTACTCACAGTTGTTGATGGAAAACAAAGGTTCTCTTCTCTCACTCCTAGTACTTTGTTTGCTGCCTTTGTTTACAATCGTGATCACTCCAATTCTTATCTAAGACACAACACTTCTTTTGGTCTGTCTGGTTCTGTCCTTCCTGGTCTTCTTCCCCCCTACTTCTCTGATCGCATCGCAAACTGTTTCAGTGAAAGTTTTAGTCCCAGCCAAGAGCACTTCAGTTTGGGTGTCCCCTCAGGGAATCGGTCCTGGGACCTGTTTTGTTTGTGTTATACACCCAGCCTCTCTCGGCATTATCAGCCATAAACATCTCTCTCTTCACCATTGATTTCAGATGACAACCAGCTGGTTATATCTCTGCCTTCTCAGTCGCTTTCATGAAAGATTATCTCCTCTTCTCATGCATGATTGCCGATGTTAATTCATGGATGCACTTTATCAAACTAACATCTTAACGCAGACATAAATGAAATAATCATCCAGTGCCGTCAAATACACTCTATTGAACTCATTCTCTCCCTAGTTCATAAATGTTGAATGGAAAACGAGATAAGACTATCAGTGTCTGTTCGTAACCTCGGATTACACTCGACCAAACTCTCTCCTGTCAACAACCTATATCTCTAATGTTGTTTTTTGGGCCCCAAAAAAAAGGGGTCCTTGCTACCTTGAAATTGTAGATTTAGCTCAGTTTCACCGCTTCTCACTCAAATTGCCTGATGTCTCTAATCTGTGCTTTGGTCTGTCCTCGCTCGACTATTGTAACTCCTCCTTGCCGGTTTTGTCCCTTAACGATCATCTCTTAACTTCAAAAATGTTCCAGAATCAATCCGACCGGCCTGGTCTCACGCCTTCTCTAGATCTGATCACAGATCACCATGCTGTAATCCTTACATCTGGCTCCCAGTTCAGTCTCGCATGACTTTAAGTTCTACTCCTGGTTTTCTAATCGCTGAAATCTGGCTCCCTCCTACATCTGACCTCATCTATCTCTATGTTCTCGTCTCGCAACTTATGCTCATCCACCCATTCTCGTACTGCTTCGGCTTCCCCTCAGCTCGCTGAAAACTTCAGGCCAACGTTCTTTCTCTTACCAGGCTCCTTTGCTCTGTGAATGTCTCCCTTCTTCTCTGCGTACACGGACTCTTTAGAGAATTTTAACCTCCCTAAAGCACATCTTTTCCCTCGGACTGATTAATGATATTCCAACTTACTCGTGTGCGCGAGTGTTTGCGGATGGTGAGCGTAGCGCGTTGTCTGTTGACGGGGTCTGAGTTTTTTTGTTTTTTTTTTCCGGCGTGGTCTGTTGATGTGTGTTGTGTGTGTGCGAGGCTGTGCACGTGCGGTTGTGTGTGTGTGTTCGCGCTTTGAATTAGAATGATAATTTTATCCTGTTTTTCTGTTATATGCGCTTTGGGCTATAGCGAGGTAAAGCACTTTATAAAATATCCTTTTACTTACTTTACATCTAATTTACATTACATTACATTACTTTGAAGCATGCGACATGTACTTATACGATGTATGCAGGCGATCACGCACTACACCAAACACACACTCACACACTCATCCTACACACTTCCGAGAGATTACACACACGACACCCTCACATGCGCACATACAAACTCACATACCATGCACACACTTGCATACATACCAACTGACGTAGGTGCGCTCTCGATGCACACACAGAACACTGACATCACATTCACACACACATCGCGCATTGTGCGCACTTGCACGGCTGAACTCAAGCACGCATTGCAGCACGCACGCACACTCACACTCACACACACACACACACAACACACACACACACACACAACACAACAACACACACACGATGTAGTATCCTACTCTTTCACCTTGCCTACCTGCCCTAAATTATTCTCATCTACTATCATTCTCAATTGCAAAACGAGTGAATCCTATATTATTTCTCATCTTATTCATTCTCAGTGCAAAGAATTGAACCTTAAAATATTCTCATCTATTTCATTCTCAATGCAAAGAGGTGATCTGAATTATTCTCTTCTAATATCTTCTCAATGGCATAGAGGTGATCCTAAATTATTCTCATCTAATATCATCTCATTGCAAAGAGGTGATCTGAATTATTCCTCTTCTAACATCATTCTTTCTCATGCAAAAGAGGTGATCTGAATTATTTCATCTTATTTTGTATTCTCTATGCCATGAGAGTGAACTAAATCAACACTGTTCCAAATTCCGGCAGTGGTGGGGAACTCCTCAATGGTGGTGCTGAAGTTGGTCGTCTCTGACCTTCCAGCACCTGCAGCCATGAATGTCTTGGAATGGGGAAAAAAAGGGCGGGGGTGGATTTGAGCAGCGTCGGCCAGGTCAGCAGGCTAGTGCGCTTCATATTGCTGTCCTATTCATCACACATGGCTGGCCTCCTGGATCCAAGGCTGGGTTCTCCGGGCCGACAAAGCTGTGGCTGCCTTTTCAGGTAGGACTGAAAGTGTAAAGTAGTGAAATAAAGCTTTGGCTGCCTTTAGGTAGGACATTGTATGTGAACAGCGTGAAATAAAGCTTTGGCTGCCTTTCAGGTTGGACTATGAAAGTTAACAGGTGATATTAGCGTTGGCTGCCTTGTCAGGTAGGACTGAGTTAACAGGTGAAATAATGTTTGGCTGCCTTTAGGTTGGACATGAAAGTTAACAGGTGAAATTATAGCTTTGGCTGCCTTTTCCAGGAAAGGGACATGAAAGTTAACAGGTGCTAAGTTTGTTGTCTGTATTAGAGAAATGGAAATCTGCTATTTTTCTTTTTTTTTTTTGTTCCCATTGTTCAGGTTTGCTGTTTTGTGTTTGGCCCTTGTTTGAACTCTGATGCAGTGTGAAACTCCAAGTCATGGTGATATGATGCTTTGTCTACAGAACCACAGTATATCTCGGGATATTTTATGTACATGCTTTTTTGTTGATCGCTTGCATTCTCTTCAGTTTTGCTTTTGATTGTGTCACTAAGTTCAACAGTATTGAGGCTTGGTTTGCTACACTACTTCAATCAAATAGCTTCTTTTTTTTTTTCAACAGTGACTGGAAGATATTTATTAATAGTTTGATATGTGAGGGGTTGTATAGGTTTGATTATGAGAGTGTTGTTTTTTAAGGTTTGATTTGAGAGTGGTTATAAAAGGTTTGATATGAGAGTTGTTGCTAAAGGTTGGATATTGGATGCAAGTGTTGTAAAGGTCTGATATGAGAGTGGTTGTAAAGGTCTGATATGAGAGTGGTTGTAAAGGGCTGATATGAGAGTGGTTGTATAAAGGTATGATATTGGAGTGGTTGTAAAGGTCTGTTATAGATGTGTTGGTTGTAGAGGTCTGTTATGAGACGTTGTTGTTACGGTCTGATATGAGAGTTGTTGTAAAGGTCCTGGATATTGGAGTGGTGGTAAAGAAGTCTGATATTTAGACGCTGTTAGTATAAGGTTGACATGAGAGTGGTTGTAAAGGTCTGATATGAGAGTGGTTGTAAAGGATTAAATTAGAGTCGTTTGTAAAGGTTTGACATGAGAGTGGTTGTAAAGGGTTACATGAGAGTGGTTGTAAAAGGTCTGATATTGCAGTGGTTGTCAAGGTTGGACCTTGAGAGTGGTTGTAAAGGTCTGGGTATGAGAGTGGTTGTAAAGTTTGATAGGAGAGTGGTTGTAAAGTCTGATTATGAGAGTGGTGGTAAAGGTTGGATATGAGAGTGGTTGTAAAATTTTGATATGAGAGTGGTTGTAAAGGTTTGACATGAGAGTGGTTGATAAAGGTTGATATGAGAAGTTGGTTGATAAAGGTTTGAATGAGAGGGTTGGTAAAGGTTTGATCATGAGAGTGTGTTTGTAAAGGTTTGATTTGCAGAGTGGTTTGTAAAGGTTTGCTATGAGAGTGGTGTTAAAGGTTTGACATGAGAGTGGTTGTAAAGGACTGATATTGGAGTGGTTGTAAAGGTTTGATATGAGAGTTGTTGTAAAGGTTTGATATTGCGAGTGGTTGTAAAAGGTTTGATATGAGAGTGCGTTGTAAAGGCCGTCTGATGCTGACTTTTGCAAGGCAGGTTCATGACGACATAGGTATCTATAAAACGGCACAAGTCTGTCAAAAGGAAGGTCTTGACGACTGAGGTATCTATAAAAACGGGACATTGTCTGTCTCAAAGCAGGTCATGACGACATAGGTATCTATAAAAACGGGACAGTCTTCAAAAGGAAGGTCATGACGACATAGGTATCTCTAAAAACGGGACAAGTCTGTCAAATGATGGTCATGACGACATAAGGTTTCATAAAAACGGGACAAGTTCTGTCTAAAGGAAGGTTCTTGACAGGGACATAGGTAATCTTATAAATCGGGAGACAAGTCTGTCTAAAGGAGGTCATGACGAGATAGGTATCTATAAAACGTGGACAAGTCTGTCAATAGGAGGTTCATGGGACGACATAGGTATCTATAAAAACTGGACAAGTCTGTCAAAAGGAAGGTCATGATGACATAGGTATCTATTAATACGGACAAGGTCTGTCAAAATGAAGGTCATGTCGACTTAGGTATCTATAAAACGGCACAAGTCTGTCAAAAGGAAGGTAATGACAACATAGGTATCTATAAAAAGGGACAAGTCTGTCTAAGGCAGGTCATGACGACATAGGTATCTCTAATAATAGGACAGTCGTCAAAAGGAAGCGTCAGGGCGGACATAGGTATCTCTAAAACGGGGACACGTCCCTGTCAAACGGAAGGTCATGACAACATAGGTATCACTAAAAACGGGACAAGTCTGTCAAATGGCAGGGTCATGACGACTTAGGTATCTCTAATAACGGACAAGTCTGTCTAATGGCAGGTATGAGAATAGGATCTCTAAAAACGGGCTCATGTCTGGCAAAAGGAGGTCATTGACAACATAGGTATCTATAAAAAAACCCGGGGACAGGTCTGTCAATAAGGAGGTCTTGACGACATAGGTATCTTAAAAACGGGACAAGTCTGTTCAAATGGAAAGGTCATGAACGACATAGGTATCTCTAAAATGGTGACAGTCTGACAAATGGAAACCCTCCGGGGGTACGACCTTGTCGTGCGTCGGAGGGTTTGCGGTGGTCCAGTGATCCACTTAGGCTTGTGGCGGGGGCATCAATACTTGAAGATAGCTGTTTTTTTCATACTGCTTCTAGGCTGAGAGGTGCAGTTGCTGTTGGGCCTAAGCGTAACGTGTAAGGAGTTGATGCCCCTGGTAGGGCTTCCCATGTCAGAGAGGTAGGGTGAGGATCCTGATAAGAGTAAACCCGTTTCTCCTTTTCTTGTTTTATGCCTCCCTTATTTGGCCCTTGTCATCTCGTCTCCCCTTCAAGTCTTCTTTTTCACCACTCCTTTTCTCTATGTGGTCTCTTAAGATCCGCAGTGTTTGCCGTGCGGTTGCGACCTGGGTCGGAGGGGATGAGGTCCTGGTGATTGAGAGGGCCTGGTGCTTGAGGAGGCCTGTTGCCATCAACACATCACTTTGGGCTCGGACCGCTCCTAGACAGGGAGTACACTTTGGCCCGGGTTGTACTAATCGGATCCTTCTTGGGGCTGGGTCAAGACAAGCAGTTCCCCTGCTGCCGAGCCGTGGATGACCCTTGCAGTGCTCAGCTCTCTGTCCCGGGAGTGAGCATGATCAGGGGGGGGGTGGGTTCGTTGCTTCTGTTTGTCGTTATGTCTCTCCGAAGCATGGAGGGGTCAAGACATTGTATATTGGCCTGGGGCCCCTTAGTTGGACTCAAGGTGGGTGGGTATGGGAGGAGTGAATCATACTACACTAATTATGGCTTTTTTCCAAAAAAACATTCCCCAAAAAGGAAGAGAAGTCTGCAGCCCTATTTCTGGGGATGGTCAAAAGATAGTTAATGAGTTGATACGAAGTTGAGACGAAAGAAGGTTGTTGGGCTTCATGGCCTCGTGATGGAGGGGACGGAGCAGGAAACGACCCGTTCTGCTATGTGCCCTTTTGCCATACAAAAGGGCTTTCAAGGTTTGGCAGGTGACCTCGGTCCTTCAAGAGGTACGGAATGGCTCGTTCTTAGTGTGTGTAAAATACAGAAAAAACATTCTGACCAGCTGCTGAAGGCACAAAATTAGTGGTCAGGGAGATCAGGTAACTCCCACCCCCACATTCAATTCATCAAATGGCGTGATTCGCTGCAGGGATTTTTATTCTGGTGGTCTCGGTACGGCAGAAATAAATCGGAGTGGCGCCAGGGGCGGTGACGGAGGTGCGCCAGGGTGCCAGTAAGAAGGTGCAGAAAGAGTGGCCCACCAACACCCCTCTTTCTGACATTCTGCAAACCCTGTGCTGCCTACGGTACATCAAAGTCGGCTACTGATGTCCGGGTTGAGTATATGTTTCCGTCCCGTTGAGGTGCTTCAGGTGCCCTGAAGTTTGGCCGGTCAGGGACCGCTGTTCTGGGCAGGAGGTGTTTGTGGTATTTGCTGGCAGGCAACTCATGATGGGCCGTGTCATGATCCCGGCACATTGTGCTAACTGCCGGTGGCGGACCATCCCTCATCTTCAGAAAATGTCCTTCTTGGAGTCAGGAATCGCTATTCAACGATTCAAAAACGGAAAAAGAAGATCTCTTTTTTTGAAGCCCGGAACAGGTTGGGGGCAGTCAGACGCCGACAGCTTCATTCCTACGCTTCGGCGGTTAAGAGGTTCCACTGTTTCTACTCGGTCCAGGTTTGCTGCCAGACATGATGAATTCATGTTTTCGAAACAATTGCAAGGTAGATCTGTCTGTTTGGGGCTGGGTAGAGGTTCCACACTTCCAAACCAAAAGTGACTTGCCCCTGGGGAGGCAACAAAAAATCGCCACCCTCAGACTGCCCAGCAGTCTACAAACTTCTGCTGCTGGGCAGATTAAAAAACCCAGCATACCTATTTCCGATACTCCTCTGTCCAGTGCCCGTGCGGGCATGGTGAGTTCACCAGTTGTGGAGATGGTGGGATTAGGGTCAACTCCTCCATCTCCACAAATCGGACCTCCACCATCTCCAAAATCAGGCCTTTGCACCTGCGGGCAATCTGCCAGCGGGTCAATAGACAACACAGTCAGTGAAATAAAAAATAAGTGTGCACTCAATTGGCCGCAGATGCTGATGAGGAGATGACCTGATCTCTCTCCTTTTCGCCCTCGGCCCCAGGGATAGTACAATATTCCATTGGAATTTCCGTGGACTAAATTCAAACTTTGAGGAGCTGCAGGCTTCAGTGTCGTTCTATAAAACATTCGTCGTGGCTCTTCGGGAAACCCATTTCAAAGCAGAAGACCTTACTCTTCTGCTTTAATATACTTTCAAACCTGCACAACCATCACACGTTGGGAATTGTCGGGCAGGTGTTCCCTGTCTCCTACACAAAAACTTTGTTGTATAGTCCTGTCACTGTGTCTACTCACCCTTCAGGCTGTGATGCGAGTGTCACTCATCCTTCAAGACTGTGACAATCTGTTCCCTTTATCTTCACCTTCTGTCCCTGGTTTGTCGTCAGGACCTTGCTCAGTCTGATAGGTGAATTCTCGACCTTTTTGGCTGTTGGGTGTTTTAAGGTCACACCTCTTTGGGTATGCGGTACGTCTCCCAGAGGTCTGCTGATGATGAAGTCCTTTCAGACTGGAGTTGTGTTGTCTGAATGACGGATCTGAACTTACCTCACTCTTCCAATGGGTCAATTTCGGTTTAGATTTGTTCGGTTGTGACCCTCGCTGCGTCCTGGACTATGAGTGGTCTGTCCTTGACGATCTGCCACGGAAGTGACCTTTCCCTGTCCTTCTACACACGCTGTTCTGACTGCTGCATTATGACGCTTGAGTCAAATCTTCAAATCGTGGGACGGAAAACCGAAGTAACAATATTGTTCGCGCGGCAACCAACAAGCCGGGTATTGTTACTGTTAGGCATAGCGGTCTGGGATCTGAATACCCAGAGTGTCTGGCGATAAGGGCCCCATGGCGCTTGTACTGAATGGTGGAGAAGAGGAACTACACACTGCTTTGTGTCTTGTATCGCGCCCAAAAGCTGACCATTGTTTACACACGGTCCTCACCAGGGTGGCGAGTGTACACCGTGAACAGCGGGATTGTCTTTGTCCACAACACCCTGTGAGCGCTTTTCTGCGTAAGGTTATTCTTCACTCATAACGATTTATTACACTTACAACGAACGCACGCACGTACGCGGTGCGCCACGGTGCGCTGGGGTGGCGAGCACATGCGCACACACACACTCACACACACACACACACATGCGCACACGTTGCACACTGCGCGCGCACTCACAATATGTACTTAAAAGCAGAACTTACAGTCAATACCCTCATTCATGAGTAGTTTAACATACAGGAAGTGGGTTTAGGTATGAACTTTTAACAGCCTGACTAATCGGCAGAATAAAAACAAAACAAAACAAGACCAGCGCGTGACGAAAAAAAACTGCCTGCAACCCAAAGTCGAGTGCTGTGTGTGTGTGTGTGTGTGTGTGTGTGATGTGTGTGTGTGTCTGTGTTATGTGTGTGTGTGTGTGTTGGGTGTGTGAGTGTGTTGTGTGTGTGTGTGCTGCGTGGGTGCCGTGTGTGTCTGTGAGAGAGAAGAGAGAGTGAGAGATAGAGAGAGACTGGAGAGAGAGGAGAGAGAGAGAACGAGAAAGAGATGTGAGAGATGGAATGGTTGACGTAAACATGACTACACATACACTGCACGGAAATTTACCACTTATAAAATCAATAGGATGAAAGAAACATGCACAGTGTTCACGGCTCGCATGCAAACAACTGAGAGAGAGAGGTGAGAATGGATAGAGAGAAGAGAGAGAGAGATGAGAGTGGGAGGAAGAAGAGAGAGAGAGTGAGAGAGGAAGAGTGAGAGAGAGTCTGACATAGAGAGAGTGGGAGGGGGAGATTGGGGGTGGGGAGGATGACTGATTGAGAATACATACATATAAGAAACCGACATCCACGGATACCTTTTACACACAAAATCAATAAATGCATGCAGAGAGAGAAAGAGAACGATGAGAGAGGGGACGGAGAGTGGAGGTGGGAGGGAGGATGATTTAATAATACATATATGAAGAACTTGACATGCACAAGATAGCTTAGCTTTGTTACATGTATACAAACTCAATAAAAGCCATGAGCAGAGAGATATGTTTCACATGTCACGGCTTGAACTCATATTCTGAACTTATCTCTCTCTCTCTCTCTCTCTCTCTCTCTCTTTCTCTCTCTCTCTCTCTCTCTCTCTCTCTCTCTCTCTTTCTCTATCTCTCTTTTTCTCTCTCTCTCCTCTCTCTCACACCACACACACTCACACTCACTCTCTCTCTCTCTCTCTCTCTCTTCTCACACACAACACACACACTCTCTCTCTCTATCTCTCTCTCTCACTCACACAAAACACACACCACCACACACCACACACAACACACACACCACTAAAATTACATATACAGGCACACGGCATACGATTGAGAGAGAGAGAGAGAGGAGAGAGTGAGAGTGAGATGAGAGACCCGTGAAGAGAGAGAGAGTCTGAGAGAGGAGAGAGGAGATAGAGAGATGAGAGAGAGAGAGAGAGAGGAGAGGAGAGGAGAGCGGAGAGAGAGAGAGATGAGAGGGAAACTGAACTGAAAACTGACGTGCATGCATGACTTCACAGAACAAAACAGATATCCACACACACACACACACACACACACCACACACACACACACACAACAACATATCACGCTCACGGCATACGAGACTGAGGGGGGTCGGGGAAGGGAGGGAGGGAGAGGGAGAGAGAGACAGAGAGGAGAGAGGGGGGGAGGTAGAGAGAGAGAGAGAGAGAGAGTGAGAGCGAGAGAGAGAAGAGCAGAGAGAGAGAGTGAGAGGGGAGAGAGAGAGTGAGAGATGATGGAGAGAGAGAGAAAACTGAACTGAAACTGACGGCATGCTTGACTTCACAGAACCATTAACAAAAAAACAGATATCATACACACACACACACACACACACACACACACACACACACACACACACCACACACAACACAACTATACACGGCCACGCATACGTGACTGAGGCTGGGTCGGGGAAGGGGGAGGGAGAGGGAGGAGAGACAGAGAGAGGAGAGGGGGGGGGAGGAAGAGAGCGAGAGAGAGAGAGAGGAGAGAAGCGAGCGTGCGAGAGATGAGAGAAGAGAGTGAGAGAAGCTGAATTGAATTGACGTGCATGCATGACTTAACAGAACAAGACAGATCACACACACAAACACACACACACCACACACTCACTACACACACACACACCACACACACACTGACTCACACACACACCACACAACACACAACACACACACACACACACACAAAGCACTCGAACCGCACGCACGCACGCTCGCACGCACGCACGCACGCACGCACGCAGCACACACACACACATGTGTACTCACGACCTTGTAGGTAAAAGCTGGGTGTGTCAATATCCACTCTCATCACATATCTGTTTCACTATCTTTTTAAACAACACAAACTGTCTTGTTGGACATGTCTGCCATGGTGTTCTGTGTCCTTCTCTTCAGTTCAGCGGCTTTGTGTTACAGTATAGTGTGACACTGACAGGGCTTTTGCTGTTGTCCCCTCTCTCTCTCATAACAGCCCCTCCCCTCACCCATCCCCACTCCCACACTTTCAAATAGAATGTTCACTTTGCCCGTTGAAAATAAAATCTATACAAAAAACTTAGTTGATGTTCATTAGTTACTCTCATTTCATGGTAATAATTTAAACCAATATTTTTCAATATATGCATTATCTTTGAACGGAGACAATGCTGTGTCAATTGCTGTTGGAACGGTCTGCACTGATGCGCCTCTTGAATTTGGGCTGGACGTTGATGTGGCATCAGATGTGACACAAAAAGGAAACTTGTTTTTTGACTGGAAGATAATGCTTCATTGATGCAGCTGGGGCAGTCTGCATGATAGCAGTTCTAGGGACTTTTGCGGAGTTTGTTGTGGCTTCAGATGAGGACAGAATGAAATATCCATTATCAGATCAAGAGTAATTGGCCTTTCTTTTTTGCTTGGTTGGGAATTCCTGTTTGAGAACGGCAGATTTCTTTATCTTTTTCTCTGGTCTTCCAACTTTTCTCTGCTGTTTGAAAGTGTGTGCATAGCGCACACTGACTGACAGATAAACTGGGGATCAAACAGGTGCTTATTTTTGAGGCTTTTCAAATTCTGCCAATGCACGACACTTTGCTGAAGTTGAATGTTTGCGGTTTGTTCAGATTTTTCTAAAGTTTTTGCACAAAACACACATACTATTTTTGATTGTACTTCCTCCTATCTTCCAGAACATTCACATTGAAGCATTACGGTTTATTTCAGAAAGACCATCACTCAAACACGTTACTTACTGATTTGTTTTTATCAGTCTTTGATCTCTCTTAGGACCTTTTACCCACCCGTATACACAAGACCTTTAAACGTTCAAAATGGTCAGTGAGAGAGTGGTCTGTTTTGTTCATATTCCTTTCGGCCATTCCCCCCACCCCCCCCTCTCTCTCTCTCTTCTTCACACACACACACACGCACGCACGCCCGCCCACGCACGCACGCACGCACACCACACGCACGCTCGCACGCACGCACGCACGCACGCACAATCTCACACACACACACACCAACACTCGCACACACACACACACACACACACACTCACACACACACACACACACACCACAACACACACACACACACATAAAAACACCCTATTGGTACTACCAACAACACACTTTAATTTGAATTTTGCCGATAGACATGTAGTAGGATTGGGAATGAGTTATTATGGTAATTATAATATTATTTCACTTATTATTGTTATGCCTACTACATTATGTTTCAGTATTATTATTTTGCTGTAGTGAAATATGTTATCTCTGTTTCCTTTAATTAGGTCCTCGTTGCTCTTCTGCAACATAGTACATATAAATGTTGCACAATGAAGAAATATGTATTTACAATGGTGTAAATACGGCCCCTTTACAATATGCTAACTAACTTTTTTCACTTCACAAATGATTTGTGCCTCGCTTAGCATACTTCGCCGTAGGGCGTACAGTCTTTGGTCGCGCTTGTACCAGGGCGGCCAACGGTCGCAGGCGGCGCGCGCCAGCGGTTTTGCGGTCACAAAGGTTATGTCAGAAAGTGTTTAAACACGTACTTAATTTTGGTACACAAGAGTTGAGCAAATGCCAGCTTTTGTCACACTCTAACGTATCACTGCGCTATTGTTCTCCTACTGAAATTATAGTCTAAAACCTCTGTACAGTAATATATGGAGCACCAGTATCGACCTAATAGCGTCCCCAAAAACGACACACGCTGTGTACACAGTGTCTGGCATGTGCGGTGGCTGACTGTTAGGGCCTAGCCGGAGTCAAAAGGCAATAGCGTTGAGCGATTACTGAAGGCTGTGGCTCGAGTGTGCCCGCGCCGCCGTGTACAACCTGTAATATTAACTGAACACGGTCTCTGTTTTCAACATCTAAATTACAAGAAAGCAAACTGGGATTTATTCGGAAACCATATTCTAAAGAATTCCAGGACATGACTTTCTTCTGAAGTCGGACCCTGCTGAATCACTGGTATAACAACTTGATCCAAGTGTGCTAAAGCTTGTATTCCAGTGTCTTCGATTTTATCTACCAAATGCCAAAATCACCCTGGTTTGATTCAGACTGCCAACAAATTTCCAAAGTTCCAGAAAATCGGGCTTCAGCGTCAGGTATACCAACGACCTTCGGCGTCCCACCGCTCGAGCCCATCAAAAACTCAGTGCTAAATCTGACACACTTTTAAAAATCAGGTGTTAAACGTCGGTCCTGGAGAAGCTTCTGCTCCCAGGCTGGACATTCACAAATACTTCTAAGAAAAAGTGTGGAACATCATTAAGAAATCAAAGGGAAAAGAACACTAGTCCACTGTGAACCATCTCAAGTTTTCAGTTCTTTAATAACAGAGAAGATAAGCAGTTGCTAATATCTGCTTGCTTCAACCATTGAAAAAGAATTCCTCCTCTTCTAATAAATCAGTCACTTTTGTCAAACACAAAGCCCTAAAGAAAATCTCCTGCAACTCTTTCATCGACAACATGGTAGACTACAATCTTCCTTTTACATTTTTATAACGAGCAGAAATCTGCCTTACTCTCTGCAGCGATCCTCTCCAGGTATAGATGACTAATTATAACTATGAAAACATCTTCCGCAAGGAAGGTCTGTACATCCTGTTCTTCTGGTATACAACCACGTGTGGGACTACGGTTGCTTTCCACCCTCTTGGCGGACAGCCTCATTATTCCCATCCCCAAACCTGGAAAAGATCTGTTAATCCCATTAACTACCGTCATGCTTTGGACAGCTGTGTCTGTAAACTGATAGGAGAAAATGGTCAATGCTAGGTCAATTGGAAACTCGAAACCGATGGCCTTTTGGAGAAAAAGAAACAGTGTGGTTTTCCGCAATCATCGTAGCTCAGTTGACCATTTGATTCGCTCTGGAATCTACACTTAGGAACGCTTTTTATTAAAACAGAAGCATGCAGTGGCAATTTTCTGTTCGTGGAGAAGGCCTTCGATACCACCTGGAAGTCGGGGAGATACTTCATGAATCCCCCCACGATCTGGGTTTTCGGAGGTCATCTTCCTCTTTTTATTCAAAATTTTTTTGGCAGAACGGACAGTTTCTGGTCCGGGTGGCACCACTCTCTCTGATGTCACGAGCAGGAGTGGGGTGTTCCCAGGGGAGCATACTGTCTCCTGACCTCTTTGTATTAAAATCAGCAACATTGTTGAAATCAGTTCAGCAGGGTTCAGACTGCTCATTGTTGTGATGTTTTTGTCTGTCTACGCAAACTGGAAGCCAGATACCAGTGATGTCCAGCGCAGGCTCAGCTTTGCGTTAGATAAAATCCATCAGTGGGCGGATGAAAAGGTTTCACCTTTTCTGCTACAAGAAACCCAGTGTATCTCACTTCCATATTGTCCGTCTGTTTTTCAGAATACTGAATCTTCACGTCGGTAATTCTCCATTCTGCTCGTTAAAGAGGCCTAAATTTTCTGTGTCTTTTTTGACCAAAAACTTAAATTTCTCAGCCATTTAAAAATCTCAAAACTGCTTGCCAAAAAGGTACTGAATATTCTGGGGGTCGTAGCACACACCGACGGGGGCGCTGTTAAGAAAACTTTGTTTGCACCTCTACATAGCCCTGGTCCTGTTTCTTAAACTGGACTCGTTGTGCTGTGGACGGCTCCGCAATGATTTCATTCTTACCTCAAACTCTTGGCCCTATCCACCATCTAGGGCTTAGTTTCTCTGTCTTTGGAGCGTCCGCAACACCCTGTGTGTTCAGCCTGTAGCGAGGCAGGTGAACCTTCACTGTCACCGCAGGCTGGAAACTTGTCTTTGAATTATTACTTACGACTGTTCTCAGAGAACCGCAGAATCATGCTATGACTGTGTTTTTGGACCCTCCGTTCCCCATATAGTCTTAGTTTGAAAACAACCCAAAAATGTATTCCGCCGTTTGGGCTGACGTATGCAGCCGCACGTGCGGATTGCAGGTATAGAACCTGGGAGTAGTTTCTTGATTTTTCAAGTTTCCGGATCAACCTCCATGGGATCCTTTTTCACACCAGAGATTCGTTTTGATTTCTCGCAGCTTTCGTAAGGAGTCTACAGGCTCTCTGGCGTACAGGCTTTGTATGCCGAGCTTGTTCAAAATTTCCATCCTATCATAAAGTTTTCATGGACGGTTCCAGTCGGTGGATGGTGTGGCCTGTGCAAGGCTACTGCCTGGGCTCCTTCTCAGATATTGTTGGAAACTATACATTCAGAGGCTTCTGTCTTTTCTCTGCTGAACTTTCTGCATCTAAGTACTGGCTTGAAGATAATTCCCATCTTCGAGGAGGGACTTTCTGGTTCTGTCGGATGCGCTGTCAGCTTTGTAGGCCATAGCTGGCGCAAACCTTCAGGTTCCAGTAACTTTTCCTTTTTTTTGAAACTATTTAGCAAGTTGAAGGCGGACGGTTACAACATTACTTTGCTGGGTTCCTGGCCATGTTGGCATCGGCGGGAACGAAATGTTGATTCGTTTAGCCAGAACGCCACAAGAGAGAATCTGTCAAACTTGTATCCCTGCTCCAGATGTGAAACCCAATTTAACGATTATGTGAGAGACCTCTGGGCAGGAGGATTGGAACTCACAGTCGGATATACAAATCTCTTTCAGATCTCGTCAAACCTTTACGACTTCCTCATCTACGTCGGGTGGTCGTTAAAGAGGATACGGTTTCTGTTGCCGTTGCACACGGCCATTCGTATTTTACCATTTCTTACTTTTAAGAGTGGAAGAAGCTCCGTGGTGCATTCCATGTCATGCGCCACTGAACAATGAAACATGTTCTTGTAGAGTGTTGGACTTGCACGGATAGTGAGACACAAACATTTTTTTTTACAGCGGGAGTCCATGATGATCTGTTCAGGGATGTCCGCCTGACGTGATCCTTGGGTTTTTGTGAGAAATTAACATTTTTCATGATTTTTGAGATTTTACGGAGAAGGATTTTAACAATGTGTTTGTTCGTTTGTAGACGATGTCATTATCGAGATGTGTGAAAGTTTTTTTTTTTTTTTTTTTTTTTTTTTTTTTTTTTTTTTTTAAATGATGGTTGAGTTGTTATAAACGTGGTGACAGCCTGATGAGGCCCTTGCGGTCGGTGGGCTATAAGAACATTATCTTTATCGTATCTTATCTGTTCAAAGGAAGGTCATGACGACATAGGTATACACCCCACCTGTTCACAAGTGTGTCAAAAGGAAGGTCAATGACACATAGGTATCTACAAAAACGGGACAAGTCTGTCTAAGGCAGGTCATGCGACATTAGGTGTCTATAAACATGGGACAAGTCTGTCAAAAGGAGGTTCAGGGCGACATAGGTATCTATAAAAAAGGACAAAGTCTGTCAAAAGGAAGGTCCTGACGAATAGTATCTATTAAAAACGGGAAAAGTCTGTCTAAAGGCAGGTCATGGGGGGGGGACGACATGGTGGATATCTATAAAACGGGGACAGGTCTGTCAAAAGGGAACGGTCAGAGGGGACACAGGTATCTCTAAAAACGGGGTCAAAGTCTGTCAAAGGAAGGTTCATGGTACGACATAGGTATCTATAAAAAACGGAAAGTCTGTCTAATGGCAGGTCGGGCGACATAGGTTTCTATAAAAATGGCTCAAGTCTGTCAAAAGGAAGGTCAGGGCGACTTATGTATTTAAAAAAACGGCACAAGTCTGTCAAAAGGGAAGGTCATGGTGACATGGTATCTATAACTACGGGACAAGTCTGTCAAAAAAAAAAGGTCAAGGCGACATAGTTATCTGTAAAAACGGGGACCAAGTCCCCTGTCAAAAGGAAGGTCAGGGCGACATAGGTATCTATATAAACGGGACAAGTCGTCCAAAAAAGGAAGGTCAGGGCGACATAGGTTTTCTCTAAAAAACGGGACATGTCTGTCAAAAGGAAGGTCCAGGGCGGACATAGGTATCTTTAAAACGAGACAAGTGTGTCAAAAGGCAGGTATTGCAACATAGGTTTTATAAAAAAACAGGACACTCTGTCAAAAGGAAGGTCACGGCAACTAGGTATCTAAAAACGGGGACACATCTGTCAAAAGGAAGGGTCATGGTGACATAGGTATCTATGTAATCAGGGACAAATATGTCAAAGGAACACTCCCACACAAAACAGACGGTAGTGTTGTGTTGCAGAAAGTGTTCTTCAGTGTGGTGGGGTAAGTCTGTGTTATTACTGCGTTAATGTGGGGAACTTCCCACCACAACCAGACGGATTCTGTTGTGTTGCTGAAAGTGTTCCAACAGTGTGGTGGGGTAAGTCTTGTGTTATACTGTGTTCATGTGTGAGGGAACACTCCACACAACAGTAGGATTCTGTTGTGTTGCAGAAAGTGTTCAAACAGTGTGGTGGGGTGGTAAAGTCCTGTGTTATACTGTGTCTTGTGGGGATCACTTCACACACGACAGATTCTGTTGTGTTGCAGAAAGTGTTTCCACAGTGTGGTGGGTAAGTCTGTGTTTACTGTGTTCAGTGGGGAACCTCCCACACAACCAGACGGGTTACTGTTGTGTTGCAGAAAGTGTTCCAACAGTGGGTGGGGTATTGTCTGTGTTATACTGTGTTCATGTGGGGAACACTCCCACTCACAGACAGATTTCTGTTGTGTTGCAGAAAAGCAGTAAAGAAGTGTGTTCCAACAGTGTGGTGGGGTAAGTCTGTGTTATACTTGTGTTCATGTGGGGAAACACTCCACACAACAGACGGATTCTGTTGTGTTGAGAAAGTGTTCCAACAGTTGTGGTGGGGTGCTTGCGTTGATGGAGAACCGTCACTGCCTTCATCACGGGTACAACTCTGGTTACCTTGACAACCACAAATGTCTATACCGCACCAAAGGAAGGTTGTCATGGCTACAGGACCATGGACATCAAAGCTGCTTAAACCGCTTGGCGTTACTTTACCTTTGCAGGTAAGAGGTGGATCTCCCTCTTTACTTTCAGTGTGCCTCCAGGGATGAGTGTACAGCTTGCTGACATCTACAAGGATTAACAGGAGCATTTTGCAGGTTGCTGCTTTTTCCATTTACATTTATGTTCAGAGCCAGCAGAATTGCTGTTATCTATCTGAGGGCCATCACATTTTTAGTTTGGTTTGATCGATTTCCGGTTTGTAGTGTTGTGAATTCACTTGACCAGCTTTGTAGCTGCCTCGGTGTCACAATGCAATAATGGCGTGATTTTGTTTCATCTGACATGAAATATGAGGCTTTGTTTCAGTACACAGATAGTGCGTATCGTTTACCAGAGGTGTTATAGATAGATTGATGTTTGCTACAAAAGCGCATTGTTTTTGTACATCTTTTCATAATTTTTGGAAACTGAACCTGTCAGATAACTACCTTCTGTGAGTTCGCTGATGGGATGTCCTCCTTGTTGGTTGGTCTCTGGACTATGATATCTTTCTATCCACTGCGTTTCTGCCTCAGGCCCTTCCACGTGTCTGCTGTCAGAAAGTCCTTCACAGTTTGTTCTTGGCACAATCACACAATGCCACCTTTTTTTTTTTATGATGACATTTTGGCATACAGGAAGTGACAGTTGGGGGGGGGAAACAGTTGTCACCATCACAACACGCATCCTTTATATGCATTTTGTCCTACAGGAGTGTCAGGGTGTCATTCAGGTAGTGACAGTGTTAACATTTGTCATACAGGTAGTGACAGTGTTGTCCTAACAGGGAGTCGACAGTCGTAACACATTTGTCATTCAGGTGTGACTATGTACACATTTGTCCTACAGGTAGTGACAGTGGTTGTCCTACAGGTAGTGTCTGTGTTGTCCTACAAGGTGCGGACAGTGTACACATTTGTCTATACAGGTGGTGACTGTGTACCTTTTGTTCTCAGGTAGTGACAGTGTTGTCTCAGGTAGTGACAGTGTTGTCCTACAGGTAGGGACAGTGTACAATTTTGTCCTACAGGTAGTGACAGTGTTGTCCTACCAGTTTGTGACAGTGTACACATTTGTCCTAAGGTAGTGTCAGTGTTGTACCTACAGGTTGTGACATGTGTACACATTGGTCCTACAGGTAGGGTCAGTGTACACATTTGTCATACAGGTAGTGACTGTGTACACATTTGTCCTACAGGTAGTGGACAGTGTACACTTTTGTCCTACAGGCGTAGTGACAGTGTTGTCTACAGGTAGTGGCAGTGTACACGATTTGTATTAAGGTAGTGACTGTGTACACTTTTGTACTAAGGTAGTAAGTGTCAGTGTACACATTTGTCCAGAAGCTGTTATTCTGCTGGGTGTGTATGCAGTTTATTGACACTGGTTTGCTTTCCATTATTCTGTGTTTCTGTTTGTCTGCAGTGTCAAGCCTGGCCATGAAGTGGATTCTGTAGTGTCCCCCCTTTAATTGCGGTGTCAGCTTGCCATTGACGTGGATTTCTGTAGTGTGTTTGCGTGTCTGCCTGGCCTTTGAAGTGGATTCTGTAGTGTGTGTTGGCAGTGTCTGACTGGCCATTTGAAGTGGATGCTGTAGTAGTTTGTTTGCAGTGTCAGTGGCCATTGAAGTGGTTTCGTAGAGTGTCTTGCAGTGTCAGCCTGGCCATTGAAGTGGTTTCTGTAGTGTTTGTTGCAGTGTCAGCCTGGCCATTGATTAGTGGATTTCTGTAGGGTTTGTTTGCTGTGTCAGCCTGGCCATTGAATTGGATTCTGTAGGTTTGATTGCAGTGTCAGCCTTGCCATTTTTGATAGGGGTTTCTGTGTGTTTGTTTTGCAGTGTCAGCTGGCACATTGAAGTGCGATTCTGTAGTGTTGTTTGATGTGTCCAGCCTGGTCCATTGAAGTGGATTCTGTAGTGTGTGTTTGCAATTTCAATGACATGGTTTCTGTTTGTTTGCAGTGTCAGTGGCATTGAAGTGGATTTCTGTAGTGTTTGTATGCATTTCTCTGACATGGTTTCTGTTTGTTTGCAGTGTTAGCATGGCCATGAAGTGGGATTCTGTAGTGTTGGATGCATTTTCTCATGACACTGTTTCTGTTTGTTTGAGCATGTGTTAGCCTGGCCATTGAAGTGGATACTGTTAGTGTGTTGTTTGCAGTGGGTCAGCTGGCCTTTGGAAGTGGATTCTGTAGTGTTTGTTTGCACGTGTCAGCTGGCATTGACGTGGATTCTGTAGTGTTAGTTTGCGTTGTCAGCCTGGCATTGAGAGTGGATTCTGTAGTGTTTGTTTGCAGTGTCAGCTGGCATTGAAGTGGATTCTGTAGTGTTTGTTTGCAGTGTCAGCCCTGGCATTGAAGGTGGATTCTGTAGTGTTTGTATGCATTTCTCTTGACACTGTTTTCTGTTTTGTTTTGCAGTGTCTGTTGGCCATTGAAGTGGATTCTGTAGTGTTTGTTTGCAGTGTCAGCCTGGCCCCATTGCAGTGGATTCTGTAGTGTTTGTATGCATTTCTAATGGACACTGGTTCTGTGTGTTTGCAGTTGTCAGCTGGCCATTGAAGTGGATTCTGTAGTGTTTGGATGCATTTCTCATGACACTGGTTCTGTTTGTTTGCAGGGTCAGCCTGGCCATGAAGAAAAAACAAAACCCCCCCCCCCACAAAAAAAAGCAAAAAACTGGCCCATGGCGTGGTGTCCTCACACAGCCTGTGTGTTTGCCTTAAAGATGTCAGTAAACCCTAGCTGTCTGTCTGCAATGCGTGAAGAGTTGAAAGCTGTCTCAGGCTGTGTGTTTGCCTTAAAGATGTCAGTAACTAGCTGTCTTTCTGGCAATTGGTGGAGAGTTTGTCGCGTTCAGCCTGTGTTGTTTGCCTTGAAGATGTCGGTAAACCTAGCTGTCTTTCTGGCATTGATGAGAGTTTGTGGCTGTTCAGCTGTGTTGTTTGCTTTAAGATGTCAGTAACCTACGTTGGCTTTGATGAAGGTTTGCCCCCCATTTACCCCCCCCCCTCCCACCCCCCCCCCCCCCCCATTAGCTGTCCCAGCCTGTGTTGTTTTGCCTTAAAGATGTCAGTAAACTAGCTGTCTGTCTGGCAGTGACGAAGAGATTTTTGTAGCTGGTCTCAGACTGTGTTGTTTGCCTTAGTGAAGATGTCAGTAACCTAGCGGTTGTCTGGCTATGATGAATAGTTTGTGGCGGTTCAGGCTGTGTTGGTTTGCTTAAGATGTCAGTAACCTAGCTGTCTGTCTGGGCATGGATGAAGAGTTTGTAGATGTCTCAGCCTGTGTTGTTTGCCTTAAAGATGTCAGTAATAGCTGTCTGTATGGCATTGATGAAGATTGTGTAGTGTCTCAGGCTGTGTTGTTTGCCTTAAAAGATGTCATAACCTAGCTGTCTGTCTGGCAATGCATGAAGAGTTTGCAGCTAGCTGTCTCAGGCGTGACTGTTTTCTAATGATGACAGCCTGACAGGTGGTGTGGGAAGCTAGGCTGCAGAAATTGACTTGAGATCGTCGGCAAGGACACAGTTTGAAATGGCCTGCTTTGTCAATCTTCAATTGGAGGGCGAGATAGACAAGAGGTATATCACACTGTTCCAATGCGGTGTTTTCTTTGTTGCAGCCCTTACGCTCACTGCACATACCCAGTGCTGTGTTTTCTTTGTTGCAGCCCATACACATCACTGCACATGTCCATGCAGTGTTTTTCTTTGTTGCAGCCATACACATCACTGCACATACAGTGCTGTGTTTTCTTTGTTGCAACCATTACACTCACTGGCATGTTCCAGTGCTGTGTTTTCTTTGTTGCTGCCCATACACATCACTGCACAATGTTCCCTTGCTGTGTTTCTTTGTTGCCGCCCATACAATCACTGCACATTGTCCCTGCTGTAGTTCTTTGGTGCAGCCCATACACATCACTGCACATGTCATTGCTGTGTTTTCTTGGTTGCTGCCCTACACTTCACTGCAAAATGTCCATGGCTGTGGTTTTCTTTGTTGCAGCCCACACGCTTCACAGTTAATTGTACTGGCAGGGAGAAGAAGAGAGCAGCCTTGCCTGTGACTGTTTCCTTGTTTCAATGACGCAAGGGAGGAGGAAGGTTGTGTAACTTCTAATGGCCTGCGAGTGCGGTATCCTTGGCGATGTTCAAGGTAGGTGATCAAAAATAGCCCTTTCAGATGGTCAGTTTTTCAAACAAAGCAATTCTGGTGTCACGTGTCAACAGGTTTTTGTGTGCAAGGATTGTAAACCATGTTTGGCATTGCACGTGGTGTACTTGCTCCATGGTCATTTATGTGTGAATTGTTGTATGGGTGCATGTCAATGTACCAAAACCTTCAGCAATTGGATCTATCCTCAGTGTGATAGTTACAGTAGCCTTTAAGAAGCAGGGGAGTCTGTTCTGAGAGGGATAGACAGAATCAGAGTTAGCCAGTGTTTCAAAAAGTCTGGAGGTATTGGGAGGATATAGACAGAATCAGAGTTAGCAGTTTTTCAATAGAAAGTCTCCCGGAGGTATGTGGGAGGTATAGACAGAATCAGAGTTAGCCCAGTGTTTCAAAAAAGTTGGAGGTATTGAGGAGAATATTAGACGAATCAGAGTTAGCAGTGTTTAAGAAAGTCTGGAGGTATTGGGAGGTATAGACAGACTCAGAGCTAACAGTGTTTAAAGTAAGTGTGGAGGTATTGGGAGGTTCGAGAAAGAATCGGAGTTTGTTAACAGTGTTTAAAGATGTCTGGGAGGTGAGGGCCTTTACTGAGGGGTTTCACTGTCTTTTTCATTATTAGTGTCAGTACAGTCACAACACTACTTCCAATCACTGTTCACTTCTTGTCTTAGGGGGTTAGGATGAGCCAGTGCAACGAGGTTAGTTGACTATAGGAGGAGAGAGTAATTGATGGTGTGTGATTGGCACTGCAGTACGGGGTGGTTCATCCAGGGGAACAAGTTACTAGCCGACTATAGGGAGAAGAGAGTTATGCATGTTGTGAATTGAACGCTGCAGACTGGGATGGTGTGGCTTCAGTCCCAAAGAGATTTATTTTCTTATTTTATTTGTTCACTGGTCAGTGCCCTCCCAAGTGAGTGCTGATGGAACTGTGGTAAGGAAGACTTTCAGTTGTCATGTCTCTTCAGGTGCTGCCCAGTTTCCACAGCTGCTGTGCAGATGTTGACTCTCTCCAGGCCTAGTCAGTATGGATATGTCATCAGAGGGAAGTGCAGAGTACAGCACTGTCATGTCATCTCAGACCACATCAGATTTCACAGCTTCAGGTCTCACTCCTCGCTGATCTTGATGTTTCTTTAGTGAGTGTCACAATTTATGGGGACGGCCTGATGTGCTTCCTCTCTGGTGACCTCAGTGTCTGGTGCTCCTCCATGGCATGCTGTGGTCAAGTCTTTCAAAAGTAGTGTGGCTCTGTTGTTGAAGGATGGAGTGGTGCCCTTGGCTAGGTGCTCCACAGACGTGCTCTGTGACTGCTGTCGTATCACCAGTTGGTGGGGTTGTACTGGTACGCTGTGTTATAGTGAAGCAAAACAGGTTGCCATCAAGTTTGATTTGTGTTTGAATGAAAATGTCAGTGGACTCCCTGTCCTTCCCTCAGCCCCCAACCCCCCCCCGCCCCCCCCCCCATGCCCCTGGTCCCCCTTTTCTTTGTGTACAAAAGGATGTTGATTGTTCCCAATGGCCCCCTTTTTTGTTGTGTGTTTGTGGTGCGCCCCCCCCCCCTTTTTTTTTTCTTCTTTTGGTATGGTTATGATATTCATTTGTAATGTATTGTTTGGAAAAGGATTTTTAATAAAAAGAGAAAAAAAAAGATGTGCCACCAAATGCTACCATAGTAACTCGAGCAGCAGTGCACTGTACTTGTAGTAGGTTGGTCCGTGACCACACCTGGTATTGATTCTGAAAATTGTTATCGCTGACTCCTTGAACAGTGTGGACAAACAAATCATGAGACAAACCACGCGTTGTTTTGACCTCTTAGGTCTTCTTCAGATCAAGACAAATAGACACTCGGAGACAACAAAATGAAAATGAGCAATTCACTTCCAACGCCCTCCTTGCGCTGAATTTATTATTTTTTAATTCCGCCAAAGTTATGCTGATGAAGTGATTGCTGAATCTTCATTGTCGTTGTCCTGAGTGTTGTTTATATTTCCTGAAGAAGACTTAAGAGGTCGAAACACGTCGTGTTTTGTCTTTGTGATTGTCTGTCCGGCATTGTTTCAGTGGAGTCATGATATTGTTTTGACTTTTGTTTATCATCTCCGGCCCTGCAGTCTCATCTTGCAACACTGGTTGTTAGGACTGTCACTGTGTGAGGCTGTGATCATCACTGTACACGGTCACTGGTGAGGCTGTGAATCACTCACTTGGTGAGGCTGTGACATCATCATGGTGAGCTGTGACCTCATGTGGATGTCATTGGTAAGGCTGTGACATCACTGTGGACTGATCATGCGGTGGAGGCTGTGACTTCATGATGGAACTGTCATTGGTGAGGCCGTGGGATCATCCTGTGTGGATGGCATTGGTGAGGCTGTGTCATCACTGTGTGGACTGTCATTGGTGGGGCTTGTGACATCATGTTGGACTGTCATTGCTGAGGCTGTGAACATCACTGTGTGGACTGTCATTTGGTGAGGATGTGACCATCACTGTGTGGGATGTCATTGGTGAGGCAGTGTGTCATCCACTGTGGCCTGTCATTGTGTGAGGGTTGAATCACTGTGTGGACGTAACCTAGCTGTCTGTCTGGCAAGTGGTGAAGTAGTTTGTAGCTGTCTCAGGCTGTGTTGTTTGCCTTAAAGATGTCAGTAACCTAGCTGTCTTTCTGGCATTGGTGAAGAGTTTGTCGCTGTCTCAGCCTGTGTTGTTTGCCTTGAAGATGTCGGTAACCTAGCTGTCTTTCTGGCATTGATGAAGAGTTTGTGGCTGTCTCAGCCTGTGTTGTTTGCCTTAAAGATGTCAGTAACCTACGTCTGGCTTTGATGAAGAGTTTGTAGCTGTCTCAGCCTGTGTTGTTTGCCTTAAAGATGTCAGTAACCTAGCTGTCTGTCTGGCAGTGACGAAGATTTTGTAGCTGTCTCAGCCTGTGTTGTTTGCCTTAAAGATGTCAGTAACCTAGCTGTCTGTCTGGCATTGATGAATAGTTTGTGGCTGTCTCAGGCTGTGTTGTTTGCCTTAAAGATGTCAGTAACCTAGCTGTCTGTCTGGCATTGATGAAGAGTTTGTAGATGTCTCAGCCTGTGTTGTTTGCCTTAAAGATGTCAGTAACCTAGCTGTCTGTCTGGCATTGATGAAGATTTTGTAGCTGTCTCAGGCTGTGTTGTTTGCCTTAAAGATGTCAGTAACCTAGCTGTCTGTCTGGCAATGATGAAGAGTTTGCAGCTGTCTCAGGCGTGACTGTTTTCTACATGATGACAGCCCTGACAAGGTTCTGTGTGGGAAGCTAGGCTGTCAGAAATCTGACTCTGAGATCGACGGCAAGGACCACAGTTTGAAATGGCCTGCTTTGTCAATCTTCAATTGGAGGGCGAGATAGAACAAGAGGTATAAGCACATGTCCAATGCTGTGTTTTCTTTGTTGCAGCCCATACGCATCACTGCACATACCCAGTGCTGTGTTTTCTTTGTTGCAGCCCATACACATCACTGCACATGTCCAATGCTGTGTTTTCTTTGTTGCAGCCCATACACATCACTGCACATACCCAGTGCTGTGTTTTCTTTGTTGCAACCATACACATCACTGCGCATGTCCAGTGCTGTGTTTTCTTTGTTGCAGCCCATACACATCACTGCACAATGTCCCATGCTGTGTTTTCTTTGTTGCAGCCCATACACATCACTGCACAATGTCCCATGCTGTATTTTCTTTGTTGCAGCCCATACACATCACTGCACAATGTCCCATGCTGTGTTTTCTTTGTTGCAGCCCATACACATCACTGCACAATGTCCCATGCTGTGTTTTCTTTGTTGCAGCCCACACGCGTCACAGTTATGTACTGGCAGGAGAAGAAGAAGAGCAGCCTTGCCAGTGACTGGTTTCCTTGTTTCAATGACGCAAGGGAGGAGGACGGTTGTCGTAACATCTATGGCCTGCCGAGTGACGAGTATCCTGGATATGTCAAGGTAGGTGTCAAAAAAGCCCTTTCAGTGGCCAGTTTTCAAACAAGCATCAGGTGTCCGTGTCAACAGGTTTTGTGTGCAAGGATTGTAAACCATGTTTGCATTGCACGTTGTGTACTTGCACCATTGGTCATTTATGTGTGAATAGTTGTATGGGTGCATGTCATGTATCCAAAACCTTCAGAAAGGATCTATCCTCAGTGAGAATTTACAGTAGCCTTTAAGAGCAGGGAGTCTGTACTGAGAGGTATAGACAGAATCAGAGTTAGCCAGTGTTTCAAAAAAGTCTGGAGGTATTGGGAGGTATAGACAGAATCAGAGTTAGCCAGTTTTTCAAAGAAGTCTGGAGGTATTGGGAGGTATAGACAGAATCAGAGTTAGCCAGTGTTTCAAAAAAGTCTGGAGGTATTGGGAGATATAGACAGAATCAGAGTTAGCCAGTGTTTAAAGAAAGTCTGGAGGTATTGGGAGGTATAGACAGACTCAGAGCTAACCAGTGTTTAAAGAAAGTGTGGAGGTATTGGGAGGTAGAGAAAGAATCGGAGTTAACCAGTGTTTAAAGAAAGTCTGGAGGTGAGGGCCATTACTGAGGGTTTCACTGTCTTTTCATTACTAGTGTCAGTACAGTCACAACACTAACTTCCAATCACTGTTCACTTCTTGTCTTTAGGGGTTAGGATGAGCCAGTGCAAACGAGTCTAGTTGACTATAGGAAGGAGAGAGTAATGCATGGTGTGATGATTGGCACTGCAGACTGGGAGGTCATCCAGGGGAAACAAGTTACTAGCCGACTATAGGGAGAAGAGAGTTATGCATGGTGTGATGATCGGCACTGCAGACTGGGAGGTGTGGCTTCCAGTCCCAAAGAGATTTATTATCTTATTTATTTGTCCACCTGGTCAGTGCCCTCCCAAAGGTGAGTGTGCTGGAACTGTGGTAGGAAGACTTCAGTGACATGTCTCTTCAGGTGGCTGCCCAGTTTCCACAGCAGCTGTGCAGATGTTGACATCTCTCAGGCCTAGTCAGTACTGGGATATGTCATCAGAGGAAGTGCAGAGTACAGCCCTGTCATGTCATCTCAGACCACATCAGATTTCCACAGCATCAGTGTCATCCTCCTCGCTGATCATGATGTTTCTTTAGTGAGTGTCACATTCTGTGACCGGCCCTGATGTGCTTCTCTCCTGGTGACCTCAGTGTCTGGTGCTCCTCCATGGCCATGCCTGTGGTCAAGTCATTTCAAAGTATAGTGGCTCTGTTGTTGAACGGATGGAGTGGTGCCCTTGGCTAGGGTGCTCCCACAGACGTGCTCTGTGACTGCTGTCGTATCACCAGTGGAGGGCGTAGTACCTGGTACGCTGTGTATAGTGAAGCAAAAGAGGTGCCATCAAGTTTGATTTGTGTTTTGACATGAAAATGTCAGTGGACCTTCCCCTGTCCCTTACCCTCAGCCCCCAACCCCCCCCCCCCCCCCCCACCTCGACCCTGGTCCCCCTTTTCCTTTGTGTACAAGGATGTTTGATTGTTCAATGGCCTTTTTTGTTGTGTGTTTGTGTGCGCCCCCCCCCCCCCCTTTTTTTTTTCTTCTTTTTGAAATGTTATGATATTCATTTGTAATGTATTGTATTGGAAAAGGATTTTTAAAAAAAAGAGAAAAAAAAAGAGGTGCAACAATGCAACCACAGTAACTCACAGCAGTGCACTGTATCGAGGAGGTGGCCGTGACCACCTGTATTGATTCTGAAAATAGTTATCATGAACTCCCTTAACATGTACAAACAAATCAAGAACAAAACACTACGTGTTTGACTCTTAGGTCTTCTTCAGACAAGACAAATTAACACTCGGAACAACAAACATGAACAATGAGCAATCCACATCAACGCCCACCTTCGCTGAATCGACAAAGATAAGTGATGAAGTGATTTGCTGATTCTTCATAGTACGTTGTCCTGAGTTTGTTTATATTTTCCTGAGAAACTTAAGATCAAACACGTCGTGTTTTGTCTTTGATTCGTCTGTCCCGCATTGCTCAGTGGAGCAAGATAAATGTTTTGAACATTGTTTACATCTCCGCCCTGCAGTCCCCTCATACTTGCAACCACCTGGTGTTAGACTGTCACTGTGAGGCGTGACATCACTGTACACTGTCACTGTGAGGCTGTAACATCACTCTCTTGGTGGGCTGTGACACACTCAGTTGGTAGGCCGAGAACATCACTGTGGACCTGTGCATTGTCCAGGCAGTGACATCACTGTGACTGTCATTTGGTGAGCTGGTGACATCACTGTACTGTCCATTGGTGAGGCTGTGACATCACCTGTGTGGACGTCATTGGAGGAGGCTTGTGACAATCACAGTGTGACTGTCAATGGTAGGGCTGTGACATCACTGTGACTGCATTGCTGAGCTGTGACATCACTGTTGGACTGTCATTGAAGAGAGTGACCATCACTGTGTGGACTGTCATTGTGACTTACATCACTTGACTGTCATTGTGATGCTGTGACATCACTGTGTGGACTGGCCATTGGTGAGTGCTGTGACATCACTTGTGGACTGTCATTGGTAGGGCGTGACATCACTGTGGACAGGACAATAGGTGAGGCTGTGATACACAGGGTGTGGACTGTCAGTGGAGCTGAGTTGACATCACTATGGACCTGTCATAGGTTGGCTGTGACATCACTGTGGACTGTCATTGGTGAGGCTGTGACATACTGTTGACTGTCATAGGAGAGGCCGAGTAGTGACATCACTGTGGACAGTCAATTTGGTGAGCTGTGACATCACACGTTGTGACTCCTCAAGTGAGCTGTGACATCACTGTGGCCTGTCATTGAGAGGCTTAGACAATCACTGTGTGAAACTGTCATAGGTGAGGCTGTGACTTCACTGTGGACTGTCCATGGTGAGGCAGTGACAATCACAGTGTGGACTGTCATTGGTGAGCTGTGACCTCACTGTGTGGACTGTCATAGTAGGCTGTGACATCACTGTGGACTGTCATTGTTGAGGCTGAGACATTCACTGGTGAGGACATGTCATAAGTGAGGCTGAACATCACTGTGGACTGTCATTTGAGCTAGTGACATCACAGTGGATCAGTCATTGGTGTGGCTGTGACATCACTGTGTGGGACTGTCAATGGTGAGGCTGATGACATTACTGGTGGACTGTCATTGTGAGGCTGAGACATCACTGTGACTGCTTTGGTGGAGGGTCCGTGACATCACTGTGGACGGTCATTGGTGCGGCTGTGACATCACTGAGACTGTCATTGTGAGGCTTGTGATATCACTGTGGACTGTCATTGTGATGCTGTGACATCCACGCACTTGGTGAGGCTGTACATCATGTGTGGACTGTCTAGGTGAGGCTGTGACCTCACTGTTGACTGTCAATTGGTAGGCTGGTGACATAACTGTGGGACCTGTCAATGTGAGGCTGTGACATTACTGTGTGACTACATTGTGAGCTGTGACATCACGTGTACTGTCATTGTGGAGGCTGTGACATTCACTGTGTGACTGTCATATGGTGAGGCTAGACATCACGTGGACTGTCAATGGTGATGCATTGACAACACTATGTGACTCTGTCATTGGTGAGGCTGTGACATCACTGTGTGACTGTCATTGGTGAGGCTGTGACAACACTGTGTGGAGACTGGACATTGGTGAGGCATTGACGTCCACAGTGTGGACTTCATTGGTGAGGCTGTGAGACATCACTGTGTGGTCTGTCATAGTGCGGCTGTGACATCACTGGTGGACTGTCATACGTGAGGCTGTGACTCACTGGACTGTCATTTATGTGAGGCTGTGACATCACTGTGTGGATCATGTGCCATTGGTGAGGCGGTGACATCACAGTGTGACTGTCATATAGGCTGTGACTCACTGTGGACTGGTCATTGGTGAGGCTGTGACATCACTGTGGACTGTCATTGGTGATGCTTTGACATCACTCATTGGTGAGGGCTGTGACATCACTGTGGACAGTCATAGATGAGGCTGTGACATCACAGTGTGGACCCTGTCATTGGTGAGCTGTTGGACATCACTGTGGACTGTCATTGGTGAGGCTTTGACATCACAAAGAGGACTGTCATTGGTGAGGCTGTGACATCACTGTGTAGACCCTGTCATTGTGAGCAGAGACTTCAACTGTGGACTGTCCATTTGTGAGGCTAGTGACCATCACTGTGTGACTGACATTGGTGAGGCTGTGACATCACTGTTGACGGCATTGTAGCCTGTAGATCACTGGGACAGTCATTTGAGGCTGTGACAATCACTGTGGCCTATCAGTGTAGCTGTGACATCACTGTGTGTGGACTGTCATAGTGAGCTGTTACATCACTGTGGACTGTCATGTGAAATGTGACATCACTGGTGGACTGGCATTGGGAGGCTGGACATCACTGTGGACTGTCATTGGTGAGTCTGTGACATCACGTGGACTGTCATTGGGGTGAGGCTGGTCTGATCTGTGTGACTGTCCATAGTAGGCGGACATCACTGTGGACTGTCATGGTAGGCGGTTACATCACTGGACTGTCATTGGTGACGCTGTACATCACTGTGTGACCTGTCATTGTGAGGATGTGACATTACTGTGTGGACTGTCCTTGGGTGAGGCGTGACATCACTGTACTTCTTTGTGAGTCGTGACATCACTGTGGACTGTTCCATTGTGAGCCCCTGTGACATCACTGTGGACTTCATTGGTGACTGTGACATCACTGTGGACTGTCCATTGGTAGGCTGTGACATCACTCATGGAGAGGGGCTGTACATCACTGTGTGGCCTGTCATAGGTGATAGGCTGTGACATCACTGTGTGACTGTCATTGGTGAGGCTGAGACATCACTGTGTGGAAAACTGTCATTGTAGGCTGTACATTACTGTGTGGACTGTCATGGTGCGGCTGTGACATCACTGTGTGACTGACATTGTGAGCTTGTGACATCACTGTGTGGACTGTCATTGGGAGGCTGTGACCTCACAGTGACTGGTCATGTGATGCTTTACTCCCTATTGACTGTCATTGGTGAGGCTGTGAATCAACTGTTGGACGGTCATTGAGAGGCAGTGACCATCACTGTTGTGGACTGTCCTGGTGAGGCTTTGACATCAACTGTGGATGGACTGTCCTTGGTGAGGTCGTGACACACTGTGACTGTCCCATTGGTAGGCTGTGACATCACTGTGGACGTCATTGTGGAGGCTGTGACATCACAGTGGACTTCATTGGTGAGGCTGTGACATCACTCATGGTGAGGCTGTGACATCACTGTGTGGACTGTCAAGTGAGGCTGTGACTCACTGTGTGGACATCATTGTGAGCTGTGACATCACTGTGTGGACTGGCATTGTGAGCTGTGACATTACTGTGTGGACTGGTCTTGGTGTAGGCTGTGACATCACTGTGTGGACTGTCATTGGTGAGGCTGTGACAACAACTGTGTGGACTGTCATGGTGAGGCTGTGACATCACTGTGGACTGTCATTGTGATGCTTTGACATCACTATGTGGACTGTCATTATTTTGGTGAGGCTGTGACATCAACAGAGTGACAGGCATTGGTGAGGCTGTGACATACAGTGGTGAATGTCATTGGTGAGGCTGTACTTCACTGTGACTGTCATTGTGAGGCTTGACCATCACTGTGTGGACTGTCATTAGGTAGACTGTGACATCACTGTTGGACTGTCATACGTAGCTGTGACATCACTTTGGACTGTCATTTGAGGCTGTGACATCACTGTGTGTGACTGTCATTGGTTGAGGCTTGTGACATCACTGTGTGGACTGTCATAGGTGAGGCTGTGACCATAACTGTGGACTGTCATTGTGAGGCTGGGACATCACTGTGGACTGTCATTGTGAGGCTGTACATCACTCAATGGTGAGGCTGTGACATCACTGTGGACTGACATAGATGAGGCTGGGTGACATCACAACTGTGTGGACTGGCATTGTTGAGGCTGTGACAAGACTGTGGGACCTTCAGGTGCGGCCATATACTCAACTATTGGACTGTCATTGGGAGGCTGTGACATCACTGTATGTAACTGTCATTTGGTGGCTGTGACATCACTGTGGACTGTCATTTGTGAAGCTGGTAGATCACTGTGGACTGTCATTGGTGAGGCTGTGACATCACTGTTGACAAACCTTGGTGAGGCAGAGACATCACTGTTGACTGTCCATAGGTGAGGCTGTAACATCACTGTGGACTGTCATTGGTGAGACTTGAGCAGCACTGTGTAGCTGTCAATGGTGAGGCTGTGACATCACGTGGAACCCGACCATTGTGAGCTGTGACATCACTTGACTGTCCATTGTTGAGCAGAGGACATCACTGTTGGACTGTCATTGTGAGCTGGGACATCACTGTTGGACTGTCATTGGATGAGCCTGTGACATCCACTGTGGGACTGTCATTGGTGAAGGCTGTGACAATCACTGTACACTGTCACTGTGAGGCTGTGACAATCACTGGTTGTGGACTGTCATTGGGAGCAGTGACATCACTTGTGACTTCACTGGTGAGGCTGCGACTATCAACTGTACACTGTCCACTGTGACTGTGACATCACACATTGGTGAAGGCTGTGACATCACTCATTGTGAGGCTGTGACAACACTGTGGAACTGTCATTGAAGCTGTACATCACTGTGGACTGTCATTGTGAGCTTGACATCACTGTGAACTGACATTGGTGGGCTGTGCATCACTGTGTGACTGTCACATGGAGATGCTTACATCACTGTGTGACTGTCATTGGTGGTCTGAGACAACACTGTGACTCATTCTGAGCTGTGCCATCACTGTGTAGACAGTCAATGTGAGCTGTGAACATCACTGTGATGGAACTGGTCCCTGGTGAGGCTGTGACATCACTGGGGACTGTGCAGTGGTGAGCTGACATCACTGTGTACTGCTTGGTGAGCTGTGACATCACTGTGAGACCTGACCATATGGTGAGGACTGTGACATCACTGTGACTTCATTGGTGAGCGTGACATCACTGTGTGGACTGTCAAGGTGAGCAGTGACATCACACTGTGGACGACATAGGTAATGCTTTGACATCACTGTGGACTGTTCATTGTGAGTCTGTAACATCACTGTGTGGACTGTCAAGTAGGCTGTGACAACACTGTGACTTCAAGGTGAGGCTGTGACATCAAACTGTTGGACTCTCATAGGTAGGCTTGTGACATCACTGTGGACTGTCAATGGTGAGGGTGGACATCACAGTTGTGAACCTGTCAAAGTGCGCTGTGCATCCACTGTGGACTTCATTGTGAGCCTGTGACAACACAGTTGACTGTCCATTGGTGAGCTGTGACATCACTGTGAGGACTGTCATAAGGTAGCTGACATCACTGGACTGTCCATTGGTGAGGCCTGTACATCACTGTGGACTGTCATAGTTGAGGCTGTTACATCCACTTTGGACTGATCATTGTGAGCTGTGACATCACTGTGGACTTCCATTGGTGAGGCAGTGACATCACTGTGAGGACGTCATTGGTGAGGCTGTGACATTACTGTGTGGACTGTCATTGGTAGGCCTGTGACAATCACTGTGACTGTACTGTGAGGTCTTGACATCACTGTGGACTGTCATTGGTAAGGCTGTGACATCACAGTTGACAGTCATGGTGAGGCGGTTACATCACTGAGACTGTCAATGGTGATGCTGTGACATCACTCATTGGTGAGGCTGTGACATCACCTGAGTTGACGGTCATGTAGGCAGTGACATCACTAGTGTGGACTGTCATAGGTGAGGCGTGACACACTGTGTGGACGTCATTGGTGAGCTGTGACATTACGTGTGGACTTCATGGTGAGCTGTGACATCACTGTGTGACTGTCATTTGTGCGGCTGTCCAGACACACTGTGTGACTGTCATTTGGTGAGGCTGTGACATCACTGTGGACTGTCATTGGTAACTTTGACACACTATGTGGACGTCATTGGTGAGGCTGTGACATCACTGTTACTGCAATGTGAGCTGTGACATCTACTGTGTTGACTGTCATTGGGTTAGGCTTGGACTCACTGTGACTGTCATTGGTCTGTGGCTGTTGACAATCACTGTGTGGACTGTCATAGGTTCGGGCTGTGACATCACTGTGTGGACTGTCAAAGATACGTGAGGCCTGTGACATCGCTCTGAGACTGTCAAAGGTGAGGCTGTGACACACAGTGAGGACTGTCTGGGTGAGGCTGTGACATCACTGTGTGGACTGTCATAAAGGGGAATTCGTGAACATCACTGTTGACTGTCCAATGGTGAGGGCCTGTTGACACACACTGTGACTGGTCATTGTGTGAGGCTGTGAACATCACACATTGGTGAGGCTGTGACATCACTGTGGACTGACATAGATGAGGCTGTGACTCACAGTGTGGGACTGTCATTGTGAGGCTGTGCCATCACTGTGGAACTGTCATTGGTGAGGCTTTGACAACACTAAGTGGGACTGTCATAGGTTAGGCGTGACATCACAGTGAATACTGTCCATGGTGATGCTGTGACATCACTGTGACTACATTTGTGGAGGCTGTACATCACTGTGTGACTGTCATTGTGAGGGCTAGTGACATCACAGTGTGTACTGTCATTGGTGCTGCTGTGACACATGTGGACTGTCATTGGTGAGGCTAGTGACATCACTGTGGACTATCATTGGTGAGGCTGTGACATCACTGTGTGGACAGTCACAGTAATGAGGCAGTAACAACACTGTGGACTGTCCATTGGAGAGACAGTGACATCCACTATGTGGAGACTGTCATTGGTGAGGCAGTGCCATCAATGTGGACTGTCAGTGTGATGCAGTGGACATCACTGGTGGACTGTCAATGGAGAGGCAGAGACATCACAGTGTGAACTGTCATAGTTGAGGCTGTGACATCACTGTGGACTGTCATTGTGAGGCTGTGACATCACTGTGGCCTGTCATTGGTGAGGCTGTGACATCACTGTTGGACTCATTGGTGAGGCTGTGCCATCCTGGTGGACTGTCAATGTTGAGGCTGTGACATCACTGGTGACTGTCTTTGGTAGGACTGACTAACTGGACTGTCATTAGGAGAGGCTGTGACATCACTTTGGGACGGTCATTGAGTGCTTGTGACATCACTGGGACTGTCATTGGTGAGCTGTGACATCACTCATAGGTGAGCTGTGACATCCCTGGTGGACATGTCATAGTGAGGCTGGAGATCACTGTGTGGACAGTCATTGTGAGCTGTGACATCACTGTTGGACTGTCTTTGGTGAGGCTGGAGAACAGTGCAGTGTGGACTGTCATTTGTGAGGGCTGTGACATCACTGAGTGGACTGTCATTGGTGAGCTGTGACATCACTGGGGTGGGACTGTCATTGGTGAGGCTGTGACATCACTGTGGAACTGTCATATGTGGATGCTTTGACATCACTATGGGGACTGTCATTGGTGAGGCTGTTGACATCACTTGTGGACTGTCGAGTGAGCTGTGGACATCACTGTGTGTACTGTCAATGTGAGGCTGTGACATCACTGTGACGTGTCAATGGGGAGGGTGACATCACTGTTGGACTGTCATTGTGAGCTGTGACATCACTTTGGACTGTCATACGAGAGGCTGTGACAAAAAAATCACGGTGGACAGTCCATTGGTGGAGCTGTGACCAATCACTGTTGGACTGTCCATTGTGAGGGCGTGTGACATCACTGTGTGGACTTCATAGTGAGGCTGTGACATCACTGTTGACTGTCCATTGGTAGGCTGTGACATCACTGTGGACTGTCATAGATGAGGCAGAGACATCAAACATTGGTGAGGCTGTGACATCACTGTGACTGTCAAAGATGGCTGTGACATCCTGTGTGGACTGTCATTGGGTGAGGCTGTGACATCACTGTTGACTTCCATTGGTGAGGCGTTGACATCACTATGAGGACTGTCATTGGTGAGGCTGGTGACACTCCCTAGTGTAGACGTACATTGGTGAGGCTGTGAACATCACTGTGGACTGTCATAGGGGCCTGTGACATCACTGTGGACAGTCCAATGGTTAGGCAGTGACATCACTGTGGTCTGTTCATTGGTGGAGCATTTGACATCACCTGTGGGACATGTCCATAGGTGAGTTCTGTGACATCACAGTGAGCTGTCATTGGTAGGCTGTGACATCACAGTGACTGTCATTGGTGAGGCTGTGACAACCCGTGAGACTGTCATTGGTAGAGGCTGAGACATCAACTGTGGACTGTTTTATTGGTTGAAGCTGTAGACATCACTGTGGACTGTCAATGGTGAGGCTGTGACAACACTGTGGACTGTCTTTTGTGTGGGGGAAAAGGTGTCGTGACATCCCTGTGGAGCTTTCAATGGTGAGGCTGTGACCTCACAGTGGACTGTCAATGGTGAGGGCTGGTGACATACTGTGATGTCATTGGTGAGGCTGGTGACAACACACATGTTGAGGCTGTGACATCACTGTGTGGACTGTCATAGGTGAGGCTGTGAGATCACGTGTGGACTGACATTGGTGCGGCTTGTGACATCCCTGTGAGGACTGTCATTGTGAGGCTGTGACAATTGCTGTGTGGACTGTCAATTGGTGAGGCTGTGACATCACTGGTGTGGACTGCATAGGTGAGGCTGTACATCACTGTGTGGACTGTCCATTGTGAGGCGTGACATCACTGTTGGACTGTCCATATGGTGATGCTTTGACATCACAATGTGGACTGTCATTGGTTGGGGGAGGCTGTGACTCACTGTGTTGACTGTCATTGTGAGGCTGTGACATCACTGTGGTGGACTGTCATGAGATAGCTGTGACATCACTGTGGACTGAGTCATTTGGTGAGGCTGTGACATCACTGGAGTGACTGTCATTGTTGAGGCTGTGACATCACAGTGTGGACTTGTCATACGTGAGGCTGTGACATCACTGTGGACTGTCCAATGGTGGAGCTGTGACATACTGTGTGGACTGTCATTGGTGATGCAGTGACATCACTGTGTGGACTGGTCATAGGTGAGGCTGTGAACATCACTGATACTTGTCATTGGAAGCTGTGACCACAATGTGGACATGGGGGGGGGGGGGCATTGGGTGAGGCTGTGACATCACTCATTGGTGAGCTGTGACATCCACAGTGACTGCAAGAGAGGCTTTGACAACAATGTGAGGACTGTCATTGGTGAGCCTGTGACATCACTGTGGACTGATCATTGTGAGGCTTTGACATCACATGTGGACTGTCATGGTTGAGGCTGTGACATCACTGTGTAGACTGACATTGGTGGTATGACTGTGACATCACTGTGGACTGTCCATTGGTGAGGGCTGTGACATCACTGGTGGACTGTCAATGGTGAGGGCTTGTTGACAACACTGTTGTCGTCATTGGTGAGGCTTTGACATCACAGTGTGGACTGTCATTGTGAGTCAGTGGACACACAGTGTGGACTGACATTTTTGAGGCTGTGACATCCCTGTTGGACAGTCATACGTGAGGCTGTGACATCACTGTGGGGACTGTCATTTGGAGAGGCTGTGACAATCACATTGTGACTGTCATATGGTTGAGGCTGTGACATCACTGTGTGGACCTGTCCCATAGGAGAGGCTGTGACATCACTGTGACTGTCATTGGTGAGCTGTGCCATCACAGTGGACTGCCATTGGTGGGCTGTGACATCACACATTGGGTGAGGCCTGTGACAACACTGGTGGACTGACATAGATAGGCTGTGACATTCACTGTGTGGACTGTCAATGGTGAGGCAGTGACATCACAGTGTGGACAGTCATTGGTGACGTGTGACATTACTGTGGGATGGACTGTCCATTGGTGAGCTGTGACATCACTTGTGTGGACATGTCATTTGTGAGGCTGTGACATCACGTGTGGACTGTCATTGGATGACTGTGACATCACTGTGGACAGTCCAATTGTGAAAGCTTTGACATCACTATGTGGAACTGTCATTGGTGAGGCTGGGACATCAGCTGGTGGACAGTCATGGTGAGGCTGTGACAACACTGTGTGACTGTCATTGTTGAGCAGTGACGTCACTGTGGGACTGTCATTGGAGATGCTGGTGACAACACTGTGTGGACTGTCATAGGTGCGGCTGTGACAACACTGTGTGGACTGTCATACGTGGAGCTTGTGACATCACGTGGACTGTCATTGGGTGAGCTGTGACATCACTGTGTGGACTAGTCATTGGTGAGGCTGTGACATCACTTTGTGGACTGTCAGAGGTGAGGCCAGTAGACATCACTGTGGACAGTCCCCATTGGTGAGGCTGTGAATCACTGTGGACTGTCATAGGTGATGCTTTGACATCACTCATTTGTGAGGCAGAGACATCACTGTGGACAGGCCAAGATGAGGCGTGACATCACTGTTGACTGTCATAGGAGAGCAGTGACATCACTGTGGACTGTCATTGTGAGGCTTGACACACTAGTGGACTGTCATTGGTGATGCTGTGACATCACTGTGAGACTGTCATTGGTGAGCTGTGACATCACTGTGGACTGTCATTTGTGAGGGGGGGTGGGGGGGGGGGGGGGTGGCTGTGACATCACTGTGTGGACTGTCATTGGTGAGGCTGTGACATCACTGTGTGGACTGTGCATTGTGAGGCTGTGAGATCACTGTGGACTGTCATTGTGAGGCTGTGACATCACTGTGGACTATCATTGTTAGGCTGAGACAATCACTGTGTGGACTGTCATAGGTGAGGCTGTTAACATCACTGTGACTGTCATTGGTGAGACTGTGGACATCACGTGTGGACTGGCATTGGTGAGGCTGTGACATCACTGTGGACTGTCATTGGTGAGGCTGTGACATCACTGTGGACTGACATTGTGAGGCCTGTGACATCCCTGTGTGGACTGTCATAGGTGAGCTGTGACATCACTGTGACTGTCATTTGGGTGAGGCAGTGACATCACTGTGACTGGTCCTTGGTGACGCAGTGACAACACTGTTGGACAGTCATTGGTGAGGATGGACATTTAACTGTGTGGCTGTCCCATTGGTGAGCTGTGACATCACGGTGGACTGTCTTTGGTGAGTCGAGACATCACAGTGACTGTCATTGGTGAGGCTGTGAACAGCACTGTGTACGTCATTGGTGAGGCTGTGACATCACTGTGGACTGTCATTGGTGAGGCTGTGACATCACTCATTGTGAGTCTGAGACATCACTGTGTGACGGTCATAGAGAGGCTGTGACCATCACTGTGTGGACTTTCATTGGAGGCTTGACCTCACTGTGGACTGTCATTGGTGAGGCTGTGACCATACTGGTGACTGTCATTGGTGAGCTGTGACATCACTGTGTGGACTGTTCATTGGTGAGGCTGTGACATCACTGGTGGACTGTCTTGGTGAGGCTTGACATCACTTGTGGGACTGTCCATAGGTGATTGCTTTGACATCACTATGTGGAACTTTCATGGTGAGGCTGTGACATTCACAGTGTGACTGTCATTGGTGAGGCTGTGACATCACTGTGTGGACTTCATTGTGAGGCTGTGACATCACTGTGGACTGTCTTTGGTGAGTCGTGACATCACTGTGGACGTGTCATTGGGAGGGCGGACATCACTGTGGACGTCATTGGTGAGCTGAGACATCACTGTGGACGGCATTGGGAGGCTGTGACATCACTCATTGGTGAGGCTGTGAGAACCATCACTGTGTGGACTGTCATAGGTGAGGCTGTGACATCACTGTGTTACTGTCATTGTGAGGCTGTGACATCACTGTGTGGACGTCATTGTGAGGCGTGGACATTACTGTGTGGACTGTCCAATGTGTGAGGCTGTGACATCCACTGGGTGGACGTCATTGGTAGGCAGTGACATCACTGTGTGGACTGTCATTGGTGAGGCTGTGACATCACTGTGGACTTTCATTGGTGATGCTTTGACATCACTATGTGGACTGTCATTGGTGAGGCAGTTACATCACTGTGTGGACTGTCACGGGTGAGGCTTTACATCACTGTGTTGGACTGTCATTGGTGAGGCTTTGACATCACTGTGGACAGTCATTGGAGAGTCTGTGACATCACTGTGTGACTGGTCATAGGTGCGGCTTGTGACATCACTGTGGTGGACTGTCATATAAACGTGAGGCAGAGACATCACTGTGGACTGTCATTGTTGAGGGCTGTGACATCACTGTGTGGACTGGTCATTGGTGGAGCTGTGACAATCACTGTGTGGACTGTCATGAGTGAGGGACTGTGACATCACTGTGGACTGTCATTGGTGAGCTGAGGACATCACTGGTGGACTGTCATTGTGAGCTTGTGACATCAACTCATTGGTTAGGCTGTGAACATCACTGTGGACTGTCATAGATGATGGCTGTGACATCACTGGGGTGGACTGTCATTGGTGAGGCTGTGGACAACACGTGGCTGTCATAGGTGAGTGCTTTTGACAACACTATGGACTGACATGTTGTGAGGCTGTGACATCACTGTGTAGACTGTCATGGTGAGCTGTGAACATCCACTGTGGACTGTCATTTGTGAAGCTGTTGAGATCACTGTGGACTGGGCAATGGTGAGGCTGTGACATCACTGTGGACTATCATAGGTGTAGCTGGTGACATCACTGTGTGACTGCTGTCCATCGTGAGGCAGTAACATCACTGAGGACTGTCCATTTGAGAGACTGAGACATCACTGTGTGACTGTCATTGTGAGGCTGTGACATCACTGTGTGAACGTCATTGGTGAGGCTGTGACATCACTGTGGACTGTCAAAGTGAGGCTGGTGACATCACTGTGTGACAGTCCATTGGTGATGCTGTGAACATCAACTGTTGGACCCCAGTCATTGGTGAGGGCTGTGACATCACTGTGGCCTGTCATTGGTGATGCTGTGACATATCACTGTAACACTGACACTGTGAGGCTGTGACATCACTGAGTGGACTGTCATTGGGTGAGGCTGTGACATCACTGTGGACTGTCACTGGTGAGGCTGTGACATCACTGTACAACTGTCACTGGGAGGCTGTACCTCACTCATTGGTGAGGCTGTGGACTCACTCATTGTGAGGCTGTACACACAGGACTTCATGTGATGCAGTGACATCACTGAGGACTTGCAATGTGAGGTCAGAGCCATCACTGTGGAACTGTCATGGTGAGAGTGACATCACTGTGTGGACTTCATTGTGTGAGCTGGTGACATCACTGTGTGACTGTCATTGGTGGGGCTGTGACATCACTGTGGACTGTCATTGCTGCGGCTGTACATCACTGTGTGGACTGTCATTGGTGAGGCCTGTGGACATCACTGTGTAGACTGTCATTGTGTGAGCTGTTACATCACTGTGGACTGTACATTTGGTGAGCTGTGATACATCACTGTGTGGACTGTCATTGGTGAGGCTGGACATCACAGTTTGACTGTCATTGTGAGGCGGTGCCCCATCACTGTGGACTGTCCACATGTGAGGCTGTGACATCACGTGTGACTGTCATTGGTGAGGCTGGTGACATCACTGTGACTGTCAAAGGTAAGGCTGAGACATCACTGTGGACTGTCAATTGGTGAGCTGTAAC
Organism: Conus ventricosus; assembly: GCA_018398815.1. Classification (NCBI taxonomy): domain Eukaryota; kingdom Metazoa; phylum Mollusca; class Gastropoda; order Neogastropoda; family Conidae; genus Conus; species Conus ventricosus. The sequence continues at coordinate 1,290,115 of CM031621.1, read as the reverse complement.
ATCACACTGTGTGACTGTCCATAGGTGAGGCTGAGACATCACATGTGGCTGTCATTGGTGAGGCTGTGACTTCCTGTGTGGACTCTCATAGGTAGGCTGTGACATCCACAGTGGACCTGCCAATTGGTGAGGCTAGTGACATCACTGGTGAACTGTCATAGGTGAGGCGGTGACATCAACTGTGGACGGTCATTGGTGAGCTGTGACATCACTTGTTTGACTGTCATGGTGAGGCTGTGACATCACTGTGTGGACATCTAGGTGAGGCTGTGACATCACTGTGGACTGTCATTGGTGAGGCTGTGACATCACTGTGATGGGACCTGTCATAGTTGAGGCTGTGACATCACTGTGGACTGTCATTGGTTGAGGCTGTGACATCACTGAGACTGGCATTGGTGAGGCAGAGACATCACAGTGTGGACTGTCATTGGAGGCTGTGTACATTCACGGTGGTGGACTGTCATTGGTGAGGCTGTGACCATCACTGTGGAACCTGACTTTGGTGAGGTTCCGTGACATCCACTGGGACTGTCATTGGTGTGGCTGTAGACATCACTGTTGCATGTCGATTGGTGAGCCTGTTGACATCACTGTGACGTGTCATTGGAGAGCTGTGACATCACTCAAATTGGTGAGGCTGTGACAATCACATGTGTGGACAGTCCATAGGAGACTGGTGACATCACTGTGTGACGCATTGTGAGGCTGTGACATCACTGTGTGACTGTCATTGGTGAGGCTGTGAGCATACTGTGTGGACGTCATTGGTGAGGCTGTGACATCACTGTGGTGGACTGTCCTATGTGAGGCTATGTGACATCACTGTGTGGACAGTCCAAGGTGCGGCTGTGACATCACTGTGGACGTCATTGGTGATGCTTTGACCACACTATGTGGAACTGTCATAGGTGAGCTGTGACATCACGTGTGGACTGTCATTGGTGAGGCTGTACATCACTGTGTGGACTGCCATTGGAGGCTGTGACATCACAGTGGACGTCATTGGAGAGGCTGTGACATCACGTGTGGACTGTCATAGGTGCGGCTGGACCTCACTGTGTGGACTGTCATACGAGAGGAGGACATCACTGGGACTGTCATTGGTGAGCTTGACAATCACACTGTGTGGGACTGTCATTGGAGAGGCAGTTGACATTCACGTGTTGTGGACTGACAAAGGATTCTGTGACATCACTGTGGACAGTCATTGTGGTGAGGCTGTGACATCACAGTGTTGACTGTCATTGGTGAGGCTGTGAATCACTCATTGTTGAGGCGGTGACATCACAGAGGACTGCAAAGAAGAGGCTGTGACATCACAGTTTGGACCTGTCATTGGTGAGGCAGTGACATCCCTGTGACAGTCTTGGTGAGGCTTTGACAACAACTAGAACTGTGACGGTCATTGGTGCGGGCCTGTACATCACTGTGATAGACTGATCTTGGTATGCTGTGACATCACTGTTGACTGTCATTTGTGAAGCTGTGACATCACGTGTGGACTGACCAATTGTGAGGCTGTGACATCACTGTGTGGACTGTCATTGTGAGGCTGTGAGATCTCTGTGGACTAGTCCAATGGATAGGCTGAGGACATCACCTGTGGACTAACATTGGTGATGCAGTGACATCACTGTGTGGACTGTCATAGGTGAGGGCTGGAACATCACTGTGGACTGTCATTGGTGAGACCTGTGACATTCACTATGTGGACAGTCCATTGGTGAGGCTTGTGACCATACAATGTGGACAGTCATTGGGAGGCTGGACATCACTGTGGACTGTCATTGGTGAGGCTGTGACATCACTGTGTGGACTGGTCATAGGTATAGGCTGTACATCACTGTGGAACTGTCATTGAGTGAGCTGTGACATCGACTGGGCCTGTGCATTGTGAGGCAGGACTAACACTGTGTGGACTGTCAATGGTGAGGCGTGTGACATTTCTGGTGTGGAATGTCATTGGTGAAGGGCTGTGACATCACTGTGGACTGTCTTTGGTGGAGTCGTGACATGACTGAGGACGTCATTGGTGAAGGCTTGTGACATCACTTTCGACTGTCATTGTAGGCTGGACATCACTGATGGACTGTCATTGGTGAGGCTGTACATCACTCATGTGTGATTCAGTAGACATCACTGTGTGGACTGTCAAATTTGAGGCTGTGAGATCACTGAGAGGACTGTCAATGGTAGCTGTGAACATCACTGTGTGGACTGTCATTGGTGAGGCAGTGACATTGCTGTGTTGACTGTCATTGGTGAGGCTGTGCCATACACTGTGTGGACTGTCATTGGTGAGTCTGTGACATCAATGTAGGCCTGTCCCTTGGTGAGCAGAGGACAACAATGTGGACTGTCATTGTGAAGCTTGACTCACTATGAGGACTGTCATTGGTGAGGCCTGTGACTATCACTGTGGTGGACTGTCCTTTGAGGCTGTGACCTCACTGGTGGACTGTCAATGGTGAGGCTGTGACATCACTGTGGACTGTCATTGGTGAGGCCTGTTGACATCACTGTGATGGACCTGTCCATTGGTGAGGCTGTGACATCACAGTTGGAACTGTCATACGTGAGCTGTGACATCACTGTGGACTGTCATTGGTGAGCGTGACATCATGAGTGGACTGACATTGGTTAGGCTGTAACATCACTGTGTGACTGTCATAGGTAGCGTGACATCACTGTGGACTGTCATTGGTGAGGCTGTGACCAACACTGTGGACTGTCATTGGTGAGGCTGTGACATCACTCATTGAGAGCTGTGACATCACTGTGGACTGTCATAGAATAGGCTGTGACCTCACTGTGGGGACTGTCATTGGAGAGGCTGTGTACATCACTGTGACTGTCCTTGGTGAGGCTTAAGACATCACAAATGTGTACTGTCCCATTGGTGAGGCTGAGACCAACACAGTGTAGACTGTCCTAGGATGAGTCTGTGACATCACTGAGGCCTGTCATTGTTGAAGGCTGTGACATCACAGTGTACTGTCATTGGTGAGGCTGTGACATCACTGCGTGGTCTTTCATTGGTAGAGCTTTGATTGACATCACTGTGTGGACTGGTCATTGGTGAGGCAGTGACATCACTGTGTGGACTGTCACTGGTGAGGCTGAGACATACTGTGGACTGTCATGGGTGAGGGCTGGATATCACAGTGGACTGCATATTTGGTGAGCGATGATGACAACACAGTGGACTGTCATTGGTGAGGCTGAGGACATCACTGAGGACTGTTTTTAATGGTGAAGCTGGGACATCACTGTGGACTGTCATAGTGAGGACGGTGACAACACTGTGTATGACTTTGGTGAGTTCGTTACATCACTGTGGACTGTCCCATTGGTGAGGCTGTGACATCACTGAGACTGTCATTGGTGAGGCTGTGACATCACTAGTGGACCTCATTGGTGATGCCTGTGACATCACTCATAGTTGAGGCTGTGACTCACTGTGTAGGACTGTCAAAGGAGAGGCTGTGAGATCACTGTGTGGACTGTCTTTGGTGAGGCTGTGACATCACAGTGTGGACTGTCATTGGTGAGGGCTGTGACATTGCTGTGGTGACTGTCATTGGTGAGGCTGATGACATCACTGTGTGACAGTCATTGGTGAGGCTGTGACATCACTGTTGTGGACTGACATTGGTGAGGCTGTGAATCGACTGTGGACGTCATTGGGGTGATGCTTTGACATCACTATGTGGACTGTCAGTTGGTGAGGCTGTGACATCACTGTGTGACTGTCATTGGTGAGCTGTGACATTACTGTGTGGAACTGTCATGGTGAGGCTGTGACATCACTGTGGACTGGTCCTTGGTGAGGCTGTGACTCACTGTGTGGACTGTCCCCCCCATTGGTGCGGCTGTGACCATCACTGATTGAGGACGACATACGTGAGTGCTGTGCCAGACACTGTGGTCTGGTCATTGGAGGGCTGTGACATCACTGTGTACTGTACATAGTGAGGCTGAGACATCACTGGTGGACCTGTCATAGGTGAAGGCTGTGACATACACTGTGGACTGGCCATGTTGGAGGCTGTGACATCACTGTGGACTGTCATTGGTGAGGCAGTCGCCATCACTCTTGGTGAGGCTGTGACATCACTGTATGACTGTCATAGATGAGGCTGTGACATATCACTGTGTGGACTGTCATTGGTGAAGGCTGTGACATCACTGAGGACGCTCATTGGTGATGCTTAGAACATCCTATGTGGACTGTCATTGGTGAGGCTGTGACATCACTGTGTAGACTGTCATTGGTGAGGCTTGTGACATCACTGTGGCTGTCATTGTGAGGCCATGTGACATCACTGTGGACTGTCCATTGTTGAGGCTGAGACAACACTTTGGTCTAGTCCATTGTGCGGCTTTGACACACTGTGTGACTGTCATTGGTGAGGCTGTGACATCACTGAGTAGGTCTGGTCATAGTGGTGATGCAGTGACGATCACTGTGGACTGTCATTGTGGATGCTGTGACATCACAGTGAACGGTCATTGTGAGGCGAGACATCACTGAGGACTGTCATTGTGAGGCTGTGACATCCTGTGGACTGTCATTGTGAAGCAGTGACATCACTGTGGACTGTCATGTGTGAGGCTGTGACATCACTGTGGACTGACATATGAGGTGAGGCTGTGACATCACTGTGAGGACTGCACTGTGGAGGCTGTGACATCACTGTGTGACTGTCCGTTGGTGAGGCTGTGACATCACTTGAGTGGACTGTCATTGGTGAGGCAGTGACATCACTGTGGACTGTTTCTGGTGAGGGCTGTGACATCATGTGGACTGTCATTGGTGAGGCTGAGACATCAACTGTGGATACTGTCTTGTGAGGCAGTGGACATCACTGTGTGACTGTCATTGGTTGAGGCTGGTGAGCATCACGGGGGGGGGGGTGTGGGTCTGGTTATTGGTGAGGCTGTGACATCAACTGTGTGGACTGTCATTGGTGAGGCTGGTGACATCACTGTGTACTGTCATTGGTGAGGCTGTGACATCACTCATTGGTGGGTCCGTGACATCACTCAGTTTGTGAGGCTGTGACATCACTCATTGACGAGGCTGTGACATTCACTATGTGGTGAGTCTGGTGACATCACTCAGTGGTGAGGCTTGTATTGGGGGGGAGGGGCAGTATTGGCTCATGTGGAAATAGTGCAGTGAGAGGCTAACAGCTGAGGACTGTCTATTCTCCTGTCGGTTTTTCCTTCACGCCCGGTGTCCTATGAAGCGCTGGTCCCTGACATTGACCCTGACAACAGGGATATTGGATGATCAAGGGGTGCGGCTGGAGTCACACAGTATGTACGCACGTCACCTGCCCGGGTCTGGCGACCCACGTCCTGGCATTGTGGGAGGCCCTGCATATATGCAGTGGTATAGGGAGGATAGGAGGGGAGAGGCCTGCATATATACATTGGGTATAGAGGAGGAAGAGGGAGGAGAGGGGGGGTGCATATATACATTGGGTATAGGAGGCAGAGGGGGGAGGAGAGCCTGCATATATTCAGTGGGTAAAGGGGAGAAGGGGGGGAGGAAGGGGTCCGAGATTACAGTGGGTAAGGGGAGGAGAGGAGGAGAGGCCTGCATGTATACAGTGGGTATAGGTTATGGAGAGACCTGCATAGTATTACAGGGGGTATAGGAGGAAGAGGGAGGGAGAGGGTGCATATATACAGTGTTATAGTGAGAAGAGGAGGGAGAAGGGGTGCCATATATAGCAGAGGTAAAGGGGAGGATAGAGGGGTGCATATATACATTGTGTAAAGGGAGGAAGAGGGGGGGAGAGGGCATAATACATGGGTATAGAGGAGGAAGAGGAAGGGAGAGGGGTGCAGATATACAGTGGAATAGGGGCATGAAGAGGGAGGAGAGGCCCTCATATATACAGTGGGTATAGGGAGGGAAGAGGGGAGTGGGAGAGGGATGCATATATACAGTGGGTAAATGGGAGAAGAGGGATGGAGAGGCCTGCATATATACAGTGGTTATAGGGGAGGGACGCCTGCATATATACAGTGGTTAAAGGAGGGAGAGCCTGCATTTATACAGTGGGTATAGTGGATGAAGATGGAGAGAGGTGCATATAACAGTGGTATATGGGAGGAAAAGGGAGGAAGGTGCATGTATACAGTGGGTATAGGGGAGGAAGAGGAGAAGGGATCATTGTTCAGTGGGTATAGGGTAGGGAGAGGGAGGGAGAGGGGTGCATAAAACAGAGTGGTATAGAGGGAGGAAGAGGGAGGTAGAGGGGTGCATATATACAAGGGTATAGGGAGAAGAGGATAGGAGAGCCTGCATATATACAGTGGGTATAGGGGAGGAAGCGGGAGGGAGAGTCCTGCATATAAACAGTTGAGTATAGGGAAGGGAAGCCGAGGCCTATATACAGTGGGTATAGGGTAGGGAGAGGCCCAGCAAATAAACCGTGGGTATAGCAGAGCAGATGAGGAAGAGGTCATATATACGTGGGTATAGCAGAGAAGAAAGGGGAAAGGGGGAGGGAGAGGGGCATATATACCGTGGATAGGGAGAAGAGGAGAAGGTGCAATATAAACAGTGGGAATAGGTGAGGAAGAGTGAGGGAGAGGCTGCATAATAACAGTGGGTATAGGGAGGAAGAGAGGAGAGGGGAGTACATATATACAGTGGGTAAAGGAGGAAGAGTGGAGGGAGAGGGGTGCATAACAACAGCGGTATGAGTGGAGGAAGAGGTGAGGAAGAGGGTGCAAATATACAGGTGGGTGAAAGGGGAGGAAGAGGAGGGAGAGTGGTGCATATATACAGTGGTAATAGGGGAGGAACGGGAGAAGGCCTCATATATACAGTGGGTATAGCGAGGAAGAGGAGGAAGGGGTGCCTATTTACAGTGGTAAAGGGAGAAAGGGAGGGTGAGGTGCATTTAAGCATTGGAATAGGGGGAGGAGAGAAGCATAGGGTCAATATATGCAGTGGTATAGGGAGGAAGATGGAGGATAGCCTGCATATGATACAGTGTATAGGGAAGAAGAGCATTGATTGATTGATTGATTGATTGATGATCTTTAATACCCAAGATAAGAATTTAGGCCAAAGCCTAGTCTAACAATCCGTCCTTATGGTTACATGCATACCAAATTTCCCAGCACAGATCAATCATACAGACCATCAACATAAGCAACATGATAATCTAATTCTAACAAAGATAAGCAAACTGCTCATAAAAGCACTAAATGAATGGGGCATGGTAAAAACAAAAGGAAACTTACAAGCAACCAACAAACAAAACTACACAGATAGAGAGGTCAAGAGTGGGGAAAAAGTTTAGGTAGGGGAGGAGGAAAAGGGGATGAGACAGAGTGGGAGTGGGATGAGCGATTTTTACGGAGGTAGGTTTTATTGATACAATTATCCAAAGTATGGTACACAGAAGACATAGGCGACGAATGGGACTCTAATCATTGTAATCTGGAGAAGAATATAACTACTGAGACATACAATGTTTATGCCAATGTTCCTTGAAAGGTTATAAAGTATTCATGTTTTGTAGATTCGGTGGAAGTGAGTTCCAGACATATGGTCCAGAGTAAGCTAGACTTGTTTTGTATAGATCAATGCGTGGGTAGGGAAGAAGGAATTTCGTCGAGCCAGAAAAGCTGTTCGATCTTGTAAAAAGGGCATTGATATAACATGGCATAGTATCTGTCAAGACTGTAAACATAAATGATGCCTTGTTGAATTCCAATTGCCTATTCAGAGGAAGTATGTTCAGCGCTTTTAGTTTTTCGTCTGTTGTTAGAGATACAGCTGGATGGAGTAGCTTTGCTGCACGTCTATGGAGAGAATTCAGCCTTTTTTTGTGGACGTCACTACTGCCGTCCCACACTGTTGAGGCGTAATTTATACGTGACATTATGTGTGCATTGAAGAAGGGAGGAAGAGGGATGCATATATACAGTGGGTATAAGGGAGGAAGAGGGGTGCATATATACAGTGGGTATAGGGGAGGAAGAGGGGTGCATATATACAGTGAGTATAGGGGAGAAGAGGGAGGGAGAGGGGTGCATATATACAGTGGGCATAAGGGAGGAAGAGGGTGCATATATACAGTGGGTATAGGGGAGGAAGAGGGAGGAAAGGGGTGCATATATACAGTGGGTATAGGGGAGGAAGAGGGAGGGAGAGGCCTGCATATATACAGTGGGTATAGGGAGGAAGAGGGGGAGGAGAGGGGTGCATACATACAGTGGGTATAGGGGAGGAAGAGGGAGGGAGAGGCCTGCATATATACAGTGGGTATAGGGGAGGAAGGGGGAGGGAGAGGGGTGCATACATACAGTGGGTATAGGGGGAAGAGGGAGGGAGAGGGGTGCATATATACAGTGGGTATAAGGAGGAATAGGGGTGCATATATACAGTGGGATAGGGGAGGAAGAGGGTGCATATATACAGTGGGTATAGGGGAGGAATAAGGGGTGCATATATACAGTGGGTATAGGGAGGAAGAGGGGTGCATATATACAGTGGGTATAAGGGAGGAAGAGGGTGCATAATATACAGTGGAATAGGGGAGGAAGAGGGGTGCATATATACAGTGGGTATAGGGGAGGAAGAGGGGTGCATATATACAGTGGGTATAGGGGAGGAAGAGGGTGCATATATACAGTGGGTATAAGGGAGGAAGAGGGGTGCATAATACAGTGGGTATAGGGAGGAAGAGGGATGGAGAGGGGTGCATATATACAGTGGGTATAGGGGAGGAAGAGGGAGGGAGAGGGTGCATATATACAGTGGTATAGGGAGGAAGAGGGAGGGAGAAGGCCTGCATATATACAGTGGGTATAGGGGAGGAATAGGGAGGGAGAGGCCTGCATATATACAGTGGGTATAGGGGAGGAAGAGGGAGGAAGAGGGGTGCATATATACAGTGGGTATAGAGGAGGAAGAGGGAGGGAGAGGCCTGCATACTATACAGTGGGTATAGGGGAGGAAGATGGAGGGAGAGGGGTGCATATATACAGTGGGTATAGGGGAGGAAGGGGGAGGAAGAGTGGTGCATATATACAGTGGGTATAGGGGAGGAAGAGGGAGGGAGAGGCCTGCAAATATACAGTGGGTATAGGGGAGGAAGAGGGAGGGAGAGGGGTACATATATACAGTGGGTATAGGGGAGGAAGAGGGAGGGAGAGGCCTGCATATATACAGTGGGTATAGGGGAGGAAGAGGAGGGAGAGGGGTACATATTACAGTGGGTATAGGGGAGGAAGAGGGAGGGAGAGGCCTGCATATCCATACAGTGGGTATAGGGGAGGAAGAGGAGGAAGAGGGGGTGCATATAAAATATACAGTGGTAAGGGGAGGACGAGGGTGCATATATACAGGGGGGTATAGGGAGGAAGAGGGGTGCATATATACAATGGGTATAGGGAGGAAGAGGGAGGGAGAGGCCTGCATATATACAGTGGGTATAGGGGAGAAGAGGGAGGAATAGGGGGGCATACATACAGTGGGTATAGGGGAGGAAGAGGGAGGGAGAGGGGTGCATATATACAGTGGTATAGGGGAGGAAGAGGGAGGGAGAGGCCTGCATATATACAGTGGGTATAGGGGAGGAAGAGGGAGGGAGAGGGGTGCATATATACAGTGGGTATAGTGGAGGAAGAGGGAGGGAGAGGGGTGCATGCCTGGATCTGTGCATAGATACATTTGTATGTGCATGCATTTGTGCATGCCTCTTTTGGTCTCTGTGTGTATACATACGGGAGTTTATGTGAGCATAGATATAAAATGTCGTACATAATTCATAATTTTGATTCTGAATGACTGAAATGCCTTCAAATGCCTCACAAGAATATACATGCAGTTGTGTGAGTAAGTGTATGTGTGTATGTGTGTAGTGTGTGTGTGTATGTGTGGTGTGTGTGTGTGTGTGTGTGTGTGTGTGTGAGAAAGAGAGAGAGAGAGAGAGAGAGAGAGAGAGAGATGATTCTGCATTTATGAGTGAAAACAGAGAATGCTGCTCAGTGAATCCTTCATGATGAGCAAGTTAAGTCAGCTTTTGGAGTATGCATAAAAGCATACACGCACATTTTCTTGTGTAAGAGGACATGCAGAGGTAAGCGACATTACTGTACCCCGAGTATATGTGTGCATGTATTCCACAAGTATGAGAGGATATGCATTGTCAATAGACAAGTTTTGAACTTTGTTTTTAGTGTGAAAAATTGAAAGTCAATTCATGTGAACGAGAGCAGCTGCTGCTTTTTTTAGCTTCTTGCTTTTTATTTTATTTAATTTTTTTTTTTACACTGTTACCCCTACTTGACCATGTTTGATTTGTGTGTGTGTGTGTGTGTGTGTGTGTGTGTGTGTGTGTGTGTGTGTGTGTGTATGCGTGTGTGTGTGCTTGTGTGCGTGTGTGAGTGTGTGTGTGTGTGTATGTGTGTGTGTGTGTGTGTGTGTTGTGTGCATGTGTGTGTTTGTGGTTTCCAGAACACACCAATGGCAATCCAGTTATCGACTTAACACCCAAAATATAAAAACATTGTCATTGCTGCTGGATTTTCAGGTTTGTTATGCATACATACTTTTCTAAATCACACTTCATATTCATGTTGAACATGCATCTGTGCTTACGGGTTCACAGATAGGAATTCACTCATACACATGCATTTGCATGCACACGAAGTAATTGTGACATGCATGAATGTGCATGCACATGAAATGAATATTACATATATGAATCTGCATGCATGCACACACACATGCACACACACACACACACCACACACACACACACACACACATGGGCACTCACGTGCGCATGCTCATACACACTGTCACACACACACACATACAGAGACGTATTGATAGTACTAATGACTAAGATTGTGTTGACATACTTTCAACTGAAACAGCGGAAGCCAGCAGTTTACAATTACTACATTGTAACTACAAACACAATATTGCTACCCCTCAAATCCTGTCTCCTCTTTGGTAAACTTCTTCATGCTATCATCTTTCTGCATCTTGTCAGTGTTTTACTGTGAAATGACTTGTGCCTATTCATTGAATTCCAGTCCTGTTCATAGAATGCTGCTGCCTCTCTGTACTGGGGGCTGTGGCCTTGAATAACTCCATCACTGGAGACTGTCTGGGTCTCTCTGACAGGTCATGGATTCAAACTGGCCCCAGTGGTGGGCAAGGTGGTGGCCGAACTGGCGTTGGAGAGGCCGCTGACCTATGACCTTTCTCCGTTCTCGGTGTCCAGGTTCACCCACCCCACATCCAAGCTGTAACTGCAGGTAATGGAGGGTTGGGGTGGTCTGTGAAGGTGTGTGATAGCAGTGATCATCCACCCTCATGATATCTGACAGACTGGAGGAAAAACACCACCAGTATGCTTGATGATTTTCTTTTCATCATGGGGAAAATGTCATAACCCAGAGCCTTTCCAGTGCTGTTCTTGGTAATGGAACTGTAGCTGGTAGGGGACGACAGAAGAAATCAGATCATGAAGAATGTAGACAGATAAGGAAACAGGTGAAACATAATAAACAAAGGAATTATCTGAATCAATAAGAAAGTGCAGATACAGTTCCAGTCATTGACGAAAAAACCCCAGTATAGAATGAAAGAGAGATGAACATATTTGCCAGCTTGATAAGCAGAAACAAGCATTTTATTTTTGTTTTCATTCTTTTATAGACACATGCACACTTACATGCATGAAGACATGTGTGAGTACCTACATGCGTTTTGTTCTCTTTGCATTTGCAGCCGTCAGTGATCTTAAATTCCACTTGGTATTGGTGGAGCACCCTTTTAAAGACTTTATGTTATTTACATAACACAAAAAATACAGTTAGGATGTGTGGCACACATACACAAGTAAACATATGCATATTTGCATACATTAATGTTTATTGACAAATGCACATCATCCTTGAGGTATGTATAGATACAGATATAGATATGTATAACTTTCTGTTCTTATGTATAACAAAAATTATACCGGTGTTTTTGTGAAAAAGTTTGTCATTGTTTCTGTGTCAAACAATATTCAATAATTGTTAGATGATTTAAATATAGATATTCATATATGCTTTTTATTAATCAGATTAATGTATTTTTAGACCAGATTTGTTGTTTTCATTCCAGTTTTGTGTGGGCATTTTTGTTTTCTGAAATGAGAAGAGGAAACCTGAAGGAGGGGCACTGCCTTGTCTGTGCAGTAATGCTGTGAGGAGACAGTAATGCTGTGAGGAGACAGTAATGCTGTGAGGAGACAGCACAGCAGCTATGGTGCTATTGTCAGCAATATTGATGCAGTCTGTCACAGCGTTGTCTGTGCAGTAATGCTGTGAGGAGACAGTAATGCTGTGAGGAGACAGTATAGCTGCTATGGTGCTGTTGTCAGCAATATTGATGCAGTCTGTCACAGCGTTGTCTGTGCAGTAATGCTGTGAGGAGACAGTAATGCTGTGAGGAGACAGCATAGCTGCTGTGGTGCTGTTGTCAGCAATATTGATGGCGTCTGTCACAGCGTTGTCTGTGCAGTAATGCTGTGAGGAGACAGCACAGCTGCTATGGTGCTGTTGTCAGCAATATTGATGGTGTCTGCGTTGTCTGTGCAGTAATGCTGTGAGGAGACAGCACAGCTGCTATGGTGCTGTTGTCAGCAATATTGATGGTGTCTGCGTTGTTTGTGCAGTAATGCTGTGAGGAGACAGCACAGCTGCTATGGTGCTGTTGTCAGCAATATTGATGGCGTCTGTCACAGGTTTATACATTCATTAGAATCATGATCTGGAGATTTTTTGTCATGGCCGCTTCCTTCCGGTAGATGCTAAGTGTGCTCAGTTAGCTTATCCCAATGCCTACCAGATCAACCGCGAGATTTCCTCTTTCTGAATACCGGATCGACCGAGATCGACCGCTGAATACTCGGTCAACGACTTTCGCTTTCACCATCGCATATCCCAGAATGCAATTGTGACAGAAGAGTCTTCCGGTACTTCCGTTTCTGGACGCCATTTTGGTTTTTGTTGCATGAGTTTTGGTGGAGTAGTTTCACTGCTGTGAATTTTCAAATTTCGGATTTTTTTCGCGAAGATTTTCTGGGAAAATGGCGGATCAAGTAACTATGCAACTTGCAGAATTCATTTTCTGAAGTGATATTGATGAAGAGAGCGTATTTGCGGGCTACACTCTTGAAAAAGATTTGAAGCAAGACGATTCGGACGTCAATCTTGACCTAGTTATGAATAAAGATCGACTGCTGACTGATTTTGAGGCTGGAATCAATAATGATTCAGGCGATGATAATGACGACGTCGAATAGCCCATTGCTGCTGGGCCCAGACCCCCAAAAAAAGAAAATTCGAAAAACAAAACTTGCTAGAGATTCTTTAATTGTTGACTAGAGCGGTTGGCTACAACTTACAAGAAGTGAAGCCCCCCAAAAGTTTCCCTTGTTTTGATAGCCAGGAAACCAGGTCAGTCAGTGGGGGTGTCCCACGATTTGCCTGTAGGAGCATCACCTTTAGCCTTCTGATTTCATCAGAATTTTGGCAGACTTTTAACGAGAAACAAATTTATTTGCTGCACAAAAGCAAGCAGAAAAGGATGAACATAAACTCTGGCCTAAAATAAAAACTGCCTGTTTATCAAAAAGCAAAGAGGAGCCGGACAAGAGGTACATCATCACCACAGTGTGTGTGTGTTGGGGGGAGGGGGGGGGGGGGGGGGGGGTTGCTCAGTGCACTTGTGCAAAAGCACATTTTTGTTAAATTCCATCACAATCTAAAGCCCAGTATTCAGTAATCTGTTCTTGTTATTTTTTCCCCTCAGTAGTTAGAAGACAAATCTTCTTGTATGTGATGCCTTCAGTTTAACAAAATTGTTGAAGTTTGGGTTGTTGTTTTTTGCTTCACAACAAAAGTTGATTATTTAGTGTGCATACCATACAGAATGACTTTATTTTGTTCCTGAAGGTTTCAGTACTTTGTTTAGACTTGGAAAATCACTCTGTGCTCCTAATCCAAGATGTTCTGTGGGTACAGTGAATTTAGGGGAAATTGTTTTAGCACAGAGAACACCGAAGTAGAGTTAGTCTGTTCGTTTTTTTTCCCCCTCGTGTACCAGTTCACTATATGTGGGGGGAAATGGCCGTTTTGGATGGAGTGATGTCTTTGAATTTTTTTCATTACTTTTACAGAATAGATAAGTTAAAAACAAATTTTCTATTGAGGTTTCTTTATGGCAAGTGTGTATGTGTTGTGGAGTTACCTCTCTTGGCATGGTATTCTCATAGTCATATAGCACAAAGTCGTGCGGTAGGCAAAGGGTTAATGAAAATGTTAGGGACTACACATTTGAGACGTCCACTTATCAGATGTATTTTGGACACTGCTGCTCAGATGTCCCTTCTATTCTCCAGGTATTTCTTAAGGGTCTGCTCTTGAGATAGCAATAATTTGCTGAAAACGGGTCTGTACATTGTATAACTACAGTATGGGGTTTATTTTGCAAAAAAGTTTCTTATATAAATGAATAAAACCGCTTTCCTTTAACTGTTCAAACCCAGCGCCATGAATAGAACACTATGATGTTGCTGACAGGGCCACCTGAATTTTCTTTGATGTTGAACAAAATGAATAAAAGTTCGACTAAAAGTAGGCATACAAACTTTGTTCAGTGCGTCACCCAGGGTATTCGTCATAGAAGATTGCTAAGAGACTGAAGTCAGATGTATTGCACTTAGTTTTTGTGTACGACTTTTAGAATGCATACAATTACAACTTAGCTTTTGTGTATGACTTTTAGAGTGCATATTGTTAAAAGAAGAAGGGTGAAGTCAGATGTATAGCACTTAGCTTTTGTGTATGACTGTTTAGAGTGCATGATTACTGTTGAAAGAAGGGGAAAGATACAGACAGTGACGATAATGCCAGTGTTGACTTGATGGACCATAGATAGGTTAAAAGACAACAAATTCTTGTTTTTTTCTCTGGTTACCAAAGTCCATTGGATCTCAACCAAATCAGTAGCATGTGACAATTTTAAAGCCCTTGACTGCCGGAGAGTTGTTGCCCTGTTGAAAGCCAATATAACCAAACAAAAGCTGATTTTCAATTCCACCCATCTGCTGTGAGAGCAGCTCAAAGACAGGGAAAAACCAAGCCTATCCACAGAACCGAGACAAAAACCAATGCACCTCCACATCAGTTTGTGATGGGGAAGTTTGTGTGGTTAGCTAGGGCTCCAGTTTGTGTGGTTAGCTAGGGCTCCAGTTTGTGTGGTTAGCTAGGGCTCCAGTTTGTGTGGTTAGCTAGGGCTCCAGTTTGTGTGGTTGGTTAGGCTCCTTACAATGTGAAGGATTACTTTGCATGTCAGTTTTATGATGGGGATACTTTGTGTGCTAAGACAGCAGCCTCTTAAAAACATGAAGCACCATTTGCACATCCTGTTATAGTGAGGATAGCTTGTATACTCAGCTAGGCTGTCTACATGTTGGAGCACTTGCACATCACTACTTTATGTGGATAGATTGTGTGGTTGGTTAAGCTGTCTACAACATGTAGGACTATTTGCACATCACTTCATGATGGGGGCAACTTGTGTGGTTGGCTGGGCTCTGTTTTGTGAAGGACCACTTGCACATATGTTTTGTGAAGGACCGCTTGCACATCACTGTATGATTGGTAGAGCTCTTGTGGTGGCTTTGTTTCTCGGTGTCATGAAGGATATCTGCACTTGTGAAGGACCACTTCACATACGTTTTGTGAAGGACCACTTGCACATCACTGTATGAGTGGTAGAGTTCTTGTGGTGGCTTTGTTTCTCAGTGTCATGAAGGATATCTGCACATTTTGATAGGGAAAGCTTGTGTGGTTGACTGGGTTCTCAGTGATACAAAAGACCATTTACGCATCACTGTAAAATAGGAATAGACTGCGTCAGTGGCTTGGTTTTTAACAACCTGAAGGACACTTGCATATTACTCCAGACAGGGATGACTTGTGTTGTAGGCTGCTCCTTCAACAACATGAACAACTTGCACATCACTTTGGTGGGGATGGTTTGGTTGGTTGACTAGGTTCTGAATAGCAAGGACAACGTGCACTTCAGTTTATAATGGGGAGAGCTTGTGAGATAGGCTGTTCTGTCAAGAAGATGGACAACTTGCACATCACTTTGGTGGGGATGGTTTGGTTGGTTGGCTAGGTTCTGAATAACAAGGACAACGTGCACATCACTTTGGTGGGGATGGTTTGGTTGGTTGGCTAGGTTCTAAATAACAAGGTCAACTTGCAGTTTACTTTGGTGGGGATGGTTTGGTTGGTTGGCTAGGTTCTTAATGACAGGAAGGACAATTTGCTCTTAAGTTTATGATGGGGAGAGCTTGTGTGGTAGGCTGTTCTGTCAACAGTATGAACCACCCCTTCTGCATCACTTTATGGTGCTAGTGTTTTTATGAGTGCTTGGCTTTTAAAAATGAAACTGCTGCTATTGTGTGTGTGTGTGTGTGTGTGTGTGTGTGTGTGACACATCTATCTATTTATCGCTATAAATGGGTGCCTTTTAATCTGCAGTTCTAATTAATTGAACTCTGGTGACATTTTTCCTTATGCCACTTGTGTTTTCCCTTGATGTTGGTATTTCTTTTTTTTCTCCGATTGGTTTTTAATGAAGCAGTTGTTGCACTTTTGTATAAACTGTATGTGGCAGTGGATAATGTTTAACCATGTGTGTGTGTGTGTGTGTGTGTGTGTGTGTGTGAAAAAGAGGTGCACCTTGTAATCATCACCATATTTTCTGGGCATCCCTGTTCACAAAACATATAAAAGTCTTTATCTCTTTAGAACCATCAAAATTGTTCTGTTGAAATTTTAAGTATTTTTCAACAATGTACTTTACTCTATGTCAGCAAATTATGGTGTCAGTTTATCAGAAGGGAGCAAAATAATCAGTTGTGCAACTTGAACAATACACTGCGGATGCACGGGTCCTGGTGAACCCTACCTTAAAGAGCGGTCATTGGATACTGCAGTGCAGAGTATGGGTCTGGTGAACCCTACCTTAAAGAGCGGTCATTGGATACTGCAGTGCAGAGTATGGGTCTGGTGAACCCTACCTTAAAGAGCGGTCATTGGATACTGCAGTGCAGAGTATGGGTCTGGTGAACCCTACCTTAAAGAGCGGTCATTGGATACTGCAGTGCACAGGTCCTGGTGAACTCTACCTTAAAGAGCGGTCATTGGATACTGCAGTGCACAGGTCCTGGTGAACCCTACCTTAAAGAGCGGTCATTGGATACTGCAGTGAAGAGTATGGGTCTGGTGAACCCTACCTTAAAGAGCGGTCATTGGATACTGCAGTGCACAGAGTATGGGTCTGGTGAACCCTACCTTAAAGAGCGGTCATTGGATACTGCAGTGCAGAGTATGGGTCTAGTGAACCCTACCTTAAAGAGCGGTCATTGGATACTGCAGTGCAGAGTATGGGTCTGGTGAACCCTACCTTAAAGAGCGGTCATTGGATACTGCAGTGAAGAGTATGGGTCTGGTGAACCCTACCTTAAAGAGCGGTCATTGGATACTGCAGTGCACAGGTCCTGGTGAACCCTACCTTAAAGAGCGGTCACTGGATACTGCAGTGCACAGAGTATGGGTCTGGTGAACCCTACCTTAAAGAGTGGTCATTGGATACTGCAGTGAAGAGTATGGGTCTGGTGAACCCTACCTTAAAGAGCGGTCATTGGATACTGCAGTGCAGAGGTCCTGGTGAACCCTACCTTAAAGAGCGGTCATTGGATACTGCAGTGCACAGGTCCTGGTGAACCCTACCTTAAAGAGCGGTCATTGGATACTGCAGTGCACAGGTCCTGGTGAACCCTACCTTAAAGAGCGGTCATTGGATACTGCAGTGCACAGGTCCTGGTGAACCCTACCTTAAAGAGCGGTCATTGGATACTGCAGTGCACTGAGTATGGGTCTGGGGGTCCACCATCTTCTGTTAAAGTAAAATCTCTTGAAGACTCTTTGACCAGTATGGGTCCACCAGCACCTGCAATATCTGAACAGAAATGAATACAGTAAAAGCACACAGTACAGTCTGTGTAAAATGAATTGATTCTGGGAGACCCACAACATCTGGACTGTGTAGCAAAGAGTGAAATCTGGTGAAGGTTAATCTGCAGTTCAAGTTAACTGTGGTCTGTAATTCCCTTTGCGCATGGTTGTAACAAAAACCTTGATAAAAATAGCTTATTACTGTTGGAACTTGCTTGTGGTGTTTAGAAATAAACTTATGATTGAAGATTTTTGCTTTCTGTTGTTTGTTTTGGAGGTGGGGATGCTAAAAAAAAGAGAGAGAAAGAGACAGTGCAGTGTGCATGCAAGACATACATCAGCTGTGCTGTCTGACAGGACAGTGCCTGGTTTAGTTTGTCTCCTGACAGCAGTGGGCTGATGTCAAGTGTTGGTATGGTGACATCTCATTAAGAAAAAATGTTGCATCACCACATGAATTATATGGGCTTGTTTAAACCTGGTAGCACATTTCAACTGAAGAGTCCTGAAATTATGTTTTCATAACGAAAATGCAGGCAGCCATAGACAGTAAGGGCAGAGATGGTGAGATTTCAGCTTAGTGAATTCATGTCTACTGTGAGTGTATGTGACCTTGCAAATGTCAAGAAAGGGGGAAAAATTGTTAATACCTTTTGCATTGGTGACAAGCCCTAGTCTGCAAGTATCCCTTCTGATAAAGGACTGCTGGGAATTGTGCCACAGAGCATTCACAGATCAATTTTCAGGAAACCATGAAGGTATATCAATCTTTCAAAGCAAAAACAAAACAAAAAAAGAAAGGAAGAGAAAGTTTCAGCCACAGGAATACTGGAAGGTGCTAGCATAAACAAACTTTATTAATAATCCATACACTTTGTCTTGCTACATTTTATCGACACGTCAGTCCTTTCTGTTTAAATGCATCTGTCTGTTATTTACACCTTCTGCTGTGATTTTTCATGTGTTGTGACAAAAGTTGTAAAATCAACTAAATAACAAGACCCGGTGAGATCATTACATTGTAGTTTCCATATTCACATTCCAATAGACAATGGAGATAAGAAGCAAGCAGTGTGAAAGGACTGCTATTGGTTTCACTTTAAACTGACAAGTTGGTGAAAAGAAAATTCGTCAGAATGTTAAAACTGTAACTTTTATACAAGTGTGCCAACATCAAATACACACCATGACATGTAAAAAGGGCAAAACCAATCTAAACTATTCTCCATTCTGTCTCCATCGTTATGACCCAAATCTAAGAGCCACTCGGTTCCTCTATCTCCTTCTGGAATGGCTACGTCCTCGACTCTTACTTCTGCGATTACGACTCCTGCGTCTCAGCTGTCTTGGGCGCTGTTTGGGAGAGATTTTGGACAGACTCCTTAGGTCCTTGGCTGCTTGGAAGAGATTGTCAGCAGGGTTGCCACCCACTCCTACATGTGGCACCCGAAGTCCCCGCCAGGGCAGGTCCCAGCCTGAGCTGTGTTCGTGTCGCATGCTGCCAATAGCAGAGGGCAGAGTGAGAACAATAAGGCTGGCAATCATCAGCTTGCCCCCGAAGCCCTCTGGGATGTCCCCATGGTGATACTTGCTGAACGTCACAAGCAGCGTCACCAGCATGCTCTGCCAGGACAAGTTGTATCTTCAGTTGTACAAAATTATGTTTCATGGCAAAAGTACACAGGAAATATGTTTTTTTCCTCTAACACTTAATTAGTGAGAATACAAATCTTACAGAAAATCATGTGGGTCAGATTGAAAAGAAATGGAAACAAATGATGTTTATGATGCCCAGGTGCTTAATTCATACTGGTGTAAAAATATTAAAAGCATTACAAAAATATAGTGAAAAATTCACTTTGGTCCCTCTCCTCTCTTGCCCCGACATCAGCGATAAAAAGAAATGCTTGAAATCACAATTCCTATTCAAAAGTTCAAGCTGTGTATAGAACTGAAATAGATCCACCAGCTCAAGGTCCATTTCTTTCCAATGCTATACAAACCAAAGCTCTGGAGAAGAGGATGGCCCGTTTGTTGGCAGAGGCCCTGAACTTGGGAGCAATGTAGGGCAGGCAGCAGTAGCCTAGAATCATGGCCCCATACAGGCGGTACAGGTAGGTGTGAAGCTCATCCAATTCCTGGTCCTGACACAGCAAGTTGTTTTCATTCGGTCATTTCCTGGTCCTGACACAGCAAGTTGTTTTTAACATGGTGACAGCCCAGATATGGCCCTTTGTGGTCGGCTGGGCTCTAAGCAACATTACCTTACCTTACCTAGCAATTTGTTTTTAACATGGTGACAGCCCAGATATGGCCCTTTGTGGTCGGCTGGGCTCTAAGCAACATTACCTTACCTTACCTAGCAATTTGTTTTTAACATGGTGACAGCCCAGATATGGCCCTTTGTGGTGGGCTGGGCTCTAAGCAACATTACCTTACCTTACCTAGCAAGTTGTTTTCATTCTATCAATTCCTGGTCCTAACACAGCAATTTGTTTTCATTCTATGAACTGAAAATTGAAGGTTGAAGTCCTGACATATTTGCAATTAATTGCATCTTCTACAGTGAGGTGGGATGGATAATGCTTACAACATCAATTGAAGTTTTTGTCCATGAATACACTGTCTACAATGAAATGAGGTGGAAAATGTGTGATTATAGTTTCAGTTAGTTTCATGAATGAGGCTGTTTGCAGGCTATTCCATATATACTATACGTCTGCTATGCCACGAGACAACAATGTGCAGGATTTGCAGTTGATGGATAAGTGTGTATGTATCAGGCATGAAATTCGTCCGCCTAAGGCGGATTTTCCGCCCATTTTTTTCATCTGCGCCGCCCCCCAAAAAAATGTGCCGCCCCAAAAAAAAAAAAAAAAGAAAAGAAAAATCCTGAAATAAACTTTTGTTCGATGCTATTCCCATTTGGACAATTTGTTATTCTCAAAAGAGTCAACCGGTCACTTCCGCCGTCAATCAACATCCGGTCTTTTCGCGCCTGTCGAACGTCGGACATCGTTAAATTGCCGAAGTTTGTCAAGCGCGTCGCGATTTCACGCAAAAAAAAAGGGATGAGAAACGACCAGGAAGTGGACGATGTTCGAGTTGGCGATGTGTTTCGCAAATTAGACGAAAAAGGCGCTGCATTTTGTGTTCCATGTGGAAAGATTGACTGACTGAATCAATGTTGTGATGAAGGCTGCCTCATTGTTTTCTTCTTCCTAAAATACTGGTTCACTCAAAAACGAGTAGGTCACCAGCGCGCATGTTAAAAGTAAAAATAAAATAATGCGAGTGAATGAGTCAGTATGCACATATAAAAGTATATTATTATATGATCTTTTGAAGTATTATTTTCATTACTGAAAACATGAAAATGTGGCTTATTTGCCCTTCTTAACAGCGCTGAAATAGGGGTTTATTTGCAGTTTTAGGCCTTTTATTTAATAAAAAAGCTTCAGCTTCAGGGGGCTCTGCCCCCTGACCCCCGCCGGGGCGTTGCCCCTGGGCCCCACTGGGGCCTATGGTGGCCCCCAGACCCCCGCCGATTTTTCAGCCTTTTTTACTGCTGGTCACTTTCATGCCTGATGTATATTTGCCTGTGCATATGAGCACACACACACACGCACACGCATGTGTGTGTGTGTGTGTGTGTGTGTGTGTGTGTGTGTGTGTGTGTGTGTGCGTGCGCATGCATTTGATTATTTGTGGAGAATGAATGTTCAGAAGATTACATAATTAATATTGATTGATAACAATACCAAGAATTATGATTATTATGGTGAAAATTAATAGTGATGAATATAATACTGGAATGAAAATGCTGATGAAAATAGTAATAGTTCTAACAATGATAACAATTATAATGGCAACGGAAAAGACATATTTCAGTAAAGATAGAAAGCATATTTCATAAACATTGTAGTTATCTAACTACTCGATGGACATACCACAAAAATTCTTAACTTCCAACATAGCATGTGGTAAACATGATGCTGCAACCATGCACACTACCTACGACCGCCAATGCCACTATCCCACATGAACATGCATGCTTCTTGATCCTGCAGGAGATATCTGCCTCATTCTCTCTGTCCATCCACACCTGCATTCCCATGGGCATCAAAAGCCCTCAGTTACCAAGCTGAGGTCCCCAAGAATCTGTGATGTACTCCAATATGTGTTTCTTTCATGGCATACCACCAATACATTACCCAGTAAACATAAATAAATTAAAAAGATACATTAAGACCTACCAAAGAATTAACAATTGCAATTAAATGTTCCCAGATACAGGCAAACACACACACACACACACACACACACACACACACACACACACTGTGTTTACACCCTGATACACACCCTCGCACACATACGTTTGTGCATGTGTATGCTCACACACGCAAACGCATGCACACACACACACACATACACACACACACTGGCACACACATTGTTGTTATGCTGACCCTTTTAATCTGACAACAATGAAGGGGATATCATAGGGTCGTTAAGGAGTAGAAGATGCAAAAGAAACGATACTACAACCAAACAAATCGTTCAACCCCTCTGGTGGAATATAGACACAGAAACCGTCTGCAAAGAGAAATGCAAGGCTGTAAGAATTTGGCAGAGAAAAAAGAAAACATTGCCTTGATCTAGCTATTAAAACAGACATGAATCAGAAAACTGAACAGTTCAAAAGAGCAGCTAAAGAAGCAAAAGAAACCAAGTAACCACAATTTTGTCTGTCACTTAATTATGACACAACACTGACTCAGTTCTGGCACTTTTATAATTGCATGGAAGGATTACACAAAACAAACGCAACCCCAGATATCTTAGAAGCTGATGGGATCACAAAACTCGAGACAAATTTGGAGAAAGGGTCGGTTCTACTCAAACGTTTCACAGAACAGAGTGTTCAAAGAAATTTGGAGGAAAAGAAGAAATATTCAACCAAGTTAAAAACCAACACCCAGTTCACACTGGCACTGATGATGACATTTCAGCATCTGAACTGGATGAAGCAATAGCCAGATGCACTAAGGATAGTACGCCAGGTCCAGACAAAGTACGGTATGCAGATATCAAACAGCTCTCAGAAGAGGAGAGAGCCCAACTCTTCAGTCTCTACCAGGTGAGTTTTGATAAAGGCTATGTCCCAGAAGACTGGACACACAGCTACCTGAAAGCTTTACCAAAACCAGGAAAAGGTCATCATCGGCTTAATGGCTACAGCAGACTCACTATGCAACATATAGCAGGAAAGCTCATGGAATGAATCATAGCAAGAAAACTTCAACAAATCCTCCCATCAAATGAAGGAGGCTACTGAACAGGTAAAAGTACATGAGAAAATGCGGCTGCTTTTGCCTATGAAGTATACAAAGGATTCCAAAGAAAGGAAGAAACACTGGCTGTTGCTCGCTTCTCATGGAACTACTCTTTGCCTATGGAGTCAACAAGACACACGATGGATAGTAGGGGCACTTCAGGAGCGAACCGTCATCCTACGATTTGGAGAGTGGACGTCTGAGCTTCATAAATTTTCTATGGGATTACCTCGAGGTTCTCCTCTCTCCCCAATGTTTACACTAAGAGCCTTGCAGACCTCAACAGAAACGGAATTGCTGATTGACAATGAAGGTCTGATCTACAAAACATCAAAGAATGATCAAGAAACAACGAAAGCAATTCAGCAACAGTTGTACAACATTGCTGAGTGGTGTCAAGAAAGTGGGTCGTCCATCAACCCTATAAAGGCCCAGACATTAGTCTGCACTCTCAACAACAAGACAGGACAAATACCCTCACCAGTTTCCTTCAATGGAATACCAATTAATTGAATCAACTAACAACCTACGCTATTTGGATGTAGGCTTTGGCTATTTGGATGTAGGCTTTGACAGAATGCTAACATTTAGAAAAAACATGTTGAGAATGTTGCTCTTAAATGCAAAAAAGGCCTATCTGCCATAAAACCAATGGCAGCTAAAGGTACTGAACAGTGCCATCTCTACCGACTGTACCACGCACTTGTACTCAGTGTGACTGATTATGGATTAGGGCTTACAACACTGTCCAACATTAATCTTTTTAAATTAGAAAGAATTCAAAATGAAGTAATTTTATGGGATTGATCCTGGGAGCCACAAAGGACACACCAATTCAAACTATGCGATACCTGCTCGACCTTCCTTCAATGCAGACAAGACACAAGCTGGAACTGGTGAAGGCATATTTCAGAGCTTTTGCAAAACCCCAAAACCCACTTCATGCGGCGGTCAAAGAAACAAAAGGCACTCGGTTAGAAGGTGGAAAATCATGGATGGGACAGGCAGAAGACAGTACACAGCTTGTGTGCCAGTTAGCAGAACTCAAAGAAACGAAGAAATGGGAAACGTATCTAGACCACTTGAAACACCTCTACCAAATTGCCATCGTTCCAGAACTTTGAAGATATTGTTGAGAATGGCCAAAAGGCAAAACCAACGCAGAAATTCAGATGCAGGTTGAAGACCTTTGCACAAAAGATGATATTGTAATATACACTGACGGTTCTGTCACCAAAGGTAAATCAGGCTGGGGATACACAGTGAAGCAAAATGGCCAAACTATCCTGGAAGACAATGGTGCGCATAGTCTAACAACTTCAAGTCTAACAATGGAGGCAGAAGCAGTGACACAAGCACTCCACTAGTAAACTCCACTCAAAATTGGAACAGAAGTGGTGATTGAGAATTATGGAATTATGAAATAAATATTATGTATGCTAGTCTATCCTTTGTTGGCTGAGATCTCACACCTCTTCTAAAAAACCAGAGGGCCAGTGCGTGAACTCAAGCCAGACTCTCAGCTACGTAACTACAGACCAGGTTCTAGTTGTTTTCGAACTGGGATCCTATCTACCCTGGGCAACCCTGGTAGCCAAGACACACCACAGTCCAGCAATTGAGCAGCAGGTCTACACAAGTTGATCAGTCACCAGCAACAAGAGAGAGATCAACTATCCTCTCCGACATCAGATAAGTTCTGATATTCCAAGTAGACTTCAACTCAACCCATCCACAACTTTCCCTCTCTGATGAAACAGTGGGAACCAAAACTCAGCTTGAACTGACTGAATATTGTAGAAACAAGTAAAGTTGATGTGTGAAAGTGCACATAACTTGTGTCAGTTTTGTTGTTGTTCAATCAGTGTTGAATGTTTGAACTTCTCTCTAATTCTGTCTCTTGGAGCTACAGGCACTTTTAAGAGTACAAGCCTAAGGGAACTTATCCCTGAGCCACTATTGAGTATTTTAACAGTCCCGAGAAAAATACACATTTCTTTCGATGACTAGTACCAGAAAGTTGCTCCTTCCATCACTAGTAAGAGAGAGAAGGTGGAGGTGAAATTTGAACGTAACTCTAACAGAGAAAATATTCCAGGTCCTTCCCCTGGAGGACGCACTGACCCACCGCCAGTTCTCGTCACAGCTACTCAGCATAATATGCACCATTATCATAGTGTGTGTGTGTGTGTGTGTGTGTGTGTGTGAGTGTGTATGTGTGTGTGTATGTGTAGGCCTACATATATACATGCATACATACATAGATTGATATGTGTGAGTATGCGTGTTTGTGTAGAAGCTTGCACGCTTGTGCGTGTGAATGCGTGCGCATGTATATGTATGCATATGTGTGAGGGCAGACTGTGTACAGACATATGTGTTAAATGGCAATCCAGAGGTGATAACTCTTATAAAGTCATCACGGCTGATTAAAAAAAAACAACGAAACAGTATGTAAACCAGTACATCAAAAATACAATCAAAACCCACCTACAGCACACATGCGCAATGTCCCACACCTGCACAAAATCTCATACATACACATACATTTATAAGCATACATGCATGTGAATTGTGCATTAGACCACTGCCCTTCCCTTTACCTTTCAATTCTAACATAAACACACCCTATAGAATAAAAACTTTGTGTACAGCCAGCTGACATCATAGCCCTGGTAAGCTCGCCCCTTTCACCCCTACCCACCCTACCTCTGGTGGTTGGCTGAGCTATAAACGACATGAACTGAATTCAAAGCTTAGAGACCTTAAGTATCTGACCTAAGCTGGCATGTTTGTTTAATCACACATGTATGGCACATCTGTATTTGCCATATTTAACCCCCACCTTTCTATCACCCCCCCCCCCCTCCCTCAAACCTCCTCCCCTCCCCTCGACTCTCTCTCAAATGAAATAAAGATATCAATTATCATCCATTAACACACTGTCTACAGTTGTG
This sequence comes from Conus ventricosus, assembly GCA_018398815.1. Lineage (NCBI taxonomy): Eukaryota > Metazoa > Mollusca > Gastropoda > Neogastropoda > Conidae > Conus > Conus ventricosus. The sequence continues at coordinate 1,263,741 of CM031621.1, read as the reverse complement.
GAGTGGATAATCTTACAATGTCGGCTATCGCTACTACACCATGAATACTTCTCATTCAATACTACGTCCTTTTCAGTGACATTTGGTAGACGGTGACTCACAAAGAGGTAGTAGGCTGGTAGGAAGGGCAAACACAGGCAGACAGACCCACTCAGGGCGGACAAGGTGAGGTCCATGTTCAGGTTGGTATTCAGGTTGCCCAAGCGTTTGTCAGCGTTCACAGAGTTCTTGTAGAACAGGTGTATAGCATACACTAAGGCCACTGTACCCGTGATGAGAATTACGTACTCGTAACTCTACAGAGAGAAGGCACAATCAAAATTCCTTTATTATTTCAAGGTTAGAAATGAAAAATAGTGAAGTTTGTGATATACCAAGTTAAAGTTAACTGTAACATTTGACAATATGCACTGATTTTATTACATGTGGATCAGTCCCCATTATGAGTTATTTACTCTCGCTCTTACAGAGTTCATCAGTTTTCATGTTTCTTTCTTTTTTTCTGTTTTGTTGTTGTTGTTGTAAAAACATTTGTTTGCTGTTCCATCCTATGACATAATACTTCTAACCCCCCTCCCCCTTTCGAATCATACACAACCACAGGCAGACTCACTCTATCAATCTTTGCCATCAATGGCAATTCACTGGGAGCTGTCAGTATTAGGTGGGCATGGGACCACTCACACAGGAAGACACTGTGGTGCTATGGAGTCGCTTCAGGGCTTTTATGGTTCATGCTGACTTCAGGGCTTTTAGGGTTCATGCTGACTTCAGGGCTTTTAGGGTTCATGCTGACTTCAGGGCTTTTAGGGTTCATGCTGACTTCAGGGCTTTTATGATTCATGCTGACTTTAGGGCTTTTAGGGTTCATGCTGACTTCAGGGCTTTTAGGGTTCATGCTGACTTCAGGGCTTTTATGATTCATGCTGACTTCAGGGCTTTTATGATTCATGCTGACTTCAGGGCTTTTAGGGTTCATGCTGACTTCAGGGCTTTTAGGGTTCATGCTGACTTCAGGGCTTTTATGATTCATGCTGACTTCAGGGCTTTTATGATTCATGCTGACTTCAGGGCTTTTAGGGTTCATGCTGACTTCAGGGCTTTTATGATTCATGCTGACTTCAGAGTTTTTATGGTTCATGCTGACTTCAGGGCTTTTAGGATTCATGCTGACTTCAGGGCTTTTAGGGTTCATGCTGACTTCAGGGCTTTTATGATTCATGCTGACTTCAGGGCTTTTATGATTAATGCTGACTTCAGAGTTTTTAATGGTTCATGCTGACTTCAGGGCTTTTATGATTCATGCTGACTTCAGGGCTTTTATGGTTCATGCTGACTTCAGAGTTTTTATGGTTCATGTTGACTTCAGGCTTTTAGGGTTCATGCTGACTTCAGGGCTTTTATGATTCATGCTGACTTCAGGGCTTTTATGATTCATGCTGACTTCAGGGCTTTTAGGGTTCATGCTGACTTCAGGGCTTTTATGATTCATGCTGACTTCAGAGTTTTTATGGTTCATGCTGACTTCAGGGCTTTTATGATTCATGCTGACTTCAGGGCTTTTAGGGTTCATGCTGACTTCAGGGCTTTTATGATTCATGCTGACTTCAGGGCTTTTATGATTAATGCTGACTTCAGAGTTTTTATGGTTCATGCTAACTTCAGGGCTTTTATGATTCATGCTGACTTCAGGGCTTTTATGGTTCATGCTGACTTCAGAGTTTTTATGGTTCATGTTGACTTCAGGGCTTTTAGGGTTCATGCTGACTTCAGGGCTTTTATGATTCATGCTGACTTCAGGGCTTTTATGATTCATGCTGACTTCAGGGCTTTTATGATTCATGCTGACTTCAGTGTTTTTATGGTTCATGTTGACTTCAGGGCTTTTAGGTTCATGCTGACTTCAGGGCTTTTATGATTCATGCTGACTTCAGAGTTTTTATGGTTCATGTTGACTTCAGGGCTTTTAGGGTTCATGCTGACTTCAGGGCTTTTATGATTCATGCTGACTTCAGAGTTTTTATGGTTCATGCTGACTTCAGGGCTTTTATGATTCATGCTGACTTCAGGGCTTTTATGATTCATGCTGACTTCAGAGTTTTTATGGTTCATGTTGACTTTCAGGGCTTTTAGGGTTCATGCTGACTTCAGGGCTTTTATGGTTCATGCTGACTTCAGGGTTTTTATGGTTCATGCTGACTTCAGAGTTTTTATGGTTCATGCTGACTTCAGGGTTTTTATGGTTCATGCTGACTTCAGGGTTTTTATGGTTCATGCTGACTTCAGGGCTTTTATGATTCATGCTGACTTCAGAGTTTTTATGGTTCATGCTGACTTCAGGGTTTTTATGGTTCATGCTGACTTCAGGGCTTTTATGGTTCATGCTGACATGGGTATGACACTTTTTGTGCGATGGATGGAACTGTTAAGTACATACCGACGTGGAGAGGATATTGTCCTCACGCTGCGCCACTAGAGTCAGCACTACCACTATTCCCATAGCCTGTAACACACACACACACACACACACACATACGCACACGTGTATATATAAATATATATATGCATGCACACGTGCTCACACGTGTGTGTGCACAAATGCACACACACGCACATACGGGCACATTCTTATGCACACACACACACACACACACGCACACGCACACACAGACACAGAGTTCTACACACATTCTCACGCACACAGGCATGTCGATTGTGGACATGATTATCTCTTCTGTCTGCATGTCAAGTCAGACTGTCTCTTCCTCTTTTTCTTAGCTGTGTTTGTACAAAAAGGCAAACTATGTTGTAGCAAATGTGCAAACAGTCGACTATTTGAATGTAAGCAAACACATAGGCACTCACACACACACACACACACACACACATACACATACACACACACACACACACACACACACACACACAGTGTTGCGTCTTGACATCAATACAGACACTAGTGCCTACTTTACCAGTTAGGTACATTGTCCGTTCTAGCTTAGGAATCAAGATGAAGAAGATGGAAAGAATCAAGATGAAAAGGAGAAAACAATGAATAAAGATGGAAGTAGCAAAGACAGGTTTGGGAGGAGAAAAAGGAATCCAGGAAGATTTTTCTTTTCATGAACTGACAAACAGAAAAAAATGGAGAATAAGGAAAAAAGAGAGAAATGCTGAAACGAAAGAAAATCAGACTTAAAAAAAGAAAGAAAAAAACAGGGAATGAAAATAGAAAACGCAATTACCTACTTTTTGTTTTCACATAGGATTCGAAAGGATGGGTACTGTTTTTTTTTTTTTTTAAAGGTGGGAAACTGAAGAAAATCAAAAGAATGAAAATGGAAGAAAGTGCTGGTGAAGACAGAAGGAAAAAAGAAAGAAAGGAAGAAAGAAGGAAAGGCCAAAGGAATAGGCCTATATGAACAGCAAAACAAAAGGAAGAGACAGGGAGAGGACAAGGAGTATTACAAAGCAAAAGAAAAGGAAGAGACAGGGAGAGGACAAGGAGTATTACAAAGAGGAAAAGATGAAAGGAAGGCTGGGAAAATAACAGATAAGGAAAGAAAACGAATAAGAAAAAAGAAAAAGAAAGAAAAGAGAAATTAAAGAAAGAAAGAAAGAAAATGTAGGTCACAAAAAAAAAACAGGACAAAAAAATATCAAGAGTGTGACATGACAATAGAAAGCCATCACCTCTTCCTCTCTTTCTATACCTCCCCATCTCACAAACTGCAGTTAGGATCATCAGTTTACATCATTTTAAAGTCCCTGCCTTCATCCCTCAACCCCCTCCTCCTCTCACACTCTTCCCAGCTCCACACCAGACCCAAGTGCTGGAAGTACACACTCCATTCAAGAGGCCACTGAGGTATTGGAGCCACAAGTCAACAAGTGACAGGTCAGTACCTCTGGCCAGGGGTATCAGAGGACATCAAACGCTTTGTCCATTCCTGTTCCCTGTGCCAAAACCTGTCACACAATCAGGGGTTCCAATCTTCCTTGGTCCCGCCTGACAAGCCAGCTGCAAGCAGACAAAAGGCCACTGCCACATTCTGAGGCTCCACTGTTGGTGTCTTGGTGAGTCTGCGGCTAGCACCAGATCTATAACGGACCAGGATCGGTGTTGGCTGCCAATGTAAAATTTCTCTCAAAAGAGAACTTTTCTTGGCATGACAATTGAAAGACATCACTTCTCCCGCTCTCTCTCTCTATACTACAAACCGCAATAAGGACTATCAGTTTACATATTTTAAAGTCTACTTTCATCCCTCATCCCCCTCCTCCTCTCACACTCTTCCATCTTTCTGTCTGGCTGATGTTTGATGCAAACCAAAACCGTGATAGGCGCGCAGCGCTGACACCAATAGGACGGAGAATTTTTATGTAACAGTAGAGCAAATCTTCAACCATGCACCTGTCTTCCCTTTCCTTACCTGATCGTGCAGCGACCAGTCATGGATGGGGAAAGATCTCCCTCGTCGTCCTCTACTTTACAGAAGCTGCCAAACTTCCTCCCTCCCTTCCATCTCACACTCGCTCTGATCGCAGAAATGATGGCTGTAGACCGTTACGCAATCTACCCATGTCTTATATAAATACCATGGACAGGCCAGATGTCCTTGTGTATCCATGCCTCACAGGTGTTGACAACGTAGCTTTGTTAATCTGCATGGAGGCTAAAAAAGCTCCAGCATCTTAAAGATTGTCCTCTCTACTCGCCAGCACAGGATCTCACACTGCAGATGTTGTCCTCTCTACTCGCCAGCACAGGATCTCACACTGCAGATGCTGTCCTCTCTACTCGCCAGCACAGGATCTCACACTGCAGATGCTGTCCTCTCTACTCGCCAGCACAGGATCTCACACTGCAGATGCTGTCCTCTCTACTCGCCAGCACAGGATCTCACACTGCAGATGCTGTCCTCTCTACTCGCCAACACAGGATCTCACACTGCAGATGCTGTCCTCTCTGCTCGCCAGCACAGGATCTCACACTGCAGATGCTGTCCTCTCTACTCGCCAGCACAGGATCTCACACTGCAGATGCTGTCCTCTCTGCTCGCCAGCACATGACCTCACACTGCAGATGTTGTCCTCTCTACTCGCCAGCACAGGATCTCACACTGCAGATGCTGTCCTCTCTACTCGCCAGCACATGACCTCACACTGCAGATGCTGTCCTCTCTACTCGCCAGCACAGAATCTCACACTGCAGATGCTGTCCTCTCTACTCGCCAGCACATGACCTCACACTGCAGATGCTGTCCTCTCTACTCGCCAGCACAGGATCTCACACTGCAGATGCTGTCCTCTCTACTCGCCAGCACATGACCTCACACTGCAGATGCTGTCCTCTCTACTCGCCAGCACAGGATCTCACACTGCAGATGCTGTCCTCTCTACTCGCCAGCACATGACCTCACACTGCAGATGCTGTCCTCTCTACTCGCCAGCCCATAACCTCACACTGCAGATGCTGTCCTCTCTACTCGCCATCACATGACCTCACACTGCAGATGCTGTCCTCTCTACTCGCCAGCACATGACCTCACACTGCAGATGCTGTCCTCTCTACTCACCAGCACATGACCTCGCACTGCAGATGTTGTCCTCTCTACTCGCCAGCACATGACCTCACACTGCAGATGTTGTCCTCTCTACTCGCCAGCACATGACCTCACACTGCAGATGCTGTCCTCTCTACTCGCCAGCACATGACCTCGCACTGCAGATGCTGTCCTCTCTACTCCCCAGCCCATAACCTCACACTGCAGATGCTGTCCTCTCTACTCGCCAGCACATGACCTCACACTGCAGATGTTGTCCTCTCTACTCGCCAGCACATGACCTCACACTGCAGATGCTGTCCTCTCTACTCGCCAGCACATGACCTCACACTGCAGATGCTGTCCTCTCTACTCGCCAGCACATGACTTCACACTGCAGATGCTGTCCTCTCTACTCGCCAGCACATGACCTCACACTGCAGATGCTGTCCTCTCTACTCGCAAGTACAAGATCTCACACTGCAGATGCTGTCCTCTCTACTCGCCAGCACATGACCTCACACTGCAGATGCTGTCCTCTCTACTCGCCAGCACAGGATCTCACACTGCAGATGCTGTCCTCTCTACTCGCCAGCACATGACCTTACACTGCAGATGCTGTCCTCTCTACTCGCCAGCACGAGGATGACTTCCTCATTCCAGATCCTCCTCCCCCTCCTCCGATTACTAACGCCCCCTCCCCCTCTCTTCTTGTCTATAATGATAGTATTGGCTGTCCTATTCCTCTAACAACCTTTCAACCAGACAGGCATCAGAGACAGGATGTGTATCTCAGCACACAAAAAGGGGAAATCAAATCAGGCTTCTTCACTTCACTGCTCCACTAAAGGTGGTAAGATGATCGTCGTCAGTGTCACACACTGGTGTATACCAGATAGGAGAATGTTCATCTCTCCTACTCTGAGATCCTGTGTCAAGTTTCACTGATTAACCCAGAAGAAATGTGAGTTGAAACTAAGTTTTTAAGTCTTGAGACTATGTATAGCTTGTCTTTATGCCATATGTTTTGACAGTACAGCTCAGGCTAGTCATTGGTAACATCTATCAAAATGATGAATAAGTACTCTTCTGTAACAGTTGAAGTTTTTGCCACTACTTTGTAAAAACTGTTCAGATGATTGATGAATGTAATCTTTGAACAGTATAATCTTTTACCAATACTTGGTGCTATCTGTTGTGATTATTACTGAATACTATGTTCTGACTTAACTTTAAGCCTATACTGGGTGAAATCTGAAAGGTGATTTATGAATACTTTTGATTGCCTTAATGATTTGTGGTAGAGGACTCGAATCAACATGTGTACTTGGTCTAAGTGTATTCCAGTACCTACTTCAGCTGAGTTTATGAGTTGTTTTCCTTCAATTGTTTTGCATTCTTTTACTCTCTTCCAACACTTGCTAAAATCCACTCAAAACCTGGGTGAAGACATAAAGTGGAGACTGAAGATTCAGGCAGACATATTTATGCTAATCTGTTCCTTTGCCGGCTGAAGGACATCACACCTTTACTGAAAGCCAGAGGGCAAGTATGAGGACTCATCAAGCCAGATTCCCAGATACTTCTCTACAAACCAGGTTCTGTAATGTCAAGACCCTGGGTATGCACCTAGGCTTCCTGCAACTGGCCCAGCACAGGATCAAGAATCCACCTACCACATGGCCAAGCAGACCCAACACAGGTCAGTCTGCCGTAAGAGAAGGTGGACCAGTCACCAGCAACCAGAGAGAGATCCACACACCTCTCCAGCTAACAAGCTAAGTAACCAAGCGCACTCCAGCTCAACTCATCAAGAACACTCCCTCCCTTTATGATGAGTTCATGTGAGGGAAAAGTCAGCCAAAATAAAGACTGATTTGACTGAAGTTCTACTGATGGTATATTTTAGCCTTGTATATACAAGTAAAGTTGGTGTGTGAAAGTACACTTAAGGCTACGTGCATAATGGACCCGGACCCGGCTGTGCAAAGCATGGCCTTGCCTTGGCCAGTTGGCTGGGTCCTTGGAAGCGTGCATAGTGGACCCGGACAGAGCCGGCTGCCTCACACAATTTTCTTTGACACGCGATGTGAAACTGTCGCTTACAAGAAAGAAAAAAAAAGAAACACTGTACACACAACACGCCGTTTTTCTGTGCGCCCTCAGCCCTGATGTGGCCCTTTGCGGTCGGCTGGGCTATAAGCAACATTATCTTATCTTATCTTCTGTGCGCCCGATCACACACACACACGTGTGTGTGTGTGTGTGTGTGTGTGTGTGTGTGTGTGTGTGTGTGTATACATGGTTGCACAGAATTTGCTTTCCAATTGTTATCATCCGGATAATTTTCACACATTTTGTTATTAGTTTAACTTTAAACATCGATCCTAGGCGCCGAAAGAATTAACTGAGTGATTTTTTTAATGTATTATGTGATGTGTGTTAAAATAATTAACATTGAATTATTGAACTGTGACCAGTAAAAACCGTGAATAGAAGTGACATTATTGAAAATGTAACACACACACACACACACACACAGAGAAAGAGAGAGAGCGAGCGAGCGAGAGAGAGAGAGAGAGAGAGAGAGAGAGAGAGAGAGAGTGTGTGTGTGTGTGACAGAGAGAGAGTGAGAGAGAGAGAGAGAGAGAGAGAGAGAGAGAGAGAGAATCATCTGCAAATTTGGCTATGATAGAGAGTTATGTAAGAAAGTGGATCAAATTAAGAAATTGACAATGAAATCAACTATAAAAGTAGGAAATACATATAAATTAACAATCTTAACTGTGATGATATTGTAATTTATGCTGTGTATGTACGTACACACTCTGTTATAGAACCAGACACACAAATACAGATGCTTTTATATGTAGATGCACACACCCACACCCACGCACCACCACCACCACCACCAGCCCACATCCACACAAGCACACATCTGATCAAATCAGCATATAGCAACAGTTTATAGTGTAAAAGTGTATAATATTATTCATTCAACAACTCTAAGGGCTTGTGGATGAAAGTGCGTCTTGTTCAATGTGTCTTGCATTTGGAAAACCGAAATGTGTCAATTTGTAATATTTTGAAAGAGGAGCATTCTTCGTGAGCCACTCTTGAGTATTTCTAACAGTCCCTAGAAAAATAAGAATTTCTTTCGATGACTAGTACCAGGAAGTTACTCCTTCCATCACCGTAAGTGAGAGGGTGAAGGTGAAATTTTAAAATGCAAACTACTCTGTAAATCCAACAGAGAAAATATTCTCGTCCATCCCCTTGAGGACCACACCTGCCACCCCTACTTGTCACAGATACACAGAAAGTAAAGGAAAACCACCAACAAAAATTGTACAAAAAGATATGGAGACAACCAGAAATTAAAACGATAAAAAGAGAAGACAGATAAAGAGATAAGAAAGGCAGATACTGGCATTCGAGAAAAAGACAGAAAAGAAGGGATGGGAACAAGAGAGAAACATGGAAGCTCGACAGAGAGGACACTAAACCACTGACCACAGTCCTGCTGAGAGCAAGAGCAGTCCGGATAGTGATGTCAGAGGGGTCTGTACTGAGGAACCAGATGAGGGCTGGCACTACCAGGGCAGCGGACACGTGCAACACCAGGTATTCATGCAGTGCGTCTATCGGACGATCTGAAACTGCCTGCAACCACAACCAATGGTGTCACTTTTCAAATGATATACTATCCAGACAAAAATATCGCGCTTGGTCATCCCTGGGCAATTCCGAAATAGCAAAAACATCAAGACAGCACTGCTTGGAATAATCTCCCAAATCAACCCAGATACTCTGTCTCTCTGCCCTCTTTTAAAAACTTCAAAACGTTTCTTTCTTGTGTGTGAAGCGCTACTTTCAGGAGTTTTCTATGTGTTTGGATGCGTTTATTCATCTAAGAGTAACTGTTTTTGTTGATAGGTGGGTGATTGGTGGAGAGGAAGTGTGAAAGGGCGGAGCTGGGTGGTGGGTGATAGGCCTACGTGTGGATATGGAGCAAGCTTGTGACTTAGGGTGTGTTTTGTATAATTGCTTATTGTTCTAATTTATTTGGCCTGTGGTTTGATATCTGTTCTTGTTACATGTAATCGCCTAGGTATTCAGTTGAGTAGGAGTATAAATATTCTTAATAATGATATTACTAATATTGTTGATTGATTAATTAATTCACACATCGAGCATGAAAATAATTATAATCACTGTGATCAACTAAGATAGTGCCACTCTAGTTCAGTTACAGTGTTACTCAAGCGCGGTTGACCTGACATGACCCTTTTAGGGCAGCTGTCAGCAGCATCCTCACGGTGGTGGATGGGGTGGGAAAGAGTGGATGGTGTGAGGAGACACCTCTTTCTTTATCACCTCCAAATCAGAA